>CM062297.1:874943440-875543440 GCA_031216915.1 Pictodentalium vernedei | reverse complement strand
GTGGGGAACTTTGACAAATCTCCGCTCACGAATTTTATGTATAACACTCGTCTTTTTTTCTCGTCATCCACCTAATCTTTACTTATTGTAATAATTAATTTCTCGTCATACAAAAACTACTCCCTTTTCCATGGTCACGCCAGTTTTACTGACTGATTTGGTTCGAGGAATAACAGTGAACGATTTCGCTGAAAATAAAATGGTTTCACCTAGTAACACATCAAGAAGAACAACTCCAGCTTGGTTCATATCGGCCGAGATTCGCATCATAACAGCCGATTTTGACGCCATATCATCCGATCCTGGTAAAGGAAAAGAAACTTATATCTAACAAATAAATATATTAATTGTCTTCAGATGGAGCTGTAATTATATTTTTTTTTAATTTTCGAGTGAAAAACTTTGCACAATCGGCCTAATGCGCTAATTATGCCAACGCCATTCGATCCGTCAGAATTATATCCACAGATCTCACTGTGATCCAAGTCACCCCATAACACCTTAGCACTATTGTCTTGTCTTGTCAAGCAGCATGAAATATACGCTAGAACAATAGACGTCACGTGAATACTTCAGGTCCACTGAGAAAACCCGTGTCTGTGCGTTTTGTTGATTGAACAACGGACAGGGCGTTGGTCAGTTTCAAAGTTGTCGGTATTTCGGGAATTTGAAACCCTGTCCCTTACTGTAGCGACTCCGCGTCACTCAACGCACGGAGCAGGTTGTTCAAAATCATGATATACCTCGCTCAGTTGCTAACTATTACTTCCGCCCACCCTGGCTCGATTGGAAACAATTACGACGTCACCACGTGCTCTCAACCCTTGTCCCAATGATAAAAGTTGATCGTGAATCCTGTCAGGTGCGTGTGAATACACATAATTAATACATATTTTGTATTTATTTCAATTCAGACGAGTTCACTTCAACCTTTGTATTACCAGTGAACAGGGTATTGTAGTTCAGCCTATTACACATCTATATGTTTTGTGATGACAAGCTATTAAGTCTTAATAACCGATAGCTACCACAACTCTACGACCTGAATTGATCTGGCAAGGGAACCTACGGCTGCATGTCAACAAGTTGACATTCGATCCAACATTCGATCAATCAAACTGAATTAATCATACGGGCAATTAAATAGCACATCGATACCACAGCCAAAACGGGTATCTTGCTCATTAGCTGCCAGTCGTTCTGTAAAACAGCGACCATGTTGTTATACATTAGCTGCCAGTAGTTCATTAAAACAGCGACCAAGTTGTTATACAACAGAAATAATCATAATATTAACCCTTTGAACCATAGCACACACTAAAAACTAAAGTGTTAAAACTGACACTTTCAAGGTGTTAAACCCATTCTAACTCTTAGGGTTTGATTTTAACACTCAAAGTGCAATACTTTAAGCATTTAGACATTACAATCGTCAGACATCTGAAACTTGAAAGGATGGCACTTCCCATGTGTCAAGCATTGGTGGTTCTTCCAGAATTGTCCGTAATTTGATTTGCGCTTGGTGGGTACATAATTGAAAGGACACAACGCAGATGACGCGGATCAGGCTCGAGAGTTCGAGCCTGATCCGCGTCATCTGCGTTGGTTCCTTTTAAGTGTCGCGACATTACACTTGCCAAGTGGTATTATTGTAACACCTGTCAAGTTCTGGGATATCTACACTTGAACAAAGTGCTAGTTCAGCACTTAGTAAGTGTTAAATACTGCACTTCAAGTGTAGTTTTTAACACTTTAGTTTTTAGCGTGCAGCTGTTTTTTTCCGGCCAGCAACATGATACGTCATAAAGTCATTAAATAGGATGGCTGTTCAGTAAATGAGTGTGGTAGACCAATCAATAGTTTCAACGTGCAGCCCCTAGGCTACCCCAAATAATGAATATGGACTCGTCTAATTGCTGCCATTGAACTGGCATGGAAGATACCACTACAGTTCAAAGTGTTAATGTTATTTCACAAGAAGTAGTCATAAGAGGTGAGAGGCAACTGTTAATGCAATTTGCATTATCACTCTCCAATATTACCCTGAACCGCAATGAGGCGCTGAGTCCCATGAAATCCAGGAAAATGAAATCATACTAAATTCCATCCCTCAAAACACCCTTAAGACCCACGACAAATGTTCGTGAGATGAAATTAAACTTTGCATTGCGTTGATATAACAGGCGGCAAACGGAAATCTAGTCGGGAGTTAGAACTAAGTTAAACCTACCCCGTGGACGAACCCATCTGTAATGACAATGGGCAGAGTTTCGGCTTAAACGCAATGGTTTGCCATGCACGATTTGTGAATTCAGGTCACCCATTGAACTACTGGCCAGCGCGTTTTACTCATCAGTCAGATGGTTGCCTTAGCCCCACCCCTTTTTATGTTTCTTTTTATTATTATCGTTCTTACCCTGTTACTTGCCTTGTGTGTTGGTGTTGGTTTGACACGCGTTCTGTGTTTTCTCTTTCTTCTAGCTGTGTTTTGTTGTTGTACCTATAACACTTTTGAGGGCATTTGTTCACCAATTTTCACGGTTCTTGGTCTGAGTGCAGCGCCGTTCTTTGTTGTCTTTTGTCCAGCTCTCTAATGTTTCCCTTCCTTTTTTGTGCTGGGATCCCTTATCCTTCATGGTGGGTATTGCTTGTAGGGTTATCTGGAAGGTGTTACCCCAAACCCTTTTCTTATTTTCCACTTTGTTTTAGACATCTCCTGTTCCCTATATTGTATGCTACTTTGTTTTGACGCTTGTTCCGTGTCGTGTATTTTCTTTGGTTGTGATTGATTGGTGTACTTATACCCCTTTTAGGGGCATTTTCCCGCCAATTCTCTCGGCTTTTAGAATGGTTTTGATGCCGTTCATTGTGGTTTTCTCTACCCATTATGCGATGTCTCTACCTTAATATGAATGGCCTGCGTTCGTCTAGCAGACTCTCGTCTCTTCGGGATTTTCTTGATCGTCCTATGTCTGATGTGGATTTTATCCAAGAGACGCATGTTGATAGCTGTCTATGGGCAGGATAGTTGAGTATTTCTTGTCGAAATATAAGGTATTTTGGTCTTTTGTTACGGCCGATAGTTTAGGGGTTGGGGTTTTGATTCCTGGAGCCCCGCCCTTCACTGTTCAGCATTTTAATTTAGATTCTTTCTGCCGTTACATTGTTTTGGACATTTCTATTGATGAGTCTTCTTATCACCTCAAGAATGTTTATGGCCCTTATATATATGCAGATCGTAAGCCGTGTAACGGACTATTCCCCTTTTTGCAACCCCCTTCCCCTCCCCTCTTATTCTCGGCGGTGACTTTAATTTTATTGAAGATATTTCCTTGCACAAGGTAGGTGACGATGCTTGTTCCTGTCCCTTTGTTCCAGTGTGGAGACGTATATTAGGTGAGTTCCATGTTTGTGACCTTTATCGTCATTTCCACCCCTCTAGCGTTAATGTTACGCGGACGCGGCAAAGCGTAGCGACGCGCCTTGACCATTTTTATGTTTCGCTTACATTACTCAGTCCCCATCCTCTTTAGGGCCTAGTTATTGGAAATGTAACCCATCGATTTCTTCTGATGCGGATTTTTGTGATAAATGCTTAGCTTTTGGGGAATCTTTAACAGAACACACTGTCACTGATGTTTTGGCTTGGTGGGAGGAAGCTAAATTTGAAATTAAAATTTTTATTCAAAATTATTGTAAAATTAAGGCACAAGCCTCTCGCAATTTTGTACTTGAACTGGGATCCCTTTATCACGAATTACTTTTGGCTGAATCTTCTCATCCCGGTTCATGCTCTGAGGATATAGTGACAGTTAGATGTCATATCATCCAGGAATTACTTTCTGAGCGAGTTCGTGGCTCCATCATTCGTTCTAGAGCTCAGTATATTGATAACCAGGTAAATTTTTCGCAACTGGAAGTTCGCAGGGGCAAATCAAAATTTATCCAGAAAATTCTGTTGGATGATGCTCTTACTGAATCCCCCACTGAAATCTCCCAGGCTTTTGTTTCCTTCTTTTCGGATTTGTTCTCGGAATAACGTATTTACCCTGTAATCGTAGATTAATTTTTAATTGATCTTTCGCCGACGCTGAAGCTTTAGATGATGATATTAACGGTGGATGAGATTCTCCGATCTTTCTAGAAATAAAGCACGAAGTTCAGATGGATGAACTGCTGAATTTTATAAAACATTCTCAGCTGTTTTAGCTCTGAGGCTTTTGCAGCTTTATAATCTTGTCTTGAGGTCTATCGTTTGACCTCTTCGCAACGATTGTCTTTTATTACATTATTGTTGATGGACGCTGTCCATCCTGAGCTTGTTCCTAATTATCCTCCTTGTCTCTAATTGCCACTTAATTGTGATTTCAAAATCCAAAGCAAACTTCTTACTAATAGGATAAAGAATGTGACGGCCTCCCTAGTGCACCCGGATCAGACATGTGGTGTACCCGTAGGATAAAGAATGTGATGGCCTCCCTAGTGCACCCGGATCAGACATGTGGTGTACCCGTAGGATAAAGAATGTGATGGCCTCCCTAGTGGACCCGGATCAGACATGTGGTGGACCCGTAGGATAAGAATGTGATGGCCTCCCTAGTGTACCCGGATCAGACATGAGGTGTCCCCGTAAGATAAAGAATGTGATGGCCTCGCTAGTGTACCCGGATCAGACATGTGGTGTACCCGTAGGATAAAGAATGTGATGTCCTCCCTAGTGCACGCGGATCAGACATGTGGTGTACCCGTAGGATAAAGAATGTGATAGCCTCCCTAGTCCACCCGGATCAAACATGTGGTGTACCCGTATCCGGACCAGACATGTGGTGTACCCGTAGGATAAAGAATGGGATGGCCTCCCTAGTGCACCCGGATCAGACATGTGGTGCACCCGTAAGTTAAAGAATGTGATGGCCTCCCTAGTGCACTCGGGTCAGACATGTGGTGTTCCCGTAGGATAAAGAATGTGATGGCCTCCCTAGTGTACCCGGATGAGACATGTGGTGCACCCGTAGGATAAAGAATGTGATGGCCTCCCTAGTCCACCCGGAACAGACATGTGGTGTACCCGTAGGATAAAGAATGTAATGACCTCCCTAGTGTACCCGGATGAGACATGTGCTGTACCGGGTCGTACTATTTTGGACATTGTTCATTTATTGCGAAATATTTTTGGCTATGTTGAGCGTAAGAACTTGGTATGTTCCTTCGTTTGTCTAAATCAGGCCAAGGCTTTCGATCGGGTTAGTCACCAATACTAGTGTACCCGGATCAGACATGTGGTGTACCCGTAAGATAAAGAATGTGATGGCCTCTCTAGTGTACCCGGATCAGACATGTGGTGCACCCGTATGACAAAGCATGTGATGGCCTCCCTAGTGCACCCGTATCAGACATGCGGTGTACCCGTAGGATAAAGAATGTGATGGCCTCCCTAGTCCATCCGGATCAAACATGTGGTGTACCCGTATCCGGATCAGACATGCGGTGTACCCGTAGGATAAAGAATGTGATGGCCTCCCTAGTGCACCCGGATCAGACATGTGGTGTACCCGTAGGATAAAGAATGTGATGGCCTCCTTGATGCACCCGGATCAGACAAGTGGTGTACCCGTAGGATAAAGAATGTGATGTCCTCCGTAGTGCACCCGGATCAGACATGTGGTGTACCCGTAGGAAAAAGAATGTGATGGCCTCCCTAGTGCACCCGGATCAGACATGTGGTGTACCTGTAGGATAAAGAATGTGATGGCCTCCCTAGTGCACCAGGATTAGACATGTGGTGCACGCATAGCATAAAAAATGTGATGGCCTCCCTAGTGCACCCGGATTAGACATGTGGTGTACCTGTAGGATAAAGAATGTGATGGCCTCCCTAGTGTACCCGGATGAGACATGTGGTGTACCCGTAGGATAAAGACTGCGATGGCCTCCCTGGTCCACCCGGATCAGACATTAGGCGTACCCGTATCCGGAACAAGCATGTGGTGTACCCGTAGGATAAAGAATGTGATGGCTTCCCTAGTGCACCCGGATTAGACATGTGGTGTACCCGTAGGGTAAAGAATGTGATGGCCTCCCTAGTGCACCCGGATGAGACATGTTGTGTAACCGTAGGATAAAGAATGTGATGGCCTCCCTAGTGCACCCGGATCAGACATGTGGTGTACCCGTAGGATAAAGAATGTGATGGCCTCCCTAGTGTACCCGGATGAGACATGTGGTGTACCCGTAAGATGAAGAATGTGATGGCCTCCCTAGTGTACCCGGATCAGACATGTGGAGTACCCGTAGGATAAAGAATGTGATGGTCTCTCTAGTGTACCCGGATTAGACATGTGGTGTACCCGTAGGATAAAGAATGTGATGGCCTCCCTAGTGTACCCGGATGAGACATGTGGTGTACCCGTAGGATAAAGAATGTGATGGCCTCCCTAGTGTGCCCGGATGAGACATGTGGTGTACCGAGTCGTACTATTTTTGATATTGTTCATTAATTATGATATATTTTTGACTATGTTGTGCGTAAGAACTTGGTATGTTCCTTCGTTTGTCTAAATCAGGCCAAGGCTTTCGATCGGGATAGTCATCAATACTAGTGTACCCGGATCAGACATGTGGTGTTCCTGCAAGATAAATAATGTGATGGCCTCGCTAGTGTACCTGGATCAGACATGTAGTGTGCCCGTAGGATAAACAATGTGATGGCCTACCTAGTGCACTCGTATCAGACATGTGGTGTACCCGTAGGAAAAAGAATGTGATGGCCTCCCTAGTCCACCCGGATCAAACATGTGGTGTACCCGTATCCGGATCAGACATGTGGTGTACCCGTAGGATAAAGAATGTGATGGCCTCCTTGATGCACCCGGATCAGACATGTGGTGTACCCGTAGGATAAAGAATGTGATGGCCTCCCTAGTGTACCCGGATCAGACATGTGGTGTACCCGTAGGATAAAGAATGTGATGGCCTCCCTAGTGCACCCGGATCAGCCATGTGGTGTACCCGTAGGATAAAGAATGTGATGGCTTCCCTAGTGCACCTGGATCAGACATGTGGTGTACCCGTAGGATAAAGAATGTGATGGCCTCCCTAGTGCACCCGGATTAGACATGTGGTGTACCCGTAGCATAAAGAATGTGATGGCCTCCCTAGTGCACCCGGATTAGACATGTGGTGTACCTGCAGGATAAAGAATGTGATGGCCTCCCTAGTGTACCCTGATGAGACATGTGGTGTACCCGTAGGATAAAGAATGTGATGGCCTCCCTAGTCCACCCGGATCAGACATGTGGTGTACCCGTATCCGGAACAGACATGTGGTGTACCCGTAGGATAAAGAATGTGATGGCCTCCCTAGTGCATCCAGATTAGACATGTGGTGTACCCGTAGGATAAAGAATGTAATGGCCTCCCTAGTGCACCCGGATTAGACATGTGGTGTACCCGTAGGATAAAGAATGTGATGGCCTCCCTAGTGCACCCGGATTAGGCATGTGGTGTACCCGTGGGATGAAGAATGTGATGGCCTCCCCAGTGTACCCGGATGAGACATGTGGTGTAGCCGTAGGATAAAGAATGTGATGGCCTCCCTAGTGCACCCGGATCAGACATGTGGTGTACCCGTAGGATAAAGAATGTGATGGCCTCCCTAGTGTACCCGGATGAGACATGTGGTCTACCCGTAGGATAAAGAATGTGATGGCCTCTCTAGTGTACCCGGATTAGACATGTGGTGTACCCGTAGGATACAGAATTTGATGGCCTCCCTAGTGTACCCGGATGAGACATGTGGTGTACCCGTAGGATAAAGAATGTGATGGCCTCCCTAGTGTACCCGGATGAGACATGTGGTGTACCGGATCGTACTATTTTTGATATTGCTCATTTATTATGAAATATTTTTGACTATGTTGTGCGTAAGAACTTGGTATGTTCCTTCGTTTGTCTAAATCAGGCCAAGGCTTTCGATCGGGATAGTCATCAAAACTAGTGTACCCGGATGAGACATGTGGTGTACCCGTAAGATAAAGAATGTGATGGCCTCGCTAATGTGCCCGGATCAGACATGTGGTGTACCCGTAGGATAAAGATTGCGATGGCCTCCCTAGTGTACCCGGATGAGACATGTGGTGTACCCGTAGGATAAAGAATGTGATGGCCTCGCTAGTGTACCCGGATCAGACATGTGGTGTACCCATAGGATAAAGAATGTGATGGCCTCCCTCGTGTTCTCGGATGAGGCATGTGTTGTACCCGTAGGATAAAGAATGTGATGGCCTCCCTTGTCCACCCGAATCAGACATGTGGTGTACCCGTATCCGGAACAGACATGCGGTGTACCCGTTTGATAAAGAATGTGATGGCCTCCCTAGTGCACCCGGATTAGACATGTGGTGTACCCGTAGGATAAAGAATGCGATGGCCTCCCTAGTGCACCCGGATTAGACATGCGATGTACCCGTAGGATAAAGTATGTGATGGCCTCACTAGTGCACCCGGATTAGACATGTGGTGTACCCGTAGGATAAAGAATGTGATGGCCTCCCTAGTGCACCCGGATTAGACATGTGGTGTACCCGTAGGATAAAGAATGTGATGGCCTCCCTAGTGCACCCGGATTAGACATGTGGTGTACCCGTAGGATAAAGAATGTGATACAGAGTGCAAGAGCATGGAACGGGAATTGCGTCACATGCAGCACAATAATGCAACACCAAGACGCCACGATGTTCATTAAAAAATCAGTTCACAGACGTTGAATGGTTGCCATAACCGACGCCGTTAAAAACTATACCCAATCCCTTTACTAAGCGAACAGGTCCTGAAAAAGAGGAATATTGTAAGATAAATTGGTTATTACCATCATGTGGATTTCTAAGAGGGTATATTGAGTTTCGGGTCATATATTGACTCGTCCTTTGCGAGTTGGTGTGTTGAAGACGCGACATCTTCTCTGGGTCATATATCGAGGTCGCGACTTCAGTAATCATATCGGAAACCCACATTGCGGTAATAGGCTATATCTACCTTTGTTCCATCTTCTGTTCTTCATTGCCTGACTGCAGTTATTATTTTATATTCTCTGTATATTGTAATTGGACTGACCCATCCCACTGTAAGTGAACACAAAGGCGATACCATTCCAGGAAACGAGAGTTCAAAGTGTTAACTATTATTCTCTATTTAACCCTTTACCCCACGCAGACGATCTCAAAATTTATTATTTTAAATATCATTTTTTCACATTTCTTAAAAAATTTTTTTTGAACTGCTGAATTTGCATATTACGCGAACGGATGCGAGCAAGTAGTTGGGTAGAGGGTTAAACCTATTCAGAATATGAAAACGAGTTGATCATCATCTTTTTTCATTTAACTATATCAACAGTGTGTGTATCGTGACATAATAATAATATAGACATTGTGTGCATCAAAAGTGTGCGTATCGTGACATAATGATAATATAGACATTGTGTGTATTAACAGTGTGTGTATCAACAGTGTGTGTATCGTGACATAATAATAATACAGACATTGTATGTATCAACAGTGTGTGTATCAACAGTGTGTGTATCGTGACATAATAATATAGAGATTGTGTGCATCAACAGTGTGTGTATCGTGACATAATAATATAGACATCGCCCCTTTCCATCAATATAAATTTCTAGGAGGTGAGACTTGCTAATTTCCTAGGAAGAATAAAAACTTGCAAATTAGTGTAAAACACATTCGCGAAACAAAGAGCCAACGTGGACACTTGACATAAGAAGGTGACTGATTATCTGTGAACTGGTTGATTCTAAGTGGCTTGCCATAAATGCCAGGTTTCTTTTGTTACTTTTAATAAACAAAAACAACAAACAACACCCTCCTTTTGTTACTTTAGTAAAGGAACACAACACACAGCCCCGAAAGAGTTGTCTATTGTTCTCGTTTAATAAAATTAACAACAGGAACTATTGTTTTAATTTCTGCTGATGTTATAGGTGTTTCTCAGTAATTCCTAGCCTCTGAGTTGAACCACCCGGGTGCTCGGTGGCTCAGTGGGTTTCGACATAGGACTTCAAACCGAACGGACAACGGTTCGATCCCCTCCAGGCCTAACTGAGTTGTTGTCCTTGGGAATGCCACTTAACCTCAATTGCCACGTGGGATACGGTCGCACTGTGTACTAAGGCGTACTGCACGTCCGTTGTGCACTTATCTTCAACCATTGCTAACCCTGTTTGTGTGGAGTTAGTACGTTTAGAGTCTGACAGTTGCTCGCCGCTGTTCCATGATATTCCGGCTTTCTTTACACGTAGCACTGTCCCACAGGAAGGGACCCAGATTATCGAAAGTATCGTTAAAACCCCAATAAATAAATAAATGAATAAATAAATAAATAAATAAATAAATAAATAAATAAATAAATAAATAAATAAATAAATAAATTGGATCTTCCTCGCTCATCTAGATAACATTATCGAAGTCGATTTTGATGGCGATATAAGTCAGGGATTAACTTACAGTATATTTTTTTCTGGTGCGTGTATAAAATGATCATTTATTTGTTATGGAATTTAGGAAACTGTGTAATCTAAAATTCTCTGCTCACCGCTTGGTGAATTTGAAAATAGCAATAATTTCTACAAATGCTTTGAAAAGTGACTGTCGGTGGCGCTCGGTCTACAGGTCCTACTATTTTTGCAACGCATTTTATCTCAACATTTACAAAATAAAACATTTCGCTACAAACATATTTAAAATACCATTGCATGCATGTACTGTCATTACCACCTGAAAAGGGTTTAAAAAAAAGACTTTTAAGTGTTCATAGGATCACTTTTAATCTGTTGACTAAATAAAATATTCGTTGAGCACAAAAAGCCGATAAAATCGTAATACGATAAAATCGAAAACAGAACATTGAACTTTTGAGATACAAATAATATTTTCTGTCCAATTTTTAAATCTTTATTGTTTGAAATCAATAAATCAAATAAATACACTGCTTCGGCCCCAACTCAACGAGTTGACGGATGGTCGGACGGCCTTTCTGACCAAACGGGAGTCCCCAACCAAAACAAATACAGGGTGTCACGGTGGGAGCAATGGGTGGTCATTCAATCAGTTATATCTTTTAATTCAATTTTAACATTGCTACAGAATTCTGATTTTTACTGAAGTTCAAAACTGTTTAACGTCTATGGTTTTTATTGCACTGTCTGCGTCAGTCGTCCGTTGTGATTGTCTTTGTAATAGTTTTACGACATAATTGGTTGAATAGCCGCCGTGACCTGGCACTTCCCAAGCACTCTACGGTTCATTCCTCTGGCAGTATGCATCAGCATCAACGTCGGGGGAGTATACTCTTCCTGTACTCTTTGTTTTCTCACCACCTCATTTTAGGCTGGGACATACACACTACGGTTAAAACTTGAAGCCCTGTCGTGAAATGCGCACAAATAGCACGTCGATCTGCGCGTTAGTCTACGCGTTATGACCATAGTAAGGCAATCAAATCCTGCACATATGGCCTGTGCACAAGCAGTGTTTCAGCCAAATGACCTCCCGGTAACCCGGAGGTCTATTGGCAGAAACATTGCCTGTGTTTACTATGGGTACCCATGAGAACACGCCGTGCTTTGGATGCAATTCGATATGGCAATTGCGCGCTATCTCAACGCGTAATTCAGCCTAGATAAGCACACAGTTCGTGACAGGGCTTCTAGATTTAACTGTAGGTTGGGCTCGAAGTAAGGGTGAGAGGCATGGAGTGAAGAACTACAATAAAACACTAAATGGATATCAATAATACCAACAAAATTAAATGAGGTCGGAGTTTACTTTCAACTAACTCTGATTCAGATTTGGATTTTTCACCAATAGCATCAAAGACTTGGCCAAAATTTATAATAGTACATACAGCTAATGAAAATAAATAGATAAAAGCATCAAGATAATAGCTGGCACAGTGAAAGACGTCAAGACACTGAGACCTGGCGCTTTACTGATAGAATGTCAAGGGGAAGCCCAGGTCATCAATTACCTGAAGATAGGAAACATGACAGATATTGAGGTAAATACTTTCCCCCATAAGACACTAAACAGCAGCCGTGGCGTAATAAGAACCAGGGAGCTATCTGGCATTGATGTCTTAGAGATAGAAAGAAATTGATCTCCCAAGGTGTAACATGTGTGAAAAATATTCAAATTAAAAAGGATGGCACAACAATCAAAGCAAATTACCTATATTTTGATATTTAACTCTACTCTCCCACCAAAGTCTTTTAAAGTCTGTAACATTAACGTCAAAGTGGATTCATTTATATCGAATCCACTTCGATGTTTCAAGTACTAGAAATATGACCATAGGCAAAACAACTGCAGTGGTCACTCAGTATGTTACAAATGCGGTCAACAACATCGGGAACCATGCACCAATCCTATCAAGTGTGTCAACTGCCAGGGCAATCACATGTCATCATCCAAAGATTGCCCTGTTTAGAGAAAAGAATAAACTACACAGAAAGTAAATTGCGAAAAAGAAATCAGTTTCAAAGAGGCAAGGGAACTCGTTACATCAATGGCAGGTACGAGTGCCTCATCGCCATCATATGCTACCAAATTATCCCCAAAATTACCAACACAGTAAGTAGAATGCTAGGCTCAATATACATGCCTCAAAGGACCAATTTCATCCTTAATGAATGCCTTTACAATACAACAATCAGAAGCACAGTCCATTCAAACCAACTCAGCTGTCAAAAAATAAACAAGAGACAACATACCAAAAAATGGACAAACTAAAGAACATGTACCGCCAACACTACAAAGTAAAGAACAAAAACCTAAACCAGAAAAGTATCATAAGCCGAGCAAACCGAAACTGGATCCATAACATAGGTCCAAACAAAAACTGAGTCAGAGTTAGGGACGACAACAAACTCAAGAAAACCTAAAAAAAAAAAAAAAGAACAACTGAAACTACATTCAGCTTTTAAGCATTATACTTCGAACAGTGCCTGGGTTGACGAATTTGATCTCCATGTTCATGGAAAGCGTCTGTCGTTGTTAGGAATGACACTATTCACAGTTCTGTACAGTTAAAACTAGAAGTCCTGTCACGAATGGTGCGCTCATCTAGACTTAATTGCGCGTTGGAATTGCGCGCAATTGCCATCTCGAATGGCATCCAAAGCACGGCAGGTTCTCCTGGTTAGTCATAGCAAACAAACACATGCAATGTTTCTGCCAATGGACCTCCGGGTTACCCGGAGGTCCATTGACTGAAATATTGCTTCTCCACAGGCCATTTGTACAGAATTTGATAGCTATACTTGGGCCATAACGCGTACATTAACACGCATATCAACGTGATATTTGTGCGCATTTCCTGACAGGACTTCTAGTTTTAACTGTACCACTACACGCAAAGTTAAGGCTGTGACGGTATGCCTTACGTTAGACAAAACAGTTACACTTTGTTCGAGTTACATTTCACCAAGTAAAACCCTACAACTGAATGATCTTGAGGTGCTGGTTCAATAACTCCCAAATCCATATATTATGTTGGGTGATTTTAACGCACATCGCCCCCTTTGGGGTAATTCTTGCAGTCAAGAAGATGTAAAAGGTAAAACTGTAGAAGGGTTCATTACAAAATTAGACTTGTGCAATTGACTCTTGCACTTCCATTGATCTTTCAATTTCAAGCCCTTCTATCATTCTCGATTTTTCGTGTAAGGTAGAAGGCGACCTGTGCGGGAGTGACCACCTTCCAATTGTGTGGGGGAGTATGCTTCCGGCAGACGATGGGAAAGTGGAAATTTAAAAAGGTTGACTGGGATACCTTCTCATAACTCTGCTCAGAGCGCCTCACACGGGAGAAATTTGATGACAGTGACCAAATAGAACATTTCACTAAAGAGTTGCTTGACATTGCAAACGCAGGCATTCCTAAAACCACAACAAGTCCAAAACGTTTCAAAAGACAATGGTTTGATACTGTGTGCAAACAGGCTATAGAGGATTGCAAGAAATTTGAACGGGAATTTAGCAAGGCACCAATCACACAAACTCTAGACAAATTACGTATAAATCGGGCTAAAACAAGACGACTAATAAAACAAAACAAAAAAAGAAAAGTTCCTTGGAAAAATATATTTCTAAACTTAATCAAAACACCCTCATCAACACAATTTGGAAAATGATTAGAAAAACTAAAGGTAAAAAAAACAAAGTCAACTGTACATTTGAGCATTACGAGCCTCGAAAAAACAGGCTTGGCAATTTCAGGAGAGCGATTTTTTAGCTCTCCTTACTGCTCTCCTGAAAGAATTAAGGAGAGCGAAAAATTGCCCTCCTAAATATTTTGGTCTGGGATGATTGAGATTACATGTATTATGCTCACATTAAATTTTTGTTGTAAAGCAAAAATGTAATTTAACTTCGAAGTCACATAACATCACGTAATTTCATTTTGAAAGTGGTTTAGTGGTAAAAGGTAATGGCTGCAACTGTGTTTGGGTATGTACTTTGTATACCCAAAACGCAGTTGCAATTATTTGAAGCAAAATGGGTCAGAGCAATATTTTTTTTCTGTCAGTTTCAAGTTCAACAACTGACATCACAGTTTGAGAGGTAATTATTCAAGGAATATTGACACTATAATATACTACCATTACTACTATCCTGTCACTTGAAGCACTTGCACCAGGATGTGACTGTAGATTCAAGCAGACCCGTTGTCCAAGAAAGTTATACGCCCACCACTACCACATTCAACCCCCCCCCCACCTTGGGGGGTTGAAGGTGGTAGTGGTAGGCGTATGACTTTCTTGGACAACAGGTCTGAGTACACACACAGGTCTTGGCAAGTGTGTGTTCGGTTGGTGAGTGAGACATCTAGATGTCTAAGAGATTTCGCTTTACCTTAGTAAATTTAATAAAATCACTGACGTAGTCTGTTGGTTTCAGTTTCAATGAGTTCGTTCAATTGGATACTTAAAATGCTGTGTAAAGCTAATTGCTCTCCTAAGCTGATTGGGGGGAGCGATTTTTTTCCCTCCTGCATTTTTCAGAATGCCAGGCCTGAAAAAAGAAATTTCAAACAAATTGGCCTCCGCGTTTTTTTGAACATTCGTCGTCTGAAAATTGTAATCCGTAATTCATTAGAATTAAAAACAGCAGGGAAAAGAAAAGATTGAATTTACCTCCAGTAATATAAAGGATTACAACTAACCGTTCTCTATGGTAGAGTTACGTAACTCTGTGCATAGAGAAAAAGATACTGTCACAGGTCCCGATGAATTACACAATTTTAAAAAATCTGTAACATTCATCACTTGATGTTTTGCTGTCATTTTTTAATGCCATTTGGGTGACTGGCCAGTTTCCACCTTCCTGACGAAAAGCAACAATTGTTCCCATTCTAAAGCATGATAAGGACCACAGCGATTATAGAAACCTTTTTAAAGGACCGCCAATTTCAGGTTAGTGTTGGGTCAACGTTATCTGATCCTCAAGATCAAGAATTGGGGGTTCCTCAGGGTATCATTTTAACGGTTACTCTTTTTTCGGTTAAAATTAATAGTATCATCGATGCAGTTGAGAGTATGGTAGATTCTTCATTGTATATCGATGACTTATTAATCTGCTATAGCAGCAAAACCATGAATGTTATAGAGCGCAAACTTCAGCTGTGTTTAAATACAATTCATAAATGGGCCAGAGGAAATGCTTTTAAATGTTCAAAGACAAAAATAAATTGTGTTCATTTTTGTAAACGTCGGAAACATCACCTCGATCCAGAGTTAAAAATCGATGAGATTCCGGTTAAAGTTGTAAATAAGTGATATTCTTAGGTTTGTTGTTTGACAACAAATTGAATTTCACTTCTCACATAAAACAACTAAAAGTTAAATGTAAGAGGGCACTGGACCTCCTGAAGGTTGTTGGTAGCACCAATTGAGATGCTGACCAAAAAAAACATTATTAATCCATCTGTATAGATCACTTGTCAGATCAAAATTAGATTACGGCTGTGTGGTTTACGGTTCTGCAAGAAAGTTATACCTCAAACCTCTTGATGCCAAATAGTTGCATTAGAATCAACCTAAGTGCTTTTAGAGCATCACAAAATAAATTCAATGCCTGTTGAAGTGGAAGGGCCTTCTCTTGATCATCGCAGAATTAAACTCACTCTCCAATATGTTTCTAAACTTATTTCTCATCCGTCAAACCCTGTATCACGGAACCTCAAAATATTGAAATTTTTAATCGTTACCAGAACCCCCCCCCCCCACCCCCCCCCCCCCCCACACACACACACACTGGAAATTAGAATTAAACCTCATATGGAGTTCGCTAAAATTGAACAAGATGCAATAAAAGAAAACCACGAACCACGAACTCCCCCTTGGCATCTTAAAAAGCCAACATTTATTTTGGTCCTAGCTTCTACTAAAAAGTCTGAAACAAAATTTCTTCAGTTTAAGTAGAAATATGCTGAAATTAATCCAAAGTACAGTCCATATATACGGATCTATACAGATGGATCTAAATATGGTGACAAAGTATCATCAGCCGTTGACACAGGTTATAGTGTCACTTCAATCAGAATGCCAAATCGAAGTTCACACACGCAACGGGAGTGTGTGACCGATTGGGGGTGCTAAGATAAGATTAGAATTCCTTCTCGGATGTCGCACACGTAATGGGAGTGTGTGGCCGACTGGAACTGCTAAGATAAGACTAGAATTCCTTCTTAGACTAATGTTGGCATTAGTCTAAGAAGGAATTCTAGTCTTATCTTAGCACCCCCAATCGGACACACACTCCCATTACGTGTGTGACAGTCCGGGAAGGAATTATAGTCTTATCTTAGCACCCCCAATCGGTCACACACTCCCATTAAGTGTGCGACATCCGAGAAGGAATTCTAATCTTATCTTAGCACCCCCAATCGGTCACAAACTCCCATTACGTGTGCGACAGTCTGAGAAGGAATTCTAGTCTTATCTTAGCACCCCCAATCGGTCACACACTCCCATTACGTGTGTGACAGTCCGGGAAGGAATTCTAGTCTTATCTTAGCACCCCCCAATCGGCCACACACTCCCGTTGCGTGTACGACATTAGACTAAGAAGGAATTCTAGTCTTATCTTAGCACCTCCAGTCGGCCACACACTCCCATTACGTGTGCGACATCCGAGAAAGAATTCTAGTCTTATCTTAGCACCCCCAATCGGCCAGACACTCCCGTTGCGTGTGCGACATTAGTCTAAGAAGGAATTCTAGTCTTATCTTAGCACCCCCAATCGGTCACACACTCCCGTTGCGTGTTCGACATTAGAAGGAATTCTAGTCTTATCTTAGCACCTCCAGTCGGCCACACACTCCCATTACGTGTGCGACGTCTGAGAAGGAATTCTAGTCTTATCTTAGCACCACCAATCGGTCACACACTCCCATTACGTGTGTGACAGTTCGAGAAGGAATTCTAGTCTTATCTTAGCACCCCCAATCGGTCACA
The DNA here is from genome assembly GCA_031216915.1 of Pictodentalium vernedei. Taxonomy (NCBI): domain Eukaryota; kingdom Metazoa; phylum Mollusca; class Scaphopoda; order Dentaliida; family Dentaliidae; genus Pictodentalium; species Pictodentalium vernedei. The sequence goes on along the minus strand of CM062297.1, from coordinate 875,525,913 downwards.
CACTCCCATTACGTGTGTGACAGTCCGAGAAGGAATTCTAGTCTTATCTTAGCACCCCCAATCGGCCACACACTCCCATTACGTGTGCGATCGTCCGAGAAGGAATTCTAGTCTTATAAGAAAGGTTTGATAAACACCAAGACCGAGTCGATATCTAAACCTTCAGTTCAGATGGAAATGTCCAGACTGGGAAAATACTTGGGGGTTGGGGTATCACAATCCCTGCACCCCCTCCCCACCCCCATAGTTACGCAGCGGGATTTCGGAATAGAATTTCTACTTTTCTCGATTCGGTCTATTCTTTCCACTTGGAGTTAGATTATGATTGGAGTGGAATATGTAGATCGAACCACGACCAGTCGGTGCCTCACACACACAAAACACAAGTAAACCGACTGCATGTATTTACTAAACCAACACTCCCTCAACCTCACCTCACCCGCCCTCACACAAACACTATTTAACAGCCTCCATCGCATTTGCCAAGAGAAAATGATTAATGAAATGTCATGTCTTAGAAAATACACACTCCCTCATCGCTCGGCATGTCAAGTTAGTCACCAATCCATATGGTTCGGCTTGGTTGGTCTAGTACGTCCGCTCCCCCTTACTCGTAACACACACACACAACTCCGCTGACCTTCCACAGGCTATGGTAAATGATCATATTACAAAGTTTGGGTACAGAATCTTCAAATGAATCACTAAACTTTGTTTGATAACGGTTTGTGATTCTTTAATTGAAAGTACATAATTCTTACCTTACACGATACATGTAGCAGCCGTGGACTGGTTGTAAATCACGCGTGGGTAGTGATCTCCACGCAATCGTTTAGCAGGTAATAAATATCATGAGCAGCAAACTTTGAATTAATGAAGCATCAGATTGTACCCGGTGCTTCATTAATTAAATGTTTGATGATTTTCCTCTAATTAGTGCTTGGAATCTAATATTATTGCGTCAGTTCAAATATTTCCCAACCGTTGAACGTAACCAGTCCAAGGCGGCTGTACTGTAAGCATGTTTATTTATTTATTTATTTATTTAATTATTCATTTATGTATTTATTTAATTATTTATTCATTTATTATTTATTTATTTATGTATTTATTTATTTATTTATTTAATTATTTATTCATTTATTATTTATTTATTTATTTAATTATTCATTCATTTATTATTTATTTATTTATTTATTTATTTATTTATTTATTATTTATTCATTTATTTACTTCGTGAAAATGAATAATTGTGGGTGGTGTGTGAACCTGATTTATCCCGACTGTTATGACGCAAGTCCTGATTGACCCTTATTTCAAGGAGTTTGGGGTTGACCCCACCCCACTAGTTTTTCAACCCGGGACATTTTAACCATTTGAGTGCTAAAAGCCTCTATAAGGGCTTTCAAAAAATACGGTTACAAGATCAAAACATTTTATTTGCTCATGTTTCATATTCAGTCAATCGCAAATAATATTTGATTAACATAAATTTGTTTTATTACAATTTATTGGATGGTGCGGGCAGACTCCAGTAATTTATAATAAAACAAATTTTGCTGAAAAAACTCAGACCACCAAAACCAAAAATTATCTAGCCCTCGTCCAGTTAAAAGACTAGGGTCCGCCTCATAATCTCCCATTACTTTTAACGAATTTTCTTTGATGTTTGAGAAAAACATGAAAATACTGATGATGTGTACATTTTCACGGAAATCACACTGAATATATATATCATATTTCTGATATTATTGGCCAAAAAAAACAAAAACAAGTGGTGGTTCATATGGGTGGACTAAAACCCAATTGGTGGTAGTGTACAGTTTTTTTTGTTTGTTTTCATCCTGGTGGTCCATTGTGTGTTTGAATACGACAAAGCTGACCGTAGTCTGAGCATAATATCTTTCAGTACCATCAAACGTTGTTGATGGGAGGAGTTACTGCGTTGATTTACAAGACACATGATGGAGGGTAAAGATTCGATGTTTTTAGCTGACATTACAGTTACCCCGTTGAATAGAGATCGGTATCTGTGATTTGTCATAATTACAATAAAGTGGCGTTTCTTATAACTTTTATTGATCAGGTTGTCCAGAAACAGATGGGTACACGTTGTACTTAGACTCGGGCTCGTCGCTTTGTATGAAGAGCTATATGGTCGGAGCCGCTCACGGTGCGGCCAGGTCTCGATGTGGGCAAGACAATGGGCATCTGCTAGCTGTGGGTAGTGCGGATGAATATGCGCTGGTCAAAAGGATTCTTCCTGTTGGTCAAGGTAAGTGATTGCCCTGGTTATTTATTTGAATATTTTATCAAGCTAATTATGCATGTTTAGCTGTTGCGCATGTCTAATGTAACTTGCTTTTTACCATAGAACATAGAAATTTACCCCACCACCCACTCCTTCACAGACATATTATCGAATAAATAAATGTTTGCACCTGCCTGAAGTGTAGCTACAATTATTCGTCAACAGAGCAGCTATACTTCAGGCAGATAAAAACTCCTATGCTGATGGTTGGTTGACACTCAACATCATTGTAAACTGTTGATCATCTTAAGATGTAGCATAGGTACAAAATCATGAAATGGCAATAATTCATATCTCTGCAACAAACAGTGATTATGGATGCCATACTCTTCTGCAGCACGCTAATTTGTATCTCAATTACTGAAACACAACCTCATTATTGTTCCTAAGGATTCGTCTCTATTCATCAGGATATTCCCATGGAAGCAAGAACTTGGCTATCATACAACAGTTCATATATCAGCATAATTGAGATACATATATATTTAGGTTACCAAACAGGTTAGCAAAGTCAAGTACAGGGTAAGAGCGCTTACTAAAGATTAGATCATGTGAACGGTAAGTGGTTTACGCACAATTCTGAAAACAGCAGGTCTGCACAGCACAGCCGCCGTGGACTGGTTGCAATCCAAGCGTGGGCAATGATATCCACGTATGCGATAACCTGGTAATAAAAATCATCATCGGCAAATTTTAATTAATGAAGCACCGGGTTGTACCGGGCCGGGTTGTATCCTGTGCTTCATTAATTTTTTTTTTCACAAGTATTCCGGTAATTAGTGTTTGGAATTGAATATTATTCTGTGGAAATATTGTCAGCGTGGAAAGTGACCAGTTCAGGGCGATCCTACTCTACGCCTGTAAACGTTTTTTATCGATTCCCCCACCAATAAACTCTGTAACATCTGCGTATTCATCTACATCCACAATCTTCAGTCCCGTAGATACACGCAATTGTTAATTTATTGGGCGGCGCATTGGATTTCTGGTTGCGCCATCTGTATTGTATCTTTGGGTAAGACACTTAACTTCCATTGTAGGGCCCTTCAAAAAAAAAAACTGACTTTGAATCCAGAATCAAATCGAGCGACCGATTCGTGAATCGATTCATTTTGCGAATCGACTAAATAATAATGATCGCGAATTCCCGTTTTCACCACGTTATACAATGGGCGAGATGACACCTCCAACGTTCAGAAATGGACGCGATTGCAGCGGTTTCTTCAAAGAATAATGCACACTCTTCTTTTCTCTCTCTTGCTCCAGACATTGTCGCAAAAAATTGCATTTCTGCCCTTGAGTGAAACAACGCGCTTCCTGCGAAGTATAAAATAAAAATGCATGGTCCGACTCGCGGGGAAAGTGAAAATTCATAGCCTGTTTCGCAGCCAATCTTGCATAATGCACGCGAACACTTCGGGGATATTCCGTGTTTACAACCTCATGTGATGCTAATGATACCGCAAAAATAAGACGCCATGACAACAGTAGGACTTCCTCGAACTATGTGGAAATCAGACGAGGAGATGGTCCATTCTTTGGCTGTTGTCACGTCTTATCAAGAGGGATGGAATTTTACCGTTCATCAAAACAAATGAGTAAGGGGAGGGGGTTACTATTCTTAGTTATAAATATTACGAGTTAGATTATAACATATATATACAATGTGCCCCCCCCCCCCCTCTCCTCCCAGTTTCTCCGACTTTCCCGATCTGCCAAATAGAAGCTTGGAAACTTTTACACATTCGTTGTTCATCGCGGCCCTAATTATGTTGATTAACCCCGCCAAGCCTCTGTTGGGAAAGGAGCCTTGTTCTCCCGTGAGATGCTGCTGAAGGCCATGGCGGCTGAGGATACTATTCGATATATCACCTTCGACTCTTACTTCATGGAAGAGTGTTCGTCCGATCAGACTCTCTTTGATCAATTGGGAGCCCCCAATATTAACATCACGTCTGGGCAGGATGTAGTCACTTAACTGACCAGTCTGTTACAAACTGACCAGTCTGTTATTAACTGACCAGTATGTTATAATCTCCATCTCTGTTTTATCATTGTACTTTCTATAAATAATTCCTTATCTTTTCCATTCACTTTCGATGTCTGATGATACTATTTATTGCTCTATCATGTCCGGGTGTGACAGGAATGGAAGTCGTAGGAAAATTAGTCCCTCTGGACTATTATTCCGCGGAATTATAGTCCTAGGTCTAACATTTTTATAGTAGTCCGCCGGAACTGGTACAGATCAACTTAACATTTTAACTTTCGACTCATCTTAACCGCCAAAATCAATTAAAATGGGTTAAATGAACATCAAAGTGTATTTGCATATTCCAATTCCACTTTGAGGCTTCAAATGTCAAATGTTTGGTCAAACCAACTGTAGATGTGAAACAATATGCTTTTAGATGCGGCCAGCAGCACCAAGAGCTACGTAACAACCCACATAAGTGTGTAAATAGCCAGGGCGGCCAAATGCCAAACTCTAAAGATTGGCCTGTCTGGCAAAACAAAAAAAAAATATTCAAAAAGTGAGGTGTGAAAAACAAATAAGCTTTGAAGAGGCCAGGGAAATTGAAACATCTATGCCTGGCCATGAGAGTATCGATGACACGTCCTCGACTAATCTACGCCTGAGTTCTTCTCGGGGTAGGACTGTCCCCACTTAAAAAATCACTGAAAAGAAATACGGGGTCAGTTAGTCCCATACGTCCAGCAACCAGATCACCAATCAAACAATGACCACACAACTAATAATATAATATAATGGAATTATCGGGGTTTTAAATCAATCTTCAATAAACCTGCTGCTTTTTGTCTGCATAAAAATTAGGGTCATTCAGCTTTTAAGAATTACACTTCGTATAATCCCTGGGCTGATGATAATGCTACACCCGTTGTGTCCTTGGAAAAGGCACATTATCCAGGTTGCCTACATGGGGGCACGAAGACGCCATATACTAAGGCGTACTGCGCGTCCATGGTGCATATGTCTTCAACAGCTGTAACCCTGCTTGAGCGGAGCTTGAACAGAATGCTGAGGCGCTGACAGTTGCTCGTCGATGCTCGGTGGTTCTCTCCGGGTACTCCGGCTTCCTCCACCCGTAAAACTATCACGGTCGCGATTAGCCATTGTGCATAAGCATGTGACATTAAACACCAATAAACAAATAAATGATATAATTAACAGAAAAAAATCATTGCCAAACAATTATTTTTATTCTACTCTACAGTAAAATTCCTGAAGTTTGTGAAATGATGCGCACGTCGATGAAACAACATCGCTAAATTCCCTTACCTTCAGTGTTAATATTTTTTACAGCTTGAGAAAATAAGGAGAGCTAACTTTCCTGTAAATCTGTTTCAATGTCGTAAAGTGTCAGCCCTGTCTTTGTTGGAAATCTCAGATTTCTTGGTAACAATTTTGAACTGTATCTTGTACATGTAACTAAACACCAAGAGTGTTTTTTACTCATTAACTTACATTCTTCACTGCAGGCAAATCCGGCAAAATATGTTTTGTAGAATTTTGCTAGCCAAATTTGTGTACAAATATGGCCATTTAGCAGCATTCGCTGGTCATATTGATAGTTAACCTCTTTGAACGCCAGTGGCCGTTTTTCCGGCCCTGTAACATGATACTTCACAATTTCATTAAGTAGGGTGACTTTTGAGTGAAGGTGTGGTGTAGACCAATCAATATTCTCAACGTGCAGCCCCAAGGCTGCACGTAGAAAATAATAATTGGTCTACCCCCAAATAATGAATATGGACTCTTCCCGTTGCTTCCATTGAACTGATATGGAAGATCCCACTAGGGTGCAAAGGGTTATTTCCCTTCATAATAATAGACGACAATGCTCTACATGTTCGTTGAACGTTTGCCTTAGTAAGAGTCGGCATTATGCAGAGTTAAGTGCTTTCACAAAGGAGGTTAGCTTGGTAAACGGTTAACGATTTGTTGTCCACAGTAATTGTTGTTGTTGTCTGGTTTTCACATCCATGTCGCCTCTCTTTCAGCTCCCCCCAACCATTTCATAGATCTTCTCAATCTTGTACTATTTCCATGATAACGGGAGGAATGGTGTCAGCAGAATTAAGAGAGCGACATTTCGCTGTTGGCCATCAGCGACACTTTGCGCGCATGCTGTATGAGACCCATTGAAGACACAGTAACTGGAATTCTCAAATGCTGAAGTGTAATATCCACCTCTTTCTCTTTCTGTTGATCTTTCTTTCTCTTTCTTTTTCTTCTTTCTAAGGGAAAGGCAGGAAGACAGCCAATCTGACTATACTTCCCCTGCCAGTACACAATGCAACAATTAATTGGAAGTTTTTTGTAATTTAATGTACAATATGCAATATTTCTTCTTGTTGAACTTCAATATTTTTATTATATGTACTATAATGTATATATTGCTATATTTTAGTGTATTGGCAAATAAAATATCAATATCAATATCAACAAACAAACTTACAGGACGTTGCTGTGCGCCTACCTTTAGGTAGGACAGTTACGTTATGTTTTATTTACGTTTCACAGAGTACACCCCTACACCTGAATGAACGTGAGCTCCTGAATCAACAACTTTCAACTCCATACATTTTGTTGGGTGCACACTAAAAACTAAAGTGTTAAAACTAACACTTTCAAGGTGTTAAACCGATTCTAACGCTTATGGTTTGATTTTAACACTCAAAGTGCAATGTTTTAAGCATTTAGACATTACAATCGTCAGACATCTGAAACTTGAATGGATGGCACTTCCCATGTGTCTATCATTGGTGGTTCCTCCAGAATCGTCCATAATTTGATTTGCGCATGCTGGGTACATAATTAAAAGGACACAACGCAGATGACGCGGATCAGGCTCGAGAGTTCGAGTCTGATCAGCGTCAACTGCGTTGTTTCCTTTTAATTGTCGCGACATTACACTTGTCAAGTGGTATTATTGTAACACCTGTCAAGTTCTGGGATATCTACACTTGAACAAAGTGCTAGTTCAGCACTTAGTAAGTGTTAAATACAGCACTTCAAGAGTAGTTTTTAACACTTTGGTTTTTTAGCGTGTGGTTGTAACGTATACAGCCACCTTTGGGGTTATTCCTGCAGTCTGGAGGATGTAAAGGGTAAGACTGCGGAAGAATTCATTACAAAGTATATCTTCTGTTTGTTTAATGATGGGTCTGACACCTACCTGTATCCTGCATCTGGTTCCTACACATCAGTTGATCTTAAAATGGCATGCCCTCCTATCTTCCTCGATTATTATTGGAAGGTAGAAGATGACTTGTGCGGGAGTGACCACTTCCCACTTCTGTTGGAGAGTGCAGTTCGATGAGAGGGTGCCCCAGTGGAACTTTAAAAATGCTGACTGAAACACTTTCGTATCGCTATGTTCGGAGGGCATTAAGGGAAAACATCGAGGGAAGTGCTGACCAAATAGCACATTTCACGACAAAGTTGTTTGATATTGCAAACACAGTCATTCCTAAAACCTCGACAAATAAAAGGTCGCAAGAAAACTGAACGGGAATTTATTAAGTCACCAACCACATATAATCTGAACAAGTTTGAAAAGAAAAGTTCTCTGGAAACGTATGTCTCTAAACTTAACCAGTATACACCCATTAACAAAATTTGGAAAATGATTAAAAAAAATAAAGGAAAGGAAACAAAGTCAACTGTAAAACACCTAGAAGACAACAACATATTATTTATATCGCAAAAACAAATTTCAGATAAATTGGCCTCAACTTTTTCGAAACATTCGTCGTCCCAAAATTGTGATCCGGAATTCATTAAGATTAAAAAACAACCGAAAAACAAAATATTAGATTTGCCTCGGAAAATTTAGAGGATCACAACGAACCCTTCTCTGTGGAAGATATAAGTAACTCTTTGCATAAAGCTAAGGATACTGCCACTTGTCCCAATAAAATACCTTACCAAATTATAAAACATCTGCCACAATCATCTCTCAATTTTTAATGAGCGATGGGTGACTGACCACTGTCCACCTTCCTGGCGTATAACAACCATAATTTTCGTTCCAAAGCCTCATAAATACATATTATCGCTACAGTGAAGTGATCTGGGACGTAGTATGAGGAGGTCTGGTCGATGGATCAAACGAGCTGCTGCAGGCAGCGAGTTTGCTCTGGCGATCTGACCTCAACGAGACGTGATGTGACGACCCAGATCACTTCACTGTAGCGATAAAAGGTTTATTACGTGACTTATAGTTCCACATCGCATTTCAGCGCTAGCATTAATAATTCTCCCAACCCTTTTTTTGATCAATTGGTTTGAAGTAAAAAAGAACTATTTTTTTACATGTATTTTTGTAACAGGTGCAGGGAATCCCCCGATGCGTATGAATACGATAAACAATATCCCGAATACGACACAAAACCCCAGACCGCCGTTCAAGCGCACCCACCCATTCTAGCTCAGAGTAAATTACTGTCCTTGACCGGAACAGCTAATTATGCGAATTCGAACGCAGCCGTAAATAGTCCGTCATACACTAGTGATACGGAATCGGATTCCACCCTATGGATTTTCCGGGGACCAGGAAAAGATCGTCAAACATTAGTGATATTTAGCGGTGAAATTACATAGTCATATAATAAATATCACAGCAACCCAAGTCATTACAGGCCTGTCGCCTTTACATGTTGTATGTGTAAACCATGGAAAGGAAGATCAATGATCGACTAGTCTGGTTTCTGAAACCGAACAGTCTACTTGCGAATGTACAGTGTGGTTTCATGAGCCATGGAAGTTCTGTGGATCATTTGTTAGACTAGAAACGTTTATAAGAAATGCATTTTCCAAAAAAGAAAATGTGGTCGCCATCTTCTTTGATCTGGAAAAGGCATATGTTTCTACGTGGACGAATGGGATTTTAAACGATCTTTTTTAACATGTGGTTGAGAGGGCGTATGCCTGTTTTTATTAACAATTTTTTGAAGGACCGCCAATTTCAAGTTCGTGTCGTGTCTGCACTATCTAATCCACTTGTGAAAGAAATGAGAGTTCCTCGGAGTCTGTTACCCTGCTTTCAATTAATACCATTCGTATTATCGACGCAATTGAGAATATGATTGATTGTTCATTGTATTCATTTCCTATTTTTAGTCAATCCTTTTATTTCAGAATTTTACCGTAGCAGCAAACATATGAATGTCCTTGAGCGCACAGTTCAGTTGTGTTTAAACAGAATTCAGAAATAGGCTACAAAAATGGTTTCAAAGTCTAAAACGAATTATGTTCATTTTTTGTAAGCACCGGAAACACCACCTTGATCCGGTATTGAAAATAGATGGGAGTCGTATTAAAGTTGTAAAAGAAGCTAAAGTCTTAGGTTTATTGTTTTGACAAAACTCCTCGTATAAAGCAACTACGAGGGAGATGTGAGGGCACTGAATCTTCTCAAGGCTGTTGGTAGCACGGATTGGAGTGCTGACCAAAATACCATACTACATCTGTACAGATTCAAATTATATTACGGTTGGGTGGTTTATAGTTCCGAGAGAAAGTTGTACATCAAAATACGTGAAGGCAATTCATAATAGTGGTATAAGAATTAGCCTGGGCGCAGTCAGAACATAGCCAATATATTCAATATAAGTTATCTCCGCCAACATGTATGGTATATGGAGATTTAATTCCTGGATGTCGGCTTTTAAACACCGAGCCGCAGGCGAGCTGTTTAAATAAGACATTCAGATATTAAATCTCCATATACCATACATGTTGGCGGAGTTAACGTTTTTGTCCCGGTTGAAACACAATACAGACATAGTGGAAATAAATTTGTGGACACATTTCTCAGCTCCACAATCACTTGGACCAAATTCGTGATAATTATTTTGTTTTTATAATCGCAGAAGACAACAGGTAGAGTTACATCCCTTGGGCCGTGAAGGAAACGAGTAAACAGGAATTTGTTGACATATCGTTCCCGGAGTTCATTGGTACTCAGAGGACGAATTATTTGCTCTTATTTAATTTTCACGATTGAATTGTCGGAAATCTGGTGATATTTGTGACTATTTTCGTGTTTTTTTGGTCGATTATTATGTCGAAGCGAGGAAACGCGGAAAGCTTTCGTTTAAACCATACACCCCCGATGTTTTGCTTGCGCTTATACTCTGGATGTTGCACGCTTTCATATACCTTGGATGTTGGGTGCACCCTTTGTCGTGGCTATTTGTCCAAGACATTCTGACCAATCAAAAGACAGAATTTATCGGGATACAGGGACAATTCTTTTTGAAACAGAGGGGCTTTTTTCTGTAGAAGCGCAGAGATAAACAGTCACTCTAATATGTTTCCAAACTGCTTCCTGGTCCATCGAACCCGGCTTATGACTGTATCTCCGACCCTCAAAATGTTGAAATGTTTAACCGCCACCAGAAGCATATTCCTCCATTGGGAATTAGAATTAAGCCCCATACGGATTCCACCACACTTGACCCTGACTCGGATAAGGAAAATCGTAAACCGCTTATTCCTCCTTAGCTTCTTAGAAAACCTACTGTTATTTTAGACCTTGTCTCCACCAAAAATTCCGAGACAAATTGTTTTGGAGTTTAAACAAAAGTATGCTGAGACAAAGTCCAAGTATAGTTCATATACAACGATCTATACAGATTGATCTAAAGATGGCGACAAAGTATCATCAGCTGTTGCTACTAGTGAACAGGTCACCTCAATCAGAATACCAAACGAAAGTTCTATTTTCCCAGCTGACGTTAAAGCATTACAACTAGCGTTTGAACACATCCAGAGTGTACAGGAAAGGAAATCGATCATATTTTCTGACTCTTTTTTCTCGCTGCTTGCTTTACCCAACCCCAAGTTGAAGAACCCTCTCATTTTTGAACTTCATGAGACGTTGAATACCCTTATGTCTGACCAATATGATATCATATTTTGCTGGTAACCTCGACATGTTGATATCTACGGTAACACCAGGCAGGCAATGCTGCAAAACAGGCTTTGAACAAGCCTATCACTGATTTCAAGATTCCAGCCAGCCATTACAGGCCACATATCAGTAAATACATCAAATCTGTGTGGCAGGCAGAATTGGATGGGGTGACAAATGACAAACTCTGTCGCTTCCGACCTAATATTTTCAATCACCACTCGTCCAGTAACCTTAGTTTTGACACATTGTCGTATCGGTCACTCACGACTTACACATTCCTTTTTTGTTAGAGGGTACTCTGCGATCAGAGCGTGTTCCTTATCTACTCATGTTGTTTGTGGAGTGCAGTCATTTATATAGCACTGATTTTAATCATGTCAGAGGGCAGTATTTCACAACTGATTCTCTAAGAGATCTTTCTTATCATGCGAGCCAACACAACATTATCTCATTTCTGAACGTAATCAACCTCTTTAATAAATTGTATACCTTGAAGCTCGACTCTTCAAGTCTAAATATCATCAGGTTGATTATAAGACATTCTCTTTCCGTGTATCATCACTCATTACTGTTCCGACTACTCTTGTCGTTGACATTCTAGTGTATTCATTTCATAATTTTATTCAATCCTTTTATTTTAAAATTTTACCATTTTCTCAACACTCCATAGCCTTAGCTGCTGATGTGGCATTGATCACAAATAAATAAAAAACTATCACAAAAGTTACCAATACTGTCAGTAGATTGGCAGACACAATACACACGGCTCAAAGGACCAATTTCACCCCTAGTAAAGGCCGTTACCATAAAACAGTCTGAACCACAGTCCACCAAGAGGTAATCAACTGCACAAAACATAAAAAAGCAAGAATGAAAAACAGATCTACCTCCATCAGAACACAAAAATAAACAAACTCCTAAATCAGAATATAAAACTCAGCCAAACAAACAGAAACCAGATCCAAAATATGGATCCCTCAAAGATTTGTGCCTGAGACAGAGACGGCAACAAGGATCAGATACCAAGAAAAGAATCCAGAGGAGACCAGTGCGGGGAGAAATCCCATAATAAAGGTCCTACGACCCCCCCCCCCCCTACCCCCCCCCCCCCCCCCACACACACTCACAAGTACTCCGGTTCTGTTATCAAAAGCTGCTGCCAAGTGAATTTTACCCTTTCGCACTTGGATACACCAAGGGTAACAAGAGCAGCCTTCAGACCTAGCATTGCCTATTGTACCGGAGTTCCATTTGAACGGTGTTGATACGTCGGAATCCAGGGTGTAACCAATGAAATGGAATGTTTCGGGTTTAAGAATCATGGAAACATTGGTTCTACACAAGGGTGGTAACTCTGCATGACTAGATACAGATTACAGGAAGTGAAGCAAGTTGATTGCTGGAGGGCAAAGGTCGTAACGAGAGACAGCTGGGACTAGATAGACTGCTAGGGTTATAGTAGTTAAAATAGCGTCTGTAATAAAAAAACGTGGATTTAGTGGCAAATTCGAGCCAGATGAACAGTTGTCTGGATGTTTGTGGTAATTAGATTGACGCTTATACAAAGGAACGCGCCTATTATTGGACAAAAGGAGAATTCTCTGGGGATTTAAAAGAAAAACGATTTCCGTTTCGATAGAATTGGGTTTTTTTATTGATGATTTGGAGTGATTGTCGGGTCTATTTGGGGAATTAGATTTACTGGCATTCAGTACTCTTGGAACACGCGCAGGTCCTATTTGAAACGTCCCAAGCTTCAAGCAACTACGTGCTACCATAGAAACCAAGAGACAGCCTACAGAGTACAAACTAGGTGACGGAAATATGCGTCGTCTCAACAATAGGGACTGCGCATGCGCACTAAGACCACGTATTACTATGGGGATGATGTCACAAGATGTCTGCTTACGCGGGCTACTTGACAACCAAACATGGTGTAACTGGGTCACGTGACTACGACGTGACATTCGCCTCCCCAATTCGCTTCCCCTAATACAAGTCGATTTCCACATCCCCTACAGCTGTGTGGGTAGAGGTGATATAGGGCCTTATCGAAAATATAAGAACGACTATATGCATATTGCCGCCACATGCATTTTGCCGTTCAAAAAAAGTGTTCATTCTTACTAAAATGGCAACGGTAAGCTCCAAAAGTCTGATATTTAATAAAAATGCGAACATTTCTGCTTTTTGTCCAGATCACCACACATGAGCTTAAATCAGCTTTTGGTGGAGGGTTAAGTTGTTCGATATAAAATGTCAACTAATTATCATGTATTTAGCACCGACCTAAAGGAAATGGATTTTACTTCCGACTGATATATAACATGACGAACTTACGTACAGTATTTTAATACGGCGGAGAACGAGCGGAGGTGATTTGTCTGAATCGTTCTGAAAAAATAACTCATGGTTAAAATTCGAGAGGTATGACACACATGTTGACTGCGTTAAACATCAAACGTTTCGCTTAATGAGCGACCAACCTGACCTGAACTGTTTAGTTTGAAAAGTTACAAGACAACTCCATCACCGTTATGTCATCGGGTTGAAAATTAAAACATGGTCATCCTCGAGAATTGGGCACAAATTCAGTGCAAACTCTATCACATGGGACAGTATTTCAAGAAAATGTAACAACCGGATCGTGACATTTCAACTACCAGCCTATACGAAAATGTTAACCTCACAATTTCTCTCTCCGGGTGAAACCTCCTCGATTCTGACAGGTAGCCTATAAACAATGCCAGGATTGGTCGCAGGGTAGGCCCCACGTAGAAATCCACTAACAAGAAACACGGGGCAAAAGCACCGATACGTCCACAATCTAAATCACGATCCAAATACGGATTACAGCACTCACAATATAATCAAATGGAATTGTCGAGGGGTTAGAGCGAATGTGAATAAACTCAGTCGAAATATAAACCTGCTGCGTTTCGCCAGCAGGAAAAATTCCTAGAAATATGGTACTTAGATCATTCTGTTTCAAGCATAAATATCCAACCAAAAATAAACCTCTTCAGCAGATTGATCTGGAACAACCTATTCGCCAGCTCCCAACACCATACATTCTACTGAGTGATTTTAATGCCCATAGCCCTCTTTGGAGAATAATGCAATAAAGAAGATATAAAGGGTAAAACAGTTGAATAGCTTATTTCAAAATATGACAATGCACAGACAGATTTCGTGAAACTGCGACAAATCCAAACCGTTTCACCAAACCATGATTTGATGATGAATGCAAACAGGTTATAAAAGATCGCAAGAAAACTGAACAATAATTTAACCCTTTACCCAACGAATCGGCCGCATCCGCCCGCGTAATATGCAAATTCAGCAGTTGAAAAAATATTATTTTTCCAAAAATTTTAACAAAACCATATCATGTGACCCCTCGTTGGAGCGAGCTCGACGAGCTCGTTCCAACGAAGGGTCACATGATATGGTTTTGTTAAAAAAAATTGAAAAAGTTAAAAAAATGATATTTAAAATAATAAATTTTGATATCGTATGCGTTGGGTAAAGGGTCTACAACCATAAATAATTTGACAAACTACGGTGAAAAAACAAGACGACTTACCAAACACAAACAAACCAAAAAAAGAAATGTTCTTGGGAATCTTATGTTTCTAAACACACAAACATAAGCAAAATTTGCAGAAGTGATTAAAAAATTTTAAAGGTAAGGAAACAATACGGGCTGAAAATTGTAATCCAGAATTCATTAAAATTCAGAAACAACAAGAAAAATAAATGGTCAAATTTACCTCCAGCGATTTAGAGGATCACAATGGACCTTTTTCTGCGGAAGAGTTAAGTAACTCTTTGCATACAGCAAAAGATGCTGCGACTGGTCCCGATGAAATACACTACCAAATTTTAAAACATCTGCCGCAATCATCACTTGAACCTGTATTGTCAATTTTCAACGTAATATGAGTGAACGGCCCGCTTCTACCACCTTGGCGTCAAGCAACAATAATTCCTATTCCAAAGACCGACAAAGATCATTGCAATCCAAGAAATAACAGACCTATTGCACTAACAAGTCGTCTGTGTAAAACCATGGATATTTATTTATTTATTTATTTATTTATTGATGTTCAAGGTCACATATTTATGCACAATGGCTAATCATGACCGTGACAGATTTACGGGTGGAGGAAGCCGGAGTACCCGGAGAGAACCACCGAGCAACGACGAGCAGCTGCTAGCTCCCCAACATCGTAACTCGCGTTAGATTATATGGAGACATGCGCACCATCGACGTGCAGTACGCCATAGTACACGGCGTCATCGTGCCCCCACGCGGGCAATGGAGATGAAGTGTCTTGTCCAAGGACACAACGCGGTTGCCGCAGGTGGGATTCGAACCGAGGACCTCTCAGTTTGCAGCCTGCACCTCTACCTATTGAGCCACCGCGCTCCCCAAAACCATGAATAAGACTGATCAATAAAAGGATGATCAATAATACAACGTGGGTGTGTGAGATTTCAAAAGATAATTTTAATATGGAGTTCTGAGGGCGTATGACTCTTTTTTAAGGAACCGCCAATTTCATGTTGGGTGTAAATTATCTAGTCCCAGGAACAGGAATTGGGGGTTCCTTGGTGTTGTATTGTACCTGGCTCCTTTTTCTCGTTTTAAATCAATAGTATCGTTGACGCAGGTGAAAAATGTTAGACTCTTTATTGTATGTTGATGATTTTTTAATCTGCTGTAGCAGCAAAAACCTGAATGCCATCAAGTGCAAACTGTAGCAGTGCTTAAATAAAACTACAAAATAGGCCACCTAAATGGTTTTAAGTTTTCAGAGACCAAAACAAATTGGGTACATTTTGTATGCTTCGGAAACATCACCCCGATCCGTTGTTCAATGCATTCCTGAATTTATTGTTTGACAATAAACTGAATTTCACTTCCAACATAAAACAACTGAAGGTTCGATGTAAAAGGGAACATAGCCTTCTGGAGGTGGTTGGTAGCTCTGCATGCGATGCCGAACAAAACAAACCATTACTCCATCTGTGTAGATCACTTGTTAGTTCACAATTAAATTACGGTGGTGTGGTTTACGGTTCTACAATCCATAATAGTAGTATTAGAAATTCTACTGTACGGGTTTTTTTAGAACATCGCCCATAGAATATATGTTCATTGAAACAGTGTATCCTTCTCTTGAGAAGCTCATAATTAAACTGCCACTCCAATAATTATGTTTCTAAACTGCTAGCTAATCCATCTAATTTTTGTTCAGCCCTCACAATGTGGATTTTTCTACAGACACCAAAAACCTATTTCTCCATTGGGAATAAGAATTAAACCACGTTTGGATTCAGCCAAACCTGAATCTAATTCGATAAAAGAGAGGTGTGAACCACATATTCCTCCTTAGCAAAATCTTTTGATTTAAGACCTTGCCTCTTCCAAAAAGGCTGAGACAAATTCTGCAGTTCAAACAAAACCATGAAGAAATATAAGTATAATACACATAAAATGGTCAAAACAGATGGATCTAAAGACCGTGAAAAAGTATCATCCACTGTTGCTGCTGGTGATCGCATCACCTTTGTCAGAAAACCATATAGAGGTTCTATTTTCACAGGTGATGTCAAAAAGCATTGCAACCAGCACTTGAGGATCTCGATAAAGTACAGGACAGGAAGTCAGTCATACTTTCCGATTTTCTTTCCTCTCTGTTAGCCTTACGCAACCACAAGTTGAAGAACCCTCTCATATTGGAACTTCGTGAGAAGTTGGATACTCCCACGTCTGACCAATATGATATCGTGTTTTGCTGGATACCTGCACATGTAGGTATCTCCTGTAACAGCAAGACAGGCTTTAACACTTACGCTGCAGAACGCGACAGTTATCACCTATTTTATGATGATTATATGTACGCACTGGTATGCGCAGATCAAACCTACCATCTGATCAATTGTTGGAAAGGGCTCAGAGAGCCCTTTCCAACAATTAATAATATGATAGAGTTTCAAGTAGGTCGTCAATTTTATTAAACTTCTACGTACATAGGCGTACATAGAGGTCATCCATATACAGTACGTGGAGAGTGGATTGTAACTAAATCACCCGCGGAGTGGAGTTATCACCCAAAGTATCATTTTCAAATTCTGTACATATGGACAAGAAACACAAGCAATGTTTCAGCCAATGGATCTCCGGGTTTAACCCGGGGGTCCATTGGCCGGAATTTTGCCTGTGATGGTTATGCTTTCCGGCATATTTGCAATTATTGCTCGGGTGGACTCCCACTCTGCGGGTGATTAAATGATAATACACTCTCCACGTACTGTATAGATAAAGATGGCGTGGCACTAAAACGATAAACAAGACTATCACTGATTTCAAGATTCCATTTAGTGATTGCAAAAGCCACATGTCGTAAAAACATCAAATCGGTGTGGCAGGCGGAGTGGAGGTGGAGCAATAAATAACAAACAGCGTCGCGTCGGAGCAGATATTTTTTTTAACATATTTTGTGAAGTACCTTTATAGAAAAGATCATGTAATTCTGACATGATTTCATATTGGTCATTCAAGAGTGGCACATTCTTTTTTGTCAGAGAGTAACATGCGACCAGAGTGAGTTCCTTGCCAACAGATTTATTCATGCCAGAGTGCAGTATTTCACTGTATGATCACAAATAAATCTATTTTATTATACGAGCCCGTGCATAATCCCTTCATTTCATAGGGTAATTAGCATTTTGATAAATTTTAAACATTAGGAATATTTTATTATTTAAACACGATTTTTTAAGTCTCAAATCATCAGGATGATTGAAAAGGTATTCAGTATACTAGTATCATAGGTCATTGCTAAAACTAATCTTTTTTTGTCATTCTTTTGTAATTATTTCCTGTTTTTCATCAATAATTTTACTTTGTTATTGCTAATGACTTGTTTTACTTCCTACATTTTCTCGCCGCGATATAGCCTTAGCTGTTGATATGGCATTACGCACCAATAAATAAACAAATAAATAAAAACATAAATGCATTGTGCTGGTTGAGTGAGTTGGAGAGTGCAGCAGTCACTTGCCTCAGTCCGGCGCCATAGTTTTGTTACTCAGGGTTTCTTCACCAGTAAATCGGCCCAACACGATATGTACCTGTATGTTGAAAGTTTCTGATACAACTGATAGTTTACTGAAACAAAAAGACAACTTTACCAAAGCACGTGCTGTCTACCTTCTGATCTCTATACAACTGAATTGCCGGTACGCTCATTGTTCACATATATAATACTGTCTCCTTCACGCTGGTATGCTCAGTGTTCGCATATAGAAAACTGTCTCCTCCGCATTGGTACGCTCATTGTTCACACGGAGAAACTGTCTCCCCTGTGCTGATACGCTCGTTGTTCACACAGAGAAAAATGTCTCCTCCGTGCTGGCACGCTCATTGATTGTTCACATATACAAAACTGTCTCCTCCGCGCTGGTACGCTCATTGTTCACATATAGAAAATAGTCTCCTCATCGCTGGTACGCTCATTGTTCACATATATAAAATTGTCTCCTCTGCACTGGTACGCTCATTGTTCACATATAGAAAATGGTCTCCTTCACGCTGGTATGCTCATTGTTCATATATAGAAAACTGTCTCCTCCGCGCTGATACGCTCATTGTTCGCATATAGAAAACTGTATCCTGCGCACTGGTACGCACATTGTGCGCATATTGAAAACGGTATCCTCTTCGCTGGTATGGTCATTGTCCATATAGAGAAAACTGTCTCCTCCGTGCTGGTATGCTCATTGTTCACACAGAGAAAACTGTCTTCTCCGCGCTAGTACGCTCATTGTTCACATAGACAAACTGGCTCCTCCGTGTTGGTATGCGCATTGTTCACACAGAAAAAATGTCCCCATCGCGCTGGTATGCTCATTGTTTGATTGTTTGATATGGCACTAGTGCCATCGCGGCCTCTCGTTCTATCCTTCCTCTCTGGCAATCCTATCATATCGATTAACCCATTAACACGCGTGTGTCGTTCTGTGTATATCTGTAGGAAATTTAAAATAACAAAAGGCTAATACCTTCAGCACATTTACCTTGTCTGTGGAAATTTATTATTGGCAAACGCTGGTGCCCGTAAAACATTTATCTTCTTCTGATTGGAAATTTAATATAAGAACACGCGTGTACCTGTAGCATATTATACAACTGTGGGCTTTTGTACTGGTGAATATGATGTGATGTGAACATAAAAAAAATTATAGCTGACCGGGGCGTTAGCCGAGATAAATATAAGTTTTTAAAGTTCATGTCACATCATATTTACCACCACAAAAGTCCATAACTATTTTATTATAGACGCCATCCCCAACAAAAAAAATCTTCTATTTGTCAGTTAAAAGTCCAATTATATCAACCAGAAATACTTTTATTTAACAATAAAATAGTTATCATCTGCAGAATAACATAAAAAAAAAACAATGTTACAGAGATTACGTCGATTGAAATAGAACTAAAGAGGGGATTTCCAAAACCTATATTTAGAAAGTTGATGTCAATCGGAAGACCGGTGTACATGGATTTTTGAGTACCAGTCACGTGTATAAGATCCAACCAATAGAAATGTGTTTATTTATAACATGTATAATAATTACCTTTAATTTGAGTGCAGTGCTTCACTAACATTAACAAATTTCAGAGCACACAGTACAATAATGATTCAATTCAACTTAAAACCATCTCAATTATTCGAAAAAATTGGAATCCCGCAGATTTTGGGGTTTAACACATTTCTTTATTTTCGAATTTCTGAAGATGACAACTCATTCTGCAGGTTTAGTCAGACTGTCAAATTGTCAAATAGTGCCTTATCCCAAACAGATGGCGTCTACCTCTGTGATACCTGGTCAATTCTGTTTTAAATCTGGTCACGTTACGTTGCTAAGATAACTGCAGGATTGAGTTGTCACAAGCAGAATATTAAGAATACAAAATGTCAAAAGTCGCTTTGGTAGTGACTGATTTAAACGCCTCGCGCCGAGTAAGTTGAATGCTAATGCGAAAGGGTGTGGGGGGGGGGGGGGGATGTATACAACATTGAACTTCAAACCGATAGATCTATGGTTCGATACTTACCAGTGGTAACTGCCATGTATGATTGGGCAAGACACTTTATCCTGATTGCCTACGTGGGAACACGGCGGTGATGTGCACTAAGGTGTACTGCACGTCGACAGAGCACTTGCCTTTAACCCTTTGAGCCATCGTTTCCTGGAATGGTATCGCCTTTATGTACAGTTACAGTGGAATGGGTCAGTCCAATATCATTATACAGAGATGATAATAATTGCAGTCTGCAGCCGTCATCAATGCCCCGTGTATAAATATCTCATAACAAGACAAAAATGGGACGAAATTATGCCTTAGCCCGAAAAAGCGGTCTTACGGGTTCAGAAGGTTAACCACTGTTATCCTGCTTCTGTAGAGTTAGTACATTGTGGTATCTGACTGTTGTTCATCGCCTCTGGGCGGTTCGCTCCAGGTACTCCGACATCCTTCATCTGTGAAATTGTCTGACACGATGTGTCCCCAGCAAAGCCAACATTACATGTAAATGCGTCAGAACCCCTTCTTATACGGTTCTAGAATTAATGAAAGTGTATCGCACCTCAGACCTATACACTGGTCCATGCAGAAATAATTGCACGGAATCCCGTTTGTTGTTATATGAATAAATACCCCCACCATCCCGAGTTCGTTCTTCACTACGATTGTCTTGAATAGCAAACCCATTGCAATGGACCTCGAGCTTATCCTCCATATGCATTTAACGTGAGTATTTATCAAGTAGATTTATCAAGCTAGCCGACAAGCCTCAACCCCTATTCACTTGTTTACTAATATCCAATTAATTACCTCGTATCTCACCCAAACCAATATATCACATTGTTAATTTAGATAAACCCAGCCAATTTCAAACGTAACCAGGGCTTATATTTCGTCTAAATTTGTGAGAATCCATTTGGATTCTCGTGAAAATGGTTGCGAGAATCCATACCTACTATGAGTGTCCCAGGATCCCATGACTCCACCAAGGTTCAACCACTGGTGTATACTGATAACACATGTTAACCTTTTACCCAACACACTTTTTTAATTTTTAAAATCAAGTTTGATAATTTTTAAACAATGAATAATAAATAAATGATAAAATAATTAAATGAACAATATTTACCAATAGCATCTTACAAAAATATGGCTGTCGTTGGAACCGGCTCAATGAGCCGGTTCCAATGACAGCCATATTTGTAAGGTTTTATTGACAAAGTGTCAGGATATTTCAGGTCATGTTAGCCTTATATTGGTTAATTTGTTGCCGCTGTGTTAGTGAAAGGGTTAAATTGACTCAACTTTTTTTCACGCGAGTCCTAGCAGAGGTGCAGCGAAAATCTATATGGATTCTTGCCGGTTTTTTGCGCGAATCTTTGTGCGAATCGATTCTCGGATTCTCGTCGAAATATAAGCCCTGGTAACTGGTGACAGAAACCCATGTGCTCTGTCTAAACAGTAAAAATGAATATAACGCGTCCCATTTCCGATCCAACACTCATGATCGAGTCAACTGTTGCTCCTTCTACAATTAACCCATATATCGTCGGGTGAGAACCATAGGATTCTATCTTCCAGTGGAAGATAGAACCCTATGGTTCTCACACGACGATATACAGGACTGATTCTACACTCTTTACACAAAGCCGTTTTTCCACATGAAATACCGACTTGTTGTTCCACCGATAGTCCTATTTATCGATTAATAGGACTCTGCCATGACCCATATCCCATATTTCTAAAGATAACTACAACCTGTGGCACGTGGGATGCGATACAACTCCAAATCAGTTACACTTCTGTGTTCAGTCAAGTGCTTCTTCCTAAACACAATAATCTGATTAATTATCTTCCTCTACCCATCAGTGTCCAGTTTGTGGTAACAAACCGTTTACTGACACAATTTGGACTAGCGATGTTGCACGGATCCCCGAGAATTTCTCTGCATCCGCGCAACTTCAAACAAAAAGTATCAAATACCATCCAAATAATTCTTGGTTGATAACACAATGGCAATTCTAAGAATTCAGTCATGTACAGTTACACTTCTGAAAATGTTATACGAGTGGCGTGTTTCACTCGCACTGCAATTATCTCACTCGCTTCCGCAGCACAAGAGTACGTGCAACGTCGATAAAATTTATAAGATGAGGTTTGTACCTTAATGCACACATGGTCCTTTTCGAATTAGCCTGCACGCCAATATGTTGGCTAGTTCGTGGAAGGATCATGTCTGTAGGAGGCCGCATACATATGAATATGTGTATGCATCTGTATGTATGGGTTCGTACATTTTATATAGTCGAGTGTTTTCAAACATCTGGTTTCTCAATTTACGCCTCATGGCCTATAGACAATTTTATAACTCCTAAAGGGTACTCCCATCATTTCAATGATACCATATTTCCGCTCACACATCTTTGGCATCAGTGTAATCCCGCAAATGCCTAAATTGTTTTGTAAATGTCCCATTTTAAGTAAAAATATGTCATCTCCCAAAGGCAGGGCTTCAGTTCAAACTATTTGTGATTATGGCTAATACTATCCATTTTGATGAGATCCAGACGTCTGATGCTTATGACTTCATATCTAAGTTTAATACATCAGTGATGATAATGACACAGACACTTCCTACGCTATGCAAAACCCCAGCTGTAAATACTATACACCAGAAAACTTTAGTAGGGAAATCCCAGCAAAAAATAAGTCGTTTTCTCTTTTCAACATGAACTGCCGAAGTATGAATGCTAACTTTGAGAATATCCAAAGCCTCTTACATGACATGCATCCTGGGAAAAAAAATATTTGATGTCGTGGGACTTACTGAAATATTCGATGTCAAACAGATTATTTGTTTTGAACTCGACGGCTATCACCCTCTAATTCACCACACTGGACCTGCAAATGATGATGGCAGGGGAGGTGTAGGATTATCCATTAAGGACAACACCAGCTTTAAACATCGAAGTGATCTATCAATCTTTATACCACACGTATTTGAATCCCATTTCATTGAAACTACCTCTAAAAAGAAATGCATAATCGGGATTATCTACAGGCCCAACACTGCACCAAACGCTGAGCTTAACCTTTTTTGTCCACAATGTCCGATTTATTGAATAAAATCAACCTTGAAAACAAAAGAGCCCACCTTATGGGTGACTTCAACCTTGACCTGCTCAACTTCACTAATCATAATAAAACTGAATTTTTTATCGACTCTATGTTCAGCTCAGGTTTCATGCGCCTTGTCACTAAACCATCGAGAGTTACCGATACTTCAGCAACTCTTATAGACCATATATTTAGTAACGATTCCTGTAAGCATGTTTCTGGAATTGTTATTTCTGACATCAGCGATCACTTTGCAACATTTGGGATCGGTAACTTGGAAGAACAACTTGCGCGCCCTACCAAAATTTATAAGCGCTCGTTCAAGACAGAGAACATCGATCACTTTAAAAGACTGTTATTTGGCAGTGATTTTTCTAGCGTCTTCGACGCTTCCGACACCACGCTGGCATACGACCTATTTTTGAACACCTTTATAAAGCATTCAATGAAGCTTTCCCATTAAAAGCAACATCAGTTCCCTCGAAGTATACTAAACGCTCGCCCTGTATGACAGCTGGACTATTACAGTCTTCTCTACATAATAAAAAATTGTACTCCAAAAAGCTAAAATCTCCAACAGCTCAGAATACTACAGCCTACAAGCAGTTCTGTCAAATCTTCAATCGGATCAAACGGGCAAGCAAATCAGATTATTACCATAATATTTTGCTGGAAAATAAAAATAACCTTAAAAATTCGTGGGAAATCCTACGTAAAGCAATTAATAAATCAGACCGAAAAATTGATTCACCCGATACTTTTTTTGATGGTGATAATCTTGTAACGGATCCCAAAATCATTGTCGATAAATTCAATACATACTTCGCAAACATTGGAAAATCAGTAGGTGAACAAGTGTCCGGTACGAACATCCATTTTTTACACTATACGAAGCAAAGTAACGGAAACTCATTATTTCTAACTCCAACGAATACCCAGGAAGTTATTAATAACATTTCTAAGTTGTCCTCGAAACCAACAAGGGATCGGGGCGAACTGTCCACGAAACTCCTTAAAGCAGTCGCTTATGAAGTTGCTAGTCCATTAACACTCACCATTAATACTTCATTCTCATCTGGTCACGTGCCATTCAAAATGAAAATAGCTAAAGTCATACCAATCTTCATGTCTGGTGATCCTCAAATCTTTAACAACTATCGCCCTATCAGTATCCTACCCACGTTCTCATAAGTACTTGAGAAAATAATGTTCAAAAGTCTAATGAAGTTTATTGATAAAATTAATATCTTATACAAGTACCAGTTTGGCTTCAGAACAAAGCATTCGACTGTCCACCCCATATTGCACTTACTGAATAGCGTGGTAACTGAAAATGATAAACCAACAAAGAACTGCACCCTTTCTATATTCTTAGACTTCTCGAAAGCATTCGACAGCATTGACCACTCATTCTTACTCCAGAAACTTGAATATTATGGATTAGAGGTATAACCCACCAGTGGTTTCAAAACTATTTAACCGACCGAAGCCAATTTATCTCGTTCTCTAATATTGTTTCAGAAACTTTAACCATAACACAGGTGTACCTCAAGGGTCTATCCTTGGTCCTATTCTATTTTGCTGTACATTAACGATATTAGCATTTCCACTGTGCTGAATCTACTTTCCTTTGTCGATGATACAACGGCATATAGATCAGGCAACAACCTTGACATACTTACAGACAGTGTAAATTCCGAATTAGACAAAATAAATCACTGGTGTTCTGTCAACAAATTAGCCCTCAACCCCAATAAAACTAAATATATGCTTCTTCACCCACAAAATGATTTATATAGGGTAAACAACGTTGAATTATCAATGAATAATACAAATATTGAGGCCGTTGGGAACGAACGAGATCAGGCCGCTCTAAAGTTCCTCGGTGTGTGTATAGACGAAAATATGAAATTTAAACACCATGTTTCTGCAGTATGTTCAAGAATGGCAAGTGCAATTTTTGCCCTAAATAGGGCAAAAAAAAAAAATTCTCCCCGCAAAGGCAAGGAAAACTGTGTACTTTTCATTGGTCCACTGTCATCTCATATATGGTATTCAGGTTTGGGATCATTCGACCTACACCAACATAATTTTCAAGCTTCAAAAAAGAGCCGTCCGAATCATAACTAGGAAGGCAAAAACTCGCACACAGACCCTCTTTTCAGAGATTGTGGCATTCTGAAATTTAATGATATTCTACAGCCTTCACGTCTCTCTCTTTATGCATGACTGGATGAACAAAAACTTCCTATGTCATTCGATAACACCTTTCAGATCTACAGAAACCCTTCGGGGATGAATACAAGGCAGACTGGTAAAATAGAAACACACAAACCAAAAACTCAATTTTCTGCAGAATTGCCGTTCCACTCCTTCCCAAGAATTTGGAATAGTTTAGACCCTCTAACCCAGCAATATAGTAGACTCAAGTTAAAAAAATCATTAACGCATAAAATTTTAAGTACTTATTCCAGCCAAACTTCAAGTGCGACAACCCAGCCTGTCCCGATTGTATCAGCCATCAAAACTCTCTGGTATCTCATCATCCTCCTCCCAGCATATGACCTATTGATCCCATCTAGCCGCATGATTCATAAACAAACTATTAAATATTCCTGTCTTTGATAAGAACGTTTGTTACACTGATGCCAAACCGTGTTGATATGATTGTTTTATGGGAATGGCAGGAAGAAAGCCTTTTAGACTATGCTATTTCCATGCTGTGTACTAGGTTATGTTCTTGTAGAGTGTAATGTTATGTTGTTAATGTACTAGTATACTGCAGAATGAAGATATATTATTATATTATATTAATAGCACTTGATTTCAGAAACAGGTATAGGTCTATTTCCTTGTACAAGCAGTTCGATGGTATGAAATTTTGCAGGACGCATACTGATAAAGGGTTTTAGGGCTGCACTGTATTCGAACCTGAATAACGGTGTCGATATTAAAAACAAATACCGGGATACATCGGTATATTGAAAGTCAGTTCAAATATATAAAAATAAGTATCATAATTGTACCTTGAGCCTTTAGATTCGGAACGATTCAGCCAATTTTCTGTGCTGCAAGGAGTGGGTGCAGTTAGTAAAGCTTACTGCACTGTGCCACCAGCGACAATGCAGATTAACGGTTGTTTGGCAGTCTGATTCCAATGTTGTGAAACAAAACTTTCGAGGAGACGACAGGTAGACAGCCAATCTGGCTGTGTCATCTCTCTGCGGTATTGATTTGTGCACTTTGAATTATTGTGTGGTATGTATTTATGTTATTTGTATACTGTTGAATAAATAAATCAATCAATCAGAGTTTGGTTAAAAATCGCCCTAAATCAACTGGGTTGAGTGAATATTACCCATATTCTCTCAACACAGTTGATTTGGGGGATTGTTATCAACCCAAATCGACTGTGTTCATATTTACATAACCCAGAAGATTTTGGTTGAGTTTTATCAACCCAAATCAACTGGGTTCATATTCACCCAACCCAGATAATTTGGGTTAATATTTATTTAACCCAACCGATTTTAGAGTGTATCAGGATGCTGCATTGCATGTTTGCAAGAAATAATTCATATATTTAATCTATGAAGCATTTTTCTTTAAGGTCGCTTTTGGGTCGATGGAGAAGACGTATTTGGAAATGTTTCGATGATTGCATGGACAGGACACCTAGTAGCGTGGACAGGACCGCACAACTTTGACATCACTGGAGGCTGCCTGTATTTGGATGGGGGTTACGGTTTCGTTTTTGCCGATGAAAGCTGCCATTGGGCATACAAGTTTGTTTGTCAAATCGATTAGGGATTGATCATCATTGTCAGTGCAATCATAGCTATTTCAAAAAGAGACAAACAGAAAAACAAACCCAGTGACTTGTTGGTATCGTATCGAATCTGAACGTTATCTCTTGTGTACAGTTAAAACTAGAAGTCCTGTCATGAAATGCGCACAAATAACACGTTGATATGCGCGCTAATGTACGCGTTATGGCCCAAGTGAAGCTATCAAACTCTGTACATATGGCCTGTGCACAAGCAATGTTTCAGCCAATGGACCTCCGGGTAACCCGGAGGTCCATTGGCAGAAACATTGCATGTGTTTGCTATGAGTAACCAAGAGAACCTGCCGTGCTTTGGATGCCATTCGATATGGCAATTGCGCGCAATTCCAACGCGCAATTAAGACAAAATAAGCGCACTATTCGTGATAGGACTTCTAGTTTTAACTGTATTACTGATCACAGTCGATACAAATATAATGACCGAATTAACACCTATTCTAATTTTGATAGAGTTCTCTGAAGTGAATGGTCATCCGAACAGCTTTCCAAGAAATACTATTCATTATCTTTCTTTCTTTTATTTTGATATGTTTATTGTGTTTATCAGACATCGTTTTCCAACTGATTTATGCTGTATTCGAAAGAAAATCAATTCTATCGGAAGGCTATGTTTTTACAGTACGGCTACAGTGGACTGGTCACGTTCCACGGGTGAGCAATATTTCTACCGACGCAACAATATTAGATTCTCCAAACACTAATTATAGGAATAATCATCAATAATTGAATGAATGAAGTCCCGAGTACAATCTGGTGCTTCATTAATTTTGTTTTCTGATCTTGATTTGTATTACCTGGTAAACGCATGCGTGGACATCACTGCACACACGTGGATTACTACCAGTCCATGGCGAACGTTCTGTAGTTTGGTCCAAAATGTCTAAAACAGTTCAGAATAAGCATGAACAAAGCACAATGTAGAAGTTGAGTAGTGCAATGGATGCATGGGAACATTCGACACAGGGTACAGTTAAAACTAGAAGTCCTGTCATGAAATGCGCACAAATAGCACGTTGATATGCGCGTTAATGTACGCGTTATGGCCCAAGTAAAGCTATCAAATTCTGTACATATGGCCTGTGCACAAGCAATGTTTCAGCCAATGGACCTCCGGGTAACCCGGAGGTCCATTGGCAGAAACTTTGCATGTGTTTGCTATGAGTAACCAAGAACACCTGCCGTGCTTTGGATGCCATTCGATATGGCAATTGCGCGCAATTCCAACGCGCAATGAAGCCTAGATAAGCGCACTATTCGTGACATGACTTCTAGTTTTAACTGTAGTTATTAATTTAGGGACTTGCATCCACGTCTGTACTAAACATATGTATATTCGTACATAAAAATGCCGCGACACCCATGCAAAAAGGACACGAAAATTATTTGAGCGCATATTGGAATCCTAAAATTTAATTTCGCCAGTATGATTGAATGTCACTTCCTGTCGCCTGTTATCGTGGCACGGATAATCCTGTTAGCGAGAATCTAATCATATTATCGTTCACGGGGTTATCGTTCCCTCGATAACTGGTGACATTCCAGTTACCCAAAGCGTCGACTAGAACAGAATTATCTCACCTCCCTCGACGATATATGACGTAGGTGAGGCTGAAATATCGGCCCAGAGCATAGTAATATTGCCTGTCGGATAGCATCGACGCGGCATTGAGTAGAAACCACAGAAAACCCCTCACATAATCGTGAAAATTGTCCTGGCCATCAATAAGCGGCCCCTCAACCCTTACACACATAACTCGCCTCTACGAGTGCTACGATGTGTAATACCAATAATGGTAACAGAAAGAAATCTGAGAATCAACAAAGGTAACTCGAATTTAACTATTCTAAAATTTCATAAGAGAAAT
Source organism: Pictodentalium vernedei (assembly GCA_031216915.1). Classification (NCBI taxonomy): domain Eukaryota; kingdom Metazoa; phylum Mollusca; class Scaphopoda; order Dentaliida; family Dentaliidae; genus Pictodentalium; species Pictodentalium vernedei. The sequence goes on along the minus strand of CM062297.1, from coordinate 875,496,731 downwards.
AATTTGAAATAAAAATTATACAAAAATCTTTACACGATTTGTTGTACGGAAAAAATAAAACAGAAATACTTATCAGTAAGTCCAAAATAAAGTTTTATAGAATCCAGAAATCCAGTTATGAAGAAACTTTCCAGCTGGTATTGCAATGTCCAAGAATGTATCTGTAGAAACAGTATTCAATAAACTATACTGAGTCAAAAAAAGAAAGTATAATAAACTTTAAGGAGCAATGTTTTTATTATTATCTCAATCAAATTATTGTAAATTCATATTTCGAGTCCAGCTGTATCACACCTACTAATCGGTCTCACGCTGTGACGTGCAATTCGACGCTGTGATGTTCTGTTCAGGCGCTGTGACATGTTTTTTGATGTGAAAAGTCATCGCTGCGACTGATTTTATCAATTTTCTTTCAAATGGAGAGGTAAGAAACACAGCTTTTTACTTTATCAGTTAGACTGATGTTTTCCAATCCCAACCAACCTACTTTCACGTAGCAGATATTGTCCCTCTTTGAATAATAGGGCTCACAAAATGCCTTGGTACAACTTCTGTGCATCGCCGCTCGACTCAAAATCACCTACCTAGGTGACGCCCATTGTTCTGACGCGAGGAAATGGCACTCGTGGCCTAAAAAATATCCCATCGATTTAAAAAAAAACTTCTCTCGACAGATTCTGGATGCAGAATAACCCCAACTGAGCCCTTCAAAGTGAACCACCCAGTTGTGAAAAGTGGCAACGGCGCTGTAATGTTAATGGCAACCACGCTGTGATGTTCATCATTTCTTAACCCAAATGAAAATTTGTATGTAGGCCTAAAGGTTTTTTTTTAAACGTCATTATACGTTTACCTTCAGTTTCATTAGTTGGTTCGTTCGTCGGTATCATCTACTTTGTTTTGTCGTTGGTAACACACACGTTTTCGCTCACAAATCCACTGTTCCGATTGGCTACGAGTCAGCCTTTTTCGCATTTGACGATGTTTCTTTTGTTGGACTTGCTGGTGATGTGCAGGGACGTCAAAGGGGACAGCACGAGAGGGGCCCTCGTGTTATCCCCATTCGGGGTCCGTCATTGTGAAGGAGCCCCACTACCCAGCCCCTTCTAAACGCCCGAAAAAGAGAGGGTGGGGGGTGGGGGGTATCTCTCATTGGTGGGTGTTCGGATGGCTTCGGGGAGGAAAATTGAATGTTTAAACTCATAAGTTGCAATTTACGTCATTTTGAAGAAGAAAATGTTCCGCAGAAAGTATCTGATACCACTTGGCAGAGGGAGGGCAAGAGTCTAATACCAGGTGGCCAGAAGTTCAAGATTTTCTAGAGGTTGAAGACGCCATGGACATTGACGAGGCAATAGGCAGGTATTCTACAACATTATCTGCATTGTCAACATTATCTGATGGAGCACTCAACACTCCATGGTGAGAAACATCACAGTCTCCGAATGGGATCGTCACCTCCCCCATGTCAGTTATGTCGAGAAACACTGACTCGACGTCAATCAGCTTGTCTTCGCGATCTTCGCTGTCCATTATTCTGTAACAAAAAAAATAAAGTTAAATCAATAAATGTTGAGAATTCATCGTGCAACGTTTGGGTGGCCACCCACGGTGTGAGAAGTAAAGCCACCTTCCCCCTTCTACAGACAGCCACAAGCCCAAGACAGACCTAGGAGAACTACATGTAGTGCCATGAATAATCTTCAAATGCACGCACTGAGTAATAAGACACAACTCTCGGTCAGGTTCATTATAACCTTTCATTTTTGCGTCTGTACATCAGTCCATGGGCCGCCAATCCAGGAAGGGGAGGGGAGGGCAGTCTCTATTTTCTGAAAAGCATAGGGTAACGGATTGCTAAGTACCGGTATACTTCAAATTAATGAATTTAAATTGACAAATTCTCCAATCCATTCTAGTTTGAATAAACAGAATAGCGTACTCTATCAAACCTACCTGATAAGAAGATCCATCTAAGGGCAGCTGGTGTCTGATAACCATTGAACGCAGTAGCTAAGCCAGGACTCTTAGTTAAGGAGGGGGGGGGGGGGCTGAGTAGAAATTGTGTGTGGGGGGGGGGGGGATGTCACGCATACGGCGTGACAGCACGTACCGTCGAAGGTGGTTTTTGGTGCCACCCTGGCCTGAAACGTACTAAAAAGTCACGGAAAAAATATGCATTCTTATACGCTGAAGTAAGATATAAATTCATGTCTAGACGATCTTTGGGCGCGTCAACGACAAAACGAGTCGCAGTTTTTTTTTAATCATAACACTTCCGACCTCCGATAATCTTCTTTCGAGTGGTAGCTGGTTTACGTGATAGTATATCATTGCTATGTCAAAAATTATGGGGACCATGTTATCAAGCTAGACCTGGTGGATTGGATGGGACCCACGGGGAAAGTGGGGGTAGCCCCCTCCTCATAGCTCAGGAACTTCTGGCCACCTGGTATACGACTCTTGCCCTCCCTCTGCCCAGTGGTATCAAATACTTTCTGCAGAACATTTTCTTCTTCAGAATGACGTAAATTGCAACTTATGAGCTTAAACATTTTTCCTCCCCCGAAGCCATCCGAACACCCACCAATGAGAGATAACCCCCTCTCTTTTTCGGGCGTTTAGAAGGGGGTGGTTAGTGGGGCTCCTTCATAATGACGGACGTCGAATGGGGATAACATGAGGGCCCCTCTCGTGTTGTAACCTTTGACGTGTTGCGATGAGCCCCCACCCCATTCCAATGGGTCAGCGGTCCATGCACATCACCAGCAAGTCCAACAAAAGGGAAATCGTCAAATGCGAAAAAACCTGACTCGTAGCCAATCGGAACAGTGGATTTGTGAGCGAAAACGTGTGTGTTACCAATGACAAAACAAAGTAGATGATACCTACGTACGAACCAACTAATGCAACTGAAGGTAAACGTATAATGACGTTTAAAAAAACCTTTAGGCCTACTTACAAATATACAAAGAAATGATGAACATCACAGCATGGTTGCCATTAACATCACAGCGCCTTTGCCACTTTTCACAACTGGGTAGTTCACTTTGACGGGCTGCGCTTGTGCTGGGGTTATTCTGCATCCGGGATCTGTCGGGATAATTTTTTTTAAATTGAAGGGATATTTTTAGGCTATAAGGACCATTTCCTGGCTTCAGAACAATGGGGCGTCACCTAGGTTAGTGATTTTGAGTCGAGTGGCGATGCAGAGAAGTTTTGCCCAGGCATTTTGTGAGCCCTATTATTCGAAGAGAGATAATATCTGCTATGTGAAAGTAAGCTGGTGATTGGGATTGGGAAACACCAATCTAATTGATAAAGTAAAACGCTGTGTTTCCTACTTCTCCATTTGAATGAAAATTGATAAAATCAGCCGCAGCGATGACTTTTCACATCAAAAAACACGTCACACCGCCCGAACAGAACATCACAGCGTCGAATTGCACGTCACAGCGTAAGACCGATTAGTAGGTGTGTGTATGAATTTGCATAATTGCGTGTTCTTACTGTTGCCAGCGTCACGTCAGGACGTCGCAATTCAGACATGGGGTGAAATGAAAAGTTCACACATGCAGTCAATTGCTGTATGTCCACCGTTTGCCTCTTGGATGGCAAGCCATCGACCGCGCTTGGACCTGATAAGTCTCTGGATGTCACCCTGTATAATTACGTTCCAATCCTGCCTTTGAATATTGCGTAAATCGCCTAACGTCTGAAGATCACGAATACGCGCCACGCGACATCGGGCATTGTCTTGCTGCAATAACTGCAATCCGAGGTTAGCGGTGAACAACGGGTCAACAATAGGGTTAAGAATTTCGTCCCTGTATCGCTGTCCATTCAGATTACCATGGATGAAGGTCAACCGCGTTCGATGATGCAAGGAAATTCCTGCCCAAACCATTAAACTACCCCCACCGAAACGGTCGCATTCCCGCACAGAAGCACCAGAAAATCGTTCTCCTCGATGGCGATACACTCTTGCCCTTCCATCAGCGCGCACGACAAAATCGTGATTCATCACTAAAAGGAAATGTGCTCCAACGTTGCAGAGTCCAGCGAACACGCTGAAGAACCCATTCCATTCTGACGGTACGATGACGTTGAGTAAACATTGGTCCGTGGTATGGACACCTACTGCGGATGCTGTCTTCAGCGAGTCTGTTGCGGACAGTGTGTACACTGATTCTATTGTTAGTTCTACCAGGAGTACTTGCTTCTGTCCACGTCGCCGGATGGAAGCGATCCCGCAAGTGAGACGTCCTAATATGTCGGTCTTGTGCAGGGGTCGTAACTCTTGATCGACCTGAACGCGATCGGTTGACAGTAGATCCCGGGCTTCTATACCTTCCAATGAGACGGCAAATAGCAGGAAGAGTGACACTGAACTCAGCAACCAGCTCATCTGGAAGTATCCCAGCCTCATGCATACCAATGGCACGCAACCTCTGATTTTCGGTTAACCTTGGCATTTTTTAAAATGTCGGAAGACAATAACTAGCGTGTTTTCTCAATAACCCAGACCCTCTAGTACAACATAACACAAAGAAAATCGCCGGTCACCCATTCACTTTAATATTCTCGGGTAGTACGTGATATTTTGAAATCCTTAGCAAAATTGTATACTGTTGAGTGAACAACAAGAACATGTCATTAAACTCTTTGAACGACTTTTTGTCCACAAATATGCAACATCAGAACTATTATATTTCATCCTTTATGCTATTTTTTCACATTTGTTTCTTTTTTACTTCCTTTTTTGACTCAGTATATAATGAAGTGTTCACTCAAAATTTCAGCAGTCGTCAATAAATTCGGTTTAAGGTCTCAACAAAATTCAAATGGAATGAATATCCCATGAGTAGTGGCTCTACAGGTAGTTTGAAAATAATCCAGTTGAATCCTTTTTTTCACAAGAATAAATCTTAGTTCACAATGAAGAATAAATTGCCTTCCAATTTTAGAAACACTTTTCCAATAGAAGATGATGCCCAGATCACAAAATAATATTCCGTAAAATATATATTAAACTCAGCTGCTTCTCCAATGCTCAATGGATGCTGAGAAACAAGTCACTTCTCGATGCTGTGTGAGATGAATAGAATGCTGCAGTCTCTTGGCAGAGGTTATTACAAAGTCTTCAAATAGAAAGTTACAGAATGATAAAGTTATCCAAAGTTCTATTGTTACATTAATTCTAATTGGCACATTTAAACATCTCATTGGGTTTCTAGATGATTCTATCTAATTTCAAGTAAACAAGTGTGACCCAAACAAACAATTAGTAAGCTAATATAGATACTAAGTAACCGTAGCTGTAAACATGTTTTTTACATTCAAAGGTATTTCAGTGCAAATAAGTAATCACACCAGCTACAGTCAGTTTTTTCTAACAAAAAATCAAAAAAAAAAATCAGAAAACATTAATTGTTTATAATTATTAACCTAGGACATATCACTTATAGTAGTGGGTCTGGCATTGTGCATTCTAGATGGAGTTCGATATAATATTGATTACGACTGTCCTTTTGTAAATCTTTGGACTTGTTTTGATGTCACAAGTGCACAAGTTGTAATTAGCGACACGCACAGGTCTCTATCGCCGCCAGGGCTGAGCGGATGCTGCTAAGAATAAACAATACTCAACAAAAAATTCTCGAAGCTTTTCAGTTTCCCAGCGCCCCGCAATCACCATCGCGTTTTTAAAGAATATTCTTTGGTGTCTATGAAAAAGGAATATTTTGATGATATGCACATTTTTAGCGGCAACACAATTTTAATATGTACAAGATAGTTTAGTTACTATTGCCAAAACATAAGTGACGAGGTTGGAATGTTCACGCCGTGTAACTAATTTTCGTGGTTTGTAAACGCAATGACGTTTGGTAAAATGAAATCTATTACATTATCACTGTAAACAGCTTTCACGTCCTCAAAGCTAATTTATTATTATATTTCTACAGTTTTTTACCTTTGTAAATAAAAACCATATCCTACTCCCACCACCTCGAAAGTGTTATTCAACTCTTACGGCGATATCCTACTCCCAGTCATGACGGACTACTTTTACCATCGCAGTTGGTCCGCCTCGAAATCCAGCGATAACACCCAATCCACTTCGACAAATATTCTTCTTGATATTCCAAATGACAGTGAACAATAACTATGTACACATCCAAACAAAGTTATAAGAAGTTGAACATGACTACACATTCATGGTGATTCATTGAATTATTTCTTTAAAATCTGTTGATTTCCTTCATAAGTTCATATCTCCCGTCACTTGAATTTCTATTTGAAAACGAGCGTCATTGCATTCATTTCTGACGACGTCATATTATCAGTTCATTCATTCATGTTTTTGTGTTCATGCGCCGATTTTTCTAACCGACAAAACAAACTGAGCGACCTTTGGAAACCGCTCTTGGATGACGCACGAGGGGTTTTTGTGTTGCAGATATTATCAGGGAAATATGAAAAAACACAATAGTTCACTGCTTGTAGCGTCGTGAAAATAACCTTCCGCATCCCCCTCGAGAATAAACATCGTACGTTACTCCATGCAAAAAATTATTGTCTATGTATATGGAAGAGTTATCGGGCTTGTTGACTTGACGCCATATCGTCCCCTGAGCTCCAATGTGTTCTATGTGCCTACATAGCACATAGAACACATTGAAATTCATGGGACGATATTAGGTGGAGTGGAGACCAAATAAGATGCGACATTTCCCAGTAATGCAGATGTTTGGAAATCAATGGCGATGCTTCAGCTTTTACTCAACGGATGTTATACAGTAATTGGTCTTGGATAGACTTTCAAACTACCAAAGTAAGCCAACACAGCCATCAGAAGAGAAAGACCGAATTGAAAACATTTGGACCTATAATTTGTATATGTTCTATTCTTGTAAAACGATATACATGCAGTTATTTTTGGTATCGGCGTAAGTGTTTTCTTTTACGTTAGATAGAACATCAGTACTAATGTTCGAATGTAAAAATACAATGTACATACTAAACACCTTCTTATAATAATCGAAATTCCGAATATACGTTTTTTTTATGTTATCTGGAAAGTGTCAACCCCTTCGGCTGTGAGGGTCGTGACCACGAAATTCCCGACAGATCATCCATGAGTTATCGCGTCATGAAAATCGAATTTCGATAAGGTTATATCAACTGAAATTATTAGATAATCGACTAAAGTCGAATTAAGAAGCATGTAATTGTTGAGAAAACACCTATGGCATCACGAAAATATAGTGAATTATCCTTTTTGTTACCTTTAATAAATGAGCACAAACTGCAGTAGCAGCCCACTTAGATTATTTTGTTGTGTTTTTACAGAAACTTGCAAGTTGTTATTCTTTCCGGGAAAACATTTTGCAAATCATACCTCCTAGCCTTTAATATTAACCCTTTACCCAACGATTCGTCCGCATCCGCCCGCGTAATATGCAAATTCAGCAGTTGAAAAAATATTATTTTTCAAAACATTTCAACAAAACCATATCATGTGACCCCTCGTTGGAACGAGCTCGTTCCAACGAGGGGTCACGTGATATGGTTTTATTGAAATTTTTTGAAAAATTTGAAAAAAATGATATTTAAAATAATAAATTTTGATATCGTCTGCATTGGGTAAAGGGTTAATAAGATGAGTAATGTTTGTATTATATGCCACGATGTGCAAACGGTTGATATTATTAACAGAAAGAAATCTTAAAGGACATCAAAAGATAGTGAAAGGGCCATTTTCGTATTTTTAAGTAGGTTTATTTATTTATTTGTTTATTGGGGCTTGACGACACTTTCGACAGCCAAGGACACCTCGAATTGGACAGTTTCATGAATGGAGAAATGCGGAATTCCGGAGAGAACCACCGAGCAACGGCGAGCAACTGTCAGACCCCCAACGTACTAACTCCACACAGGCGGGGATAGCATTGGTTGAAGACAAGTGCACCATCGACGTGCAGTACGCCTCAGTACACAACCTTACCGTGCCCCCGCGTGAGCAATTGGGATTAAGTGTCTTACACAAGGACACAACGCAGTTGCCGCAGGTGGGATTCGAATCGAGGACCTCTCGGCTCGCAGACAGCATCTCTACCTACGAGCCACCGCGTCCCCTTAAATAGGTTTAAACAGAGAATAATAGTCATTTGTTCAAACTGATTGGGAAAGGCATTATAAAAAGCCATATTCTGAGTTTTTGTACTAATCTATCTGCGAGGGAGAAGGGGGAGGGGTGGGGAGGAGGCGAAGTTGCACAGAAAACATTTCCAGCAATATATAATGATTTTTAACCCGTCTTTGATGGATATTTACAGTTCCACTCGGTTTTCACTGCAGTTTAACTCATTACCTAACAGAAAAAGCACACCCACACTTGCAAACAAAATTCTTGAATAACTAATTTTCCATTTTTTTTTTTTGTCTTAAAAACATAGGTTATGACCCCTCGCTCCAACGAGGGGTCATAACCAATGTTTTTGAGACAAAAAAAATGAAAAAATAATGAAAATTAATTCGCGATTTTTGATAATAGCGCCGACCGGTTTTGCCGTTACGTTGGGTTGAGAAAGTCGTTTGCTGGTAAAATGGTCGCTAGCAGAATTTGAGGTTATTCAAAATAATCTTGAGTTACAAAAATGAGCTACTCAGCCATTTTTCAAAGTTATATTGTATTTGTTGACAGGGCATCAATCCGAACTCTTTCAAAAATTCAACGACTTGTTCCTCATTCGGTTGACGTTAAGGTAACTGATGACAACCGAATGAGAACGAGTCTTTGTACATCTGAAAGAGTTCGGTCTAGCAGGGGAAATACATCTATCTCAACTTTATCACTATTCAGCTAGTCTAGTCTACATTACAGGTACATTTAGAATCTATATTTCGTCTGTGTGTAAACACACAGACTATTGTTTTTGTACGGTTTCTCAAGCCTGGTATGATGAATGGACCTGGGACTAACACCAAATGAGTCGACACTTGATGGAGAAACAAAATATGGGTCAAGATCATGGAGTTCAACTAGGGGTCATTGAGTGCATTTTTCATAATTGCTGGAAATCACATTTGTTGACACCCCAAAGCATTCCTAAGGTTCATATATGCATTTTTACGTTAAAAAATTGGGGGGACCAAAATTTTTGAAAGTGGGTCACGCTCATATCTCAGTCGTGGTATGACGTATGAACCTGGGACCAACACCATATGAGTCGACACTCGATGGAGATTCAAAATATGGGTGAAGGCCACCTAGGGGTCATTGAGTGCATTTTTCATAATTGCTGGAAATAACATTTTTTCACCCCCCCCCCAAAACCATTCCTGGCATACACACTTGCATTTTGGCGTAAAAAAGTGGGCGTGGCAACATTTTTGAAAGTGGGTCACGCTCATATCTCATGCATGATATGATGGATGGACCTGGGACTAACACTAAATCACCAAATGGTATGATGAATAGACCTGGGGCTGACACCAAATGAGTCTACACCTGATGGAAATTCAAAATATTGGTCAAGGTCACGGAGGTCACATATGGATCATTGAGTGCATTTTTTCAGAATTGCAGAAATTCACATTTATGGACCCCTAGTGCATTCCCAAAGTTCATATATGCATTTTTTGCACAAAAAAGTGGACATGGTCAACATTTTTGAAAGTGGGTCACACTCATATCTCAAACATGGTATGATGTATAGACCTGGGACCCACAACAAATGAGTCGACACTCGATAGAGGTTCAAAGTATGGGTCAAAGTCACAAGGTCACCTAGGGGTCATGAGAGCATTTTTATCATCACTCAAATTAGTGGGCAGAGCCAAAAATGTCCATTTCTGATTCGTGTATCGAACCCTTTGGATGCTGGTCACATATATGCCTTTTCTTGTTTCTTATAAAAAATTGTTCTGATTCCAGTATGAATATCTGTAAATACTATTAACAAAAATCCATTTCTGATTTGTTTAAAAATATTTTACTCCTGACAAAAAGTCTCGATAAATTATCTTTCTGTATAGTTTATTCCTGATACTTTAACCCTTTTCACACAGACTTGAATTTACTGGGTGCAGTAAATCCTGTTTCTCTAGTTTAACTTTTGTTTTTGTTGGAAACAGTTTGAAGAAGTTTACTACCAATGACTCTCATTAATTTTGAATATGTATGCATTAACCTATTTTTGGTTCACGCCAGGCCACGTCTCAAATCAGGAGTGTCAGGTTGAGTAGAATCAGACTAAATGTGTACTGATATATAAATATCATTGGGGTGTCTAGATAATAAATCTCTTCTGTTTTCATCCAGCTGCTGTATTGGGAGATATGTATCAGATGTCGCTACTGCTGTTGTGGTTAACATTTTTGAGTAAGAAGCTAAAACAAACTTCAAACTGCTTGAAAAAAGTGGCCAATGACTCATTGAATGAATGGTGCAAATCACTAAAAATGAAAAAATCAACATTTATATGGATGTACCTGTCCTACATATAAAATCATTAAAAGAATGAAAGGAAAAATATTTTAGACCATGGGAAACATTGATTTTTAACAATCCACCAACCCCACCATGCTTTAAAAGACGATCGATGGTTGAATCCAATGAAGACTGGCAATATTTACTAGTGTAAGAAGTAGGGATGCGCGGTATATCAAAAACCAATACACACCCATATTCAAACCAGTATCGATTGAATACCGATGTAATTACAAAAATATCGGTTTATCATCATTATTTATTTACCCACAATTTAATTTTAAGATGTCTTCTTAATTTTCAAGATGTTTTGAGTTTCTGTAGTCACGAGAGAAAAATATCCCTTTACCTAACGAATGGGTAGCATCCTCTCGCGTAATATACAAACTGAGCTGTTGAAAAAATATTATTTTTAAAATATTTCAACAAAACCATATCATATATCCCCTTATTGCAATGAGTGCGACGAACTCGTTCCAATGAGGGGGTCACATGATACTGTTTTGTTGAAACGTTTTAATAAATTCAATACCCAAATATTTAAAATAATAAGTTTTAATATCCTTTGCGTTGGGTAAAGGATTATTCGAACTGCATCATCAAAGCATGCTGATTCATACCGACTGTGATGGCTCAAGTTTGGAACGTATATTTAGATATTTGAGCAGTGTTTCGATCCATCGTTTTTGAATACGGATAACGGTATTCAGGTTCGAGACAAAAAAATGAAAAAATAATAAAAATTAATTGGCGATTTTTGAGAATAGCGCTGGCCGGATTTTGCCATTATGTTGGGTAAAGGGTTAAGAACATTATGAAAAGCCCCTAAAGACAGCTGTGCCTACTGAGTTTATAAGCTTATTTTGGATTTTAATGGGAGAGTGTGGGGGGGGGGGGGTGGGTGTCTGAGAACGGTAGTAGAAAATTTGCACGTAGGGGTGGGTGGGTGTAAAAAGGAGCCGAATAAAAAATAGGACGTCACGTCTTGCAAATTTTTAGTGCCCCCCCCCCCTGCCTTGACCCCCAAATTCTGTCTTCGCGACTCCTCTTCAGTGAGTCGCCGCGGAGTGGTCGTAATCCACGCGTGAACATTGATGTCCACGCATGCTTTTACCAGATAATAAAAGTCATCATCAAAAACATTTTGATTAATAAAGCACCGGGCTGTAGCGGGTTGTACCACGTGCTTCATTAATTAAGTTATTGATGATTATTCCTATAATTAGAGTTTGGAATGTAATATTATGTATTATTGTATCTGTGGAAATATTACCAACCCGTGGAAAGTGACAAGTCTACGTCGGCCATAGTTAGGTACGCCCATTTGTATATATACTTATACAATACGCTGTCGTACAAATACATGAAAAGAACATTCAACAACTATTTGAAAACATTAAACGAAACCCTACAATCTAAATACAGCGCTACAGAAACGGAGATAAAAATGTGAAAGATGTGAAAAGCATCGACGATTATCATAGACAAATCTATATCGCTTTATCAGACCTACCGACAGGGACGTAGGAACTTTGTGTGTTTGTGTTTGGTAGCCCATTGTCAGGACTCAATGTCGAGAACATTTGTTTTCTTTCCAACTGAAACCTTAATAACATCCATCATACTCGATCCGTCTTACAGAATTCTACATTATATTTTCTTTCAGCTTGCACACTGAGCTCGAATTGTTGATTTCCTTGTTTTACAGCAAGGAGCGATTTTTGTCATCTAGACAGTCTGATGGCCCAGGTGAAACTAACAGCCATGTGTTATAATTTTAGCGCACGAATACATGTAGTTGCATCAGAGTTATAACCAGCTATGTTGTTTGTGCTTGTGAACTTTGCAAAGATTATCTTGGTTTTTGTTTGCAAAGTATTTATTTCTGAGGTCAGGATAATAATTGATGTCTTTAATTTCACACCATAGTACGATAGCAGTATGTCAGAGGATTTTCACACAGGAAACACGTGCTACCATAGAAACCAATATGGCGGACTCTAGTAAACAAAATGGACGACGGAAACAAGCTTCACCCTAACAATACGCGCTGCGCATGCTCACTAAGACCACGTACAACTGTGGTAATGACGTAACACGATGATCGCTCATGCGGGTTACAAGACAACACAACATGACATAAATGGGTCACGTGACATGACGTCACTTCCTGGGTCATCCAGAGAGGTCATCCAGAATCGCAGTGAAAAGCCCGACATACTACTTACGATTATTTCGTATCCATGGACTGGGAGAGTTACCGCGTTGATTGACCTGATGCCAACTAATGAGGGTGGGGCAGTTTTTCACCGACTTTCAAGAAATCCACCTGCACTGAGATAAATAATATCTATTTTTAAAATTGAGTCTTTTTGAATTGCAATTTTCATCTGCCTTTCTTTTCGATCTCTGTGGCCATTCCATCCTAAGATTTATTCATATCATATATATATATATATATATATATATATATATATATATATATATATATATATATATATATATATATATATATATATATATATATATATTCAATTTTTCTTGTAAATGATGTGATATTTTTTGTAGAAGTGTACATGTCTTGCTGTATGTTAAGCACACACCAGTACTAGAGTTGAAATGTAAAGCTATGTGTATAATAAATACCTACTTCTTATAATCGGGTGATGGTTAATTGTTTGTTTCTCCCTTTGCTTTCTGGATAGATGCAAACGCGAGGAATTTCCGACAGCCAATAGTGTTGCAAAGCATCACAAGTGACATGTGATAATGTTTCGCACCCCTGCCAGTCTCCGCCTTCACATATGAGTGGTTGTCTTGAACAATATTTGGAAAATGCATGTAGGTACAGATGATACAGATCGCCACCATAGACTGGGCACCTTCCACGAGTGTACAATATTTCCACGGACGCAGCAACTTCAGATTCCAAACACTAATTATAGGAATAATTATCAAAACATTAATTAATGAGGCACCGGGTACAACCCGGTGCTTCAATAATTAATGTTTTGCTGACGGTGATTTTTCTCACCTGGAAAACACATCACTTGATTATAACTGATAACCGGTCGTTATCACTAACAACGGTAAACAACCCAGCAAAACTCTGCATTTATGGCTCTCCTATCACATAGAGTATGATAGGAACCCCACTTACAGAATCTCATTTTAGGATATGTCTGTGGTCACCGAATCCCATTGTCGTCGTATGTTTCATGTATTATGCGCACATTCTGCATTTACATATTAGAACATATCAGAAGATCTGACAGGTGCCCATGATGCCTGCAATGTGTACACATTGCACACTAGCACACAACCCTATTCCACCAAGCACCTGACCCACGTTTCAACGCATCCCTTCTATCGTCCACATTTGACTATAAAATCCCATTTTCATCACATGTACCTATGTGCTATATGTTTTTATGACATGCGGAGCGTTTTCACATAAGCACATATCGGCACATACAGCATGTGCCCGTGTGCTATATGTGAGGTGTATTCATTGTTATACACCTTACACTAGCACATAAGCACGCCTTCGTACGATCAATTGACAGTTTCTTATATGTACTAGGTCAAGAGACAGTATGGACTGATACCCGCTTCAATGAATGGGGCAATCTGATTGAGACAGGTAAAGAATTGGTCAAGGGCCGAGGTCGAGACAGGGTCAAACATAGTCAGGAAGCATTAAATAGACATGCAGGTCAGTAGTGATGTTTCAAGTCCGAATGTGTCGTAGAAAATTATAGTATTGGGTGAATACATTGGAAATTGATCACAGGACAGGCGCTGATGAGCGTGTACAAATCAGTAGCAATGGTTTGTGAGCTATGGACGTCAATGGGTGGTCCAGGGGCTTATATGCGTCGAAAAGGAGCTAGTAGCCACATGCGGGCTATATAGGAGCTAAGAGTTATTTTGCGGTCAAATATTGCTGCATATTATGTGTACACAGTTTTTAAACGTTGTGTAACAACTCATTAGAACATGTGGGCATATCGGAATAGGTAGAACAGACAGGTCAAAACAAGGTAGAACAGGTTAAGAAATGGACAGATTAGGGAATACGCAGAAACCGATTATTCTGGTAAAATCCGAGACAAAATAACGTCCGTTTTGGTGATTTTTGGTTGTTTTTAGTGATTTTAGGTAGATGTCCGGCCAATTTGTATAATTGTTGATCCTCTTATACAATACACCAACAACCTACAAGTTCTATAGCACTACGCGCTACTATTATAGAAGACATCCGTTCCAGTGATTTTAAGCCGTGTTTGGCGATTTAGGTAGTTGTCGGGTCCATTTAGGTAATAAGATTTACTCCCACTGAATCGGACATTCTCCCCAAACGCACTCTCGTTCTATTAGATGGTTTTGGATTACATAGCAACCACATACCAGCGTAACTGCCGATATGGCGGCTTCCTGTTTTAACCCTAACAACTCGCGCACTGACACCACATATCACTATGATAATGACATCATCACATGGCGGGCTGCCGGGACAACCAATCCTGGCGTAACTGGATCACGTGTCCATGATGTCACTTCCGTGGTCTCCCCCGGGATCATCTAAAATGTTAATCGTCCAGATGCAAAAACTACATACAAGTGACACTGATTTCCAAGACTTCCCCTAGGCGTGCTCTAATGAAAATATGCTTCATTTGAGGCTGCTAAAACTGTGATATTCTCTCGAATAAATACCGTTAACTTCTAGTACCGAGTAGAACCGAGAACCTTCGGTATCAATTACGTAAACCTGATACCACACAAAAAGCCAAGTATGGCACCGTTGAGAACCCTAATTCGATTGCTAGTTCTTTCAAGACAGAGTGGATGTATTCACTCTTGGGGGATTCATATTTGTTTGGTCGTTCATTGGAGTTTAATGACACTTGCAATAGCCAGGTTATCATCGTGTCAGACGGTGCTACGGATGGAGGACGCCGGAGGAAGATAAATGCACTATCGACAAGAAATAGGCAACCAGGTTTAAGTGTCTTGTATAAGTACACAACGCAGCTATCGCTGGTCAGGATACAGCTGTCAACCTTGCGTTTAAAGTCCAGTGCTGAGCCACTGTGCCTCCGGAAAGAAATATATTTTACACAGTTTGCACAGTTTGCACGATAGTGCAGAGAGCTTCTCACAATATATCACAGTACCAACAAACATCTGTTACCTATCGTGTTGGTGAGCATCAAAAGCCTTAACAACAATACTGTAATCTGCTGACAACACATTTTATCCAATGCCGCCAAAAAGAAAGCCTGCATGATGTCGAGCACACTTTGTCTTTTTTCTTTTCCTGGATCCACAAATACATACAAGATCGATGTAATGCAGCATTTTTCTGCTGCCTTCAATAACCTACAGTTAAAACTAGAAGTTCTGTCACGAACTGTGCGCTTATCTACGCTTAATTGCGCGTAGGAATTGCCATATCGAATGGCATCCAAAGCACGACCGGTTCTCCTGGTTACTCAAAGCAAACACAGGCAATGTTTCTGCCAATGGACCTCCGGGTTACCCGGAGGTCCATTGGCTGAAACATTGCTTGTTCCCAGGCCATATATACAGAATTTGATAGCCTTAGAGTGGTCATAACGCGTAGATTAACGCGCTGATCAACGTACTATTTGTGCGCATTTCATGACAGGACTTCTAGTTTTAACTGTACTGTTAAATTCCAACGCAGCTGCGATTTGCTTTTCACAAGGACACCCTAACCTATACGATATGCACAACAAATGTTCATGGGAACGTCTAACTCAGCTCATTTCATGACAGAAACGCACACCCAGAAAGACCTGCAACCGTAAAAATGTAACACTTACAAAAGCGTGGTACACTTATCCACCCATTATAATCAAAACGTGTACTCAACTCTATCAGAATCTGAATTTAATATAAATGCACTAAACAAGAGTAATGTTTTAATCGTCAGCTTTTAAAATTCATATTACCAACTACTATTTAACATTATTCTTATAATTTAAGCAGTAAACATGAACTCACTCATCTGATCGCCGGTTAACTGGATATCGTTGTATCAAAACAAAATAAATAAATAAATAAAATAAATAAATAAATAAATAAATAAATAAATAAATAAATAAATAAATAAATAAAACATGGGCGAACTGAATGGTCGGGGTGAACAGAAAGACACAAGAAAGTTTGCTCATCCAATGAACCAATGTACGATTAAATTGAAAAGTAGTTCCAGTACTTGTTCAACTTATCTTACCAAACGACTTTGACAGGGCATACATAAGCCCTTATAACCTTCTACAAAGAACGTTAACCGGTAGTACTCAAATTAACCCTCTGCTCACTGATGTCGAAATATCAAACTTTCAAACTGCAATTTTTTCCCATAATGCAACTCAGTTTTTATTTATTTATCGGGGTTTAACGGCACTTTCGGCAGGGAGAGGGACCTTGTGTCGGACAGTTTTACGGGTGGGGGATGCCGGAGACAACCACCGAGAAACGACAAGCAACTGTCAGACTCCCCAACGTAAACAAGCATGGTTAGCATTGGTTGAACACAAGTGCACCATTGACGTGCTGTACGCCTTGGTACACAACGCCAACGTGCCCCCACGTGGGATGTTAGGATTAAGTGGCTTGGCCAAGGACACAACGCGAATTCGAACCGGGGACATCACGGCTTGCAGCCTGCCTCTCTCTCTACTGAACCACATCGCTCCCAACTCAGTTTTTTACTAAGTCAAACTTGTTTGACAGAGCTCAATGATCTCTGTCAAACAAGATTTAATTGGTGAAAATCTGATTTGCATTATAGGAAAAACTTCAACTTGAGAGATCATTATTTTGACATCAGCGTGCAGAGAGTTTAAATGGAATTTTTGTATGGTTATCACAAATAGTTTCCGAATACCGCAGAATATTGCTCAATAATTCTGTCTCGCTGGAAAATGAGAATCCCCAGGTTTTCTACATCCATGTCATGCCTAACTAAGACGGGACTCACGAGATGTCACTGACGTGCAGAGATTTCGAGGCGACAGTTTTACAAATTAATATAAACAAAACCCTGATGTCTTTTATTATCCCAAGATGACTGCATCCCAACTTTGTAAGATAGTGCTACGAGATGACTACTTCTCGACATTGTAAGATATTATCCCGAGATGACTAATTCCAGACAGTGTAATATATTACTACGAGATGACTAATTCCAGACATTGTAATATATTACTACGAGATGACTACTTCCCAACATTGTAAGATATTATCCCGAAATGACTAATTCCAGACATTGTAATATAATACTACGAGATGACTACTTCCCGACATTTAAGATATTATCCCGTGATGACGAATTCCAGACATTGTAATATAATACTACGAGATGACTACTTCCCGACATTGTAAAATATTATCCCGAGATGACTAAGTCCATACAATCTAATATAATACTACGAGATGACTACTTCCCAACTTTGTAAGATAGTTCTACGAGATGACTAATTCCCGACATTGTAAGATATTACAGCGAGATGACCACTTCCCGACATTGAAAGATATTATCCCGAGATGAGTACTTCCAGACGTAAGATACGATCAGGTCTGGCATAACGAGAATAATTCACATTGTTCCCAGTGCTGTTACATGTAATATATGCGATGGATCTTTCGCACTTTATTTTCTTCTGACTATAGAGCACTTCAACTTATTCTTAATACAGATGATCGGAAGGTAGGTAACCCTTTACCCAATATAACGGCCAAAACAAGCCTGCGCTGCCCTCAAAAATTGCCACTTTATGTTCATTATCTTTTCATTTTTTGTCCCAAAAACATAGGTTATGACCCCTCGTTACATGTCTACACACCACTCGTATTCTGTCCTTTCAAAAGTTTTTCAATACGCTCAGCTAATAATCTTGTTATTTCAGATCGAACTCTCCTGATTTCGTTGTAACTTGTCCCATTCGGCGATTACATGACGTACCATCATCGAAAAACCGCAGATATAACCGGCGACCTTGTTGATTATACTGGTGCGATTTCATAAAGATTTGCATGGACACATAGCTAGTGAAGTTCAAGAATCAAAACGAAATTTTTCAGCTCACTCTAGTACTTTACAACCAATAATTCTCAAATATGGCATTAAAACCATGCACATACTGCTTGAATTTATTTACATAATCAGAACACCACCGGGGGTGCAGTGGCACAGTAGGTAGAGGTGCAGGCTACAAGCCGAAAGGTCCTTGGTTCGAATCCCACCTGCGGCAACAGATTTGTGTCCTAGGGCAAGACAGTTCACCCCCAATGATGTTTGGTGAAGTGAAATTTGTCAGGTTGTCACCATAAACAGTTTTTACATCCTCAAACATCATAGATAGGGGAGAATTGTCGCTGGTGGACTTGATGCCATATCGTCAATGTGTTCTATGTGTCTGCATGCGTGCCTACTGGCGTGCCTACTGACACACATTACACAATGGAACTCAGGTGACGATTATAGGTGGAATGAAGAGCAAAATAAGATGCGATTTTTTCCAGCAATGCAGATGTGTGGAAATCGGTGGTGATGCCTTACCTTTTACTCAACGGATGTTACACAGTAATTGATCCTGTGTAGACTTTCAAACTGCCGAAGTAAGCACACACAGCCATTAAAAAAGGAAAGGCTGGATTGAAAACATGTGGACGTATTGTTCTCTTTGATTTTTATATGTTCTTTTCTTTAAAACGATATAGTTATTTTTGGTAGCGGCGAATGTGTCTTTTTACTTCAGATAGAATATCAGAAATAATGTTCGAATGAAAAATACAATGTACATAATGGATATCTTCTTATTTTTATCGAAATTCCAAATACAATATCTAGAATATGTCCAGACACTGAACATGTTCATCAGAGGTGAACGCCTTGGCGATTGTAATCTCCACCTTATTGCTGTCAGTAATATGTTGACCCTCATCGCTACCACGGGACATGTACACTACGCTAAGAGTTACATGTTGTATCTGCAAATGATGCTTGAGCTCCCCGAGAAACATCCGTGGTTGTATGATTAGTTCTTCTTTGATGATTTTCATGCTATACGCCGGAGTTCCATGCTTTCGGCAGACCCTTCAAGTGACCTTGTGATTGAACATGTCCTCAAGCGCTCAATTAAAAGTCGAGGTAGACTAACGCGAGGTCGAGGGGTGACCGAATCAGTGCGCCACGAGTGGATTTACACCATGCATAAATGCGCTGAAATACAAGAAGCTATGATAACGCTGACTGACCTGAAACTCAGTACCAGTGAACAACATGTAGACATGGGCACTTCTCGTCGTAAACGAGACAACACCGACATGGTCAAAATACTAGAGTGGTTTGACTTATACGAACCTTTCGATGAGAAAGAAAGATTGCGCTCCCTCTCCTCCGCATTGTCAGCTTCCTTGGGTGATGGTATTAATAGCGACAATACCGAGTCGGTAGGGGTGGAGGTACACTCTAAACTAGACAATGTTGTTTCTGATGCCTCCATCAAAAGAAGTGACCAAATTTGCACTTTACACCATTTGAACCCCGGGGTGAGGGGTGAAGTAGGACAACCAGAGGGTATCAATAGACCCATCAGCTCTGTTCACTCGATTGATAGCTATTACTCAGAGGGAGCGCGACGTGGCACAGTTCTTCGAGAATGAACTGACTGTGATACCAACAACCCTCTTCAAAGACTTCTTTCTCAGAAAAGCAAACAACACAGACCTAGCAGCTGCAATAGCAGATCGAGTAGCACTTTCGAAGCCGCCATCTGATTCCGTGTACTTGCTTGGCGGAGGGGCTCTCCTCCATAGAGTCAAATAGAAGGTGAAGACTACCTACTCGGAAGCAGCCCATCAGTATGTTGTATATGTGGCCAACAAATATGGGCAGAATTGCTGTGTCGTCTTCGATGGTTATGGACAGCGACCAAACACGAAGAGTCATGAGCGTAGAAGGAAAGCTGTCAACGTGTGTGCCGATATCCGTTTGACAGACACCGGGACTGCACACAAGAACTAGGAACGGTTCTTGTCGAACGAGAATAACAAAATGCTGTTCATAAGATTGCTGTCCACATTACTGAGAGCGGGTGGACATACTCCTAACTGCAGTTAGGGCGATACTGATACCCTGATTGCTGAAAGTGCAATCAAACTTTCGTCTCAAGGGAAGTCAGTTGTCATTGCCGCAGATGATACTGATGTACTAGTGCTATCCGTTCACCATTGGAATCATACTTCAGCTGATGTTCATTTCCAATCAGAAGCACGGAAGTCACATAGGGGTGGAGAGACATGGAAGATCGCAGATATAATAGCGAAGATCGGAGAAACAACTAGGCGACACCTCCTGTTCATACATGCATGGAGTGGGTGTGATGTTACTTCGACAACGTTTGGCCATGGGAAAACACAGCTTCTCAAGAGGTTAGAAAATTCAAGGGAGATTCAGAAGATACCAGCAACGATGCACGACAGCGCCGTATCTTAAGCAGGTATTGGAAGAATCGTCGCTGTACTCTGGCAAGATACTCAAAGTTCATGACCATGGTCACTTCCAACAAGACAGGAATCGAATCTCAGAAACTACGAAACTACCTCCAACTGAACGCGCGGCATACTTCAACAGCCTGCGAGTCCACCTTTAAACAGTGAAATGGAAGCAATTGGATATTGATATCCCAGATCCTCAGAAATGGGACTGGAAAATTCTCGGAACTGAGTTGATACCCGTGATAACTGACCTGGTTGCAGCGCCTGAAGCTCTCCTGAAATTTATACGTTGCAAATGCAAAATGAACGCCAAACACCCCTGCAGAACGAATATATGCTCTTGCAGAAAGAATGCAATCAATTGTGTCTCTGCTTGTGGAGGGGGAGAATTGCCTGAACTTCAGGCCGGCTGAGATTGGAGGCAAAACTGGCGACAGCAGAGTGCCTTGAGGAACACCGGCATGATTTCGGTCAGATCTCATCTCGGGATTTAATCATTGCGAAGAAAGTTGATCGATATCATTCTTCGCCATCTCGGGAGTTATGAAAAACATCGGCTTCAGAATTATAGCTCGTTTTTCTGTTGTACTCAGACTCAACTTCGTATGGGTGTGAAAATTGAAGAAAATGTTATTTTGGGGCCATTTCCCTAACAATTGTGAATTTTCTCATTCAGTTTTCCGCTTTATAGGATTGGCATTCGTGCTTAAAGTACGAATGACGCACAAGACGTCTCCAGATCTCACATAACATATCAAGACTAGAAATTGAGAAATTGATGCCACTAAAGATTTTTTTTCTATGAAACCCCTCCTTGCGGCCGTCTTGCATGAACAAGTTTCCACAAAGTGGATTTTTCCGGATTTTGGATGTGTTGTTCCCAGATAAATTTCGCGTCGAATTACACCAAGATTTGCTTGTCCCAATTTTCATCCGGGTCAAACCATATTGCGCCTGGACTATAACTCCTTCAGATATTTAACGACTTGTTCTTATTCGTTAGTGTAACCGATGACACTTATGACAACTGAATACGAGAAGAATAAACCTTTATAATCGAACCTTTTTCTATTCATGCCTTTTCAGGCAAAATGATTGGATAAAGTATTTCTTTTTTGTTCATAACGCAACGAACCGAAAAAAGACGCATTTAGGCCCGCCCTAAACCACGCCCTAAAGTCTGTCTTAAATATTTATTTATTTATTGGTGCTTTACGCCACATGAGCAACAAAGGCCATATCGTGGCGAGAAAGTCATGAAAATGAATTAAAATAAACTGTCAGAACTGCGTTAAAAAAGAGGTAGATGAACGATAAAAAGAAACACAATGAAAAAGGACAATAAATATAATGAAAATCAACCTGCTGATACCGAATCATGATTAAAGGAAATAAAAACAATATTAAAACTTGTTAAAAAGGTTGATTTCTTTCAGAAAAGACACAATCTTATGCGGACAAGTAGAATAAAATAGATCTCTAAGAGACCCCACTGTGAAGTACTGCCGCCTAATATTATTAAAATCTATACAATCTAAAAGAATGTGTTCTACTGTTAGTCTGTCTTAAAGATTACGTTTCACAGGCTGAATGGAAAAGAACACCTGTACACTCATATTGTTCAGCATGAAAAGTAATTAATATTTATCTCATCATATTAAAAAGACTTTCAAAATAAAATTTAATAAACAACGAAATCCTTATCATGCGTTTTATACCATGTTCAATTTGTTTATATTCAATAGATGATTGTCTGCGTTTATAATTTTACCCAAATCAAACGTAAACAATGGGCGAATCTAATAATCTATAAATAAAACTCAGGCCAACAAAAATTTCCAGTTTCCAAATAGCCTGAATGAACTTTATTCTACATGTTTGGAGGCACTCTATATTTATTCTACATATTTGGAGGCACTCTATATTTATGCTACATATTTGGAGGCACTATATATTTATTCTACATATTTGGAAGCACTCTATATTTATTCTACATATTTGGAGGCACTATATATTTATTCTACATATTATGACAAATTTATCTTTATTCTACATATTTGGAGGCACTATATATTTATTCTACATATTTGGAGGCACTGCATATTTATTCTACATATTCGGAGGCACTATATATTTATTCTACATATTTGGAGGCACTCTATATTTATTCTACATATTTGGAGGCACTATATATTTATTCTACATATTATGACATATTTATCTTTATTTTACATATTTGGAGGCACTATAAATTTATTCTACATATTTGGAGGCACTATATATTTATGCTACATATTTGGAGGCACTCTATATTTATTCTACATATTTGGAGGCACTCTATATTTATTCTACATATTTGGAGGCACTATATATTTATTCTACATATTATGACAAATTTATCTGTATTCTACATATTTGGAGGCACTATATATTTATTCTACATATTTGGAGGCACTACATATTTATTCTACAGACGCATTTAGGCCCGCCCTAAACCACGGCCTAAAGTCTGTCTTAAAGATTACGTTTCACAGGCTGAATGGAAAAGAACACCTGTACACTCATATTGTTCAGCATGAAAAGTAATTAATATTTATCTCATCATATTAAAAAGACTTTCAAAATAAAATTTAATAAACAACGAAATCCTTATCATGCGTTTTATACCATGTTCAATGTGTTTATATTCAATAGATGATTGTCTGCGTTTATAATTTTACCCAAATCAAACGTAAACAATGGGCGAATCTAATAATCTATAAATAAAACTCAGGCCAACAAAAATTTCCAGTTTCCAAATAGCCTGAATGAACTTTATTCTACATGTTTGGAGGCACTCTATATTTATTCTACATATTTGGAGGCACTCTATATTTATGCTACATATTTGGAGGCACTATATATTTATTCTACATATTTGGAGGCACTCTATATTTATTCTACATATTTGGAGGCACTATATATTTATTCTACATATTATGACAAATTTATCTTTATTCTACATATTTAGAGGCACTATATATTTATTCTACATATTTGGAGGCACTACATATTTATTCTACATATTCGGAGGCACTATATATTTATTCTACATATTTGGAGGCACTCTATATTTATTCTACATATTTGGAGGCACTATATATTTATTCTACATATTATGACATATTTATCTTTATTCTACATATTTGGAGGCACTATAAATTTATTCTACATATTTGGAGGCATTATATATTTATTCTACACATTTGGAGGCACTATATATTTATTCTACATACTTGGAGGCACTCTATATTTATTCTATATATCTGGAGGCACTTTATTTTTATTATTCATATTTGGAGGCACTCTATATTTATTCTACATATTTGGAGGCACTCTATATACATTCTACATATTTGGAGTCACTACATATTTATTCTACATATTTGGAGGCACTCTATATTTATTCTACATATTTGGAGACACTATATATTGTACATATTTGGAGGCACTATATATTTATTCTACATATTTGGAGGCACTCTATATTTATTCTACATATTTGGAGGCACTATACATTTATTCTACATATTTTGTCGCACTATATATTTATTGTACATATTTGGAGGCACTGTATTATTGTTCTACATATTTGGAGGCTCTCTATACTTATTGTACACATTATGACATATTTATCTTTATTTTACATATTTGGAGGCACTATATATTTATTCTACACATTATGACACATATATCTTTATTCTACTTATTTGGAGGCACTATATATTTATATATTCTACATATTTCGAGGCACTATATATCTATTCTACATATTTGCAGGCATTCTATGTTTATTCTACATATCTGGAGGCACTCTATATGTATTATTCATATTTGGAGGCACTCTATATTTATTCTACATATTTGGAGGCACTCTATATTTATTCTACATATTTGGAGGCACTATATATTTATTCTACATATTTGGAGGCACTCTATATTTATTCTACATATTTGGAGGCACTCTACATTTATTCTACATATTTTGTCGCACTATATATTTATTCTACATATTTGGAGGCACTATATATTTATTCTACATATTTGGAGGCACTCTATACTTATTCTACATATTATGACATATTTATCTTTATTCTACATATTTGGAGGCACTATATATTTATTCTACATATTTGGAGGCACCATATATTTATTCCACATATTTGGAAGCACTCTATATTTATTCTACATATTTGCATGCACTATATATTTATTCTAAATATTTGGAGGCATTATATATCTATTCTACATATTTGGAGGCACTCTGTATTTATTCTACATATTTGGAGGCACTAACATTTATTCTACATATTTGGAGGCACTTTATATTAATACTACATATTTGGATGCACTATATATTTATTCCACATATTTGGAGACACTCTATATTCATTCTTCATAATATGACATATTTATCTTGATTATACATATCTGAAGGCACTATATATTTATTCTACATATTTGGAGGCACTCTATATTTATTCTACATATTTTGAGGCACTATATATTTATTCTACATATTTGGAGGCACTCTATATTCATTCTGCATATTATGACATATGTATCTTTATTGTACATATTTGGATGCACTATATATTTTTTCCACATATTTTGTAACGCTATATATTTATTCTACATATTTGGAGACACTATATATTAATTCTACATATTTGCAGGCACTCTATATTTATTCTACATATTATGACAAATTTATCTTTATTCTACATATTTGGAGGCACACTATATTTATTCTACATATTTGGAGGCACACTGTATTTATTCTACATATTTGGAGGTACTCTATATTTATTCTACTTATTTGGAGGCACTCTATATTTATTCTACATATTATGACATACTTATGTTTATTCTACATATTTGGAGGCATTATGTATTCATTCTACATATTTGGGGGTACTCTATATTTATTCTACATATTTGGAGGCACTATATATTTATTCTACATATTTTCTCGCACTGTATATTTATAGTACATACTTGGAGGCACTCTATATTTATTCTACACATTTGGAGGCACTCTATATTTATTCTACATATTTGGAGGCACTCTATATTTATTCTACATATTTGGAAGCACTCTATATTTATTCTGCATATTTGGAGGCACTCTATATTTATTATTCATATTTGGAGGCACTCTATATTCATTCTACATATGTGGAGGTACTCTATATCTATTCTACATATTTGGAGGCATCTATATATTTATTTTACATATTTGCCGGCACTCTATATTTATTCTACATATTTTGCCGCACTCTATATTTATTATTCATAACTGGAGGCACTATATTTTTATTTTTTATACTTGGAGCACTATATATTTATTGTACATATTTGGAGACACTCTATATTTATTCTACATATTTCGAGGCAAGCTATACTTATTCTACATATTTGGAGGCAGTCTATATTTATTCTACATATTTGGAGGCACTCTATATTTGTCTTTTATATTTGGAGGCACTCTATATTTATTCTACATATTTGGAGGCACTCTATATTTATTCTACATATTTGGAGGCACTATATATTTATTCAACATATTTGGTGGCACTCTATATTTATTCTACATATTTGGAGGCACTATATATTTATTCTACATATTTGAAGGCATTATATATTTATTCTACATATTTGGAGGCACTCTATATTTATTCTACATATTTGGATGCAATCTATATTTATTCTACCTATTTGGTGGCACTCTATATTTAATCTACATATTTCGAGGCACTATGTATATATTCTACATCTTTGGAGGCACTCTATATTTATTATTCATATTTGGAGGCACTCTATATTTATTCTCCGTATTTGGAGGCACTCTATATTTATTCTACATATTTTGTCGCACTCTATTTTTATTCTACATATTTTGTCGCACTCTATTTTTATTCTACATATTTGGAGGCACTCTATATTTATTCTACATATTTGGAGGCACTCTATATTTATTCTACATATTTGGAGACACTATATGTTTATTCTACATATTTGGATGCTCTATATATGTATTCTACATATTTGTAGGCACTATATATTTATTCTACATATTTGGAGGCACTCCATATTTATTCTACATATTTGGAGGCACTCTATATTTATTCCTCACATTTTGTCGCACTATATATTTATTATTCATATTTGGAGGCACTATATATTTGTTCTACATATTTTGACGCTCTCTATATTTATTCTACACATTTGGAGGCACTCTATATTTATTCTACATATTTGGAGGCACTCTATATGTATTCTACATATTTGGAGGCACTCTATATTTATTCTACATATTTGGAGACACTCTATATTTTATTCTACATATTTGGAGGCACTCTATATTTATTCTACATATTTGGAGGCACTCTATATTTATTCTTCATATCTGGAGGCACTCTATATTTATTCTTCATATTTGGAGACACTCTATACTTATTCTACATATTTTGAAGCACTCTATATTTTTTTCTACATATTTGGAGGCACTCTATATTTATTCTTCATATTTGGAGACACTCTATATTTATTCTGCATATTTGGAGGCACTCTATATTTATTCTACATATTTGGAGACACTCTATATTTTACTCTACATATTTGGAGACACTCTATATTTATTCTACATATTTGGAGGCACTCTATATTTATTCTACATATTTGGAGACACTCTATATTTATTCTACATATTTGGAGGCACTCTATATTTATTCTACATATTTGGAGGCACTCTATATTTATTCTACATATTATGACATATTTATCTTTATTCTACATATTTTGACAGCATATAATTATTCTACATATTTTGACGCAGTATATATTTATTCTACACATTTTAACACAGTATGTCTTTATTCTACACCATTTGATGCACTGTGTATTCATTTTACATATTTTGACGCATGATATATTTATTCTCATATTTTAACGCACCAATGTTTTGACACATTGTATATTTATTCTACATATTTTGACACTGTATATATTTATTTTACCTATTTTGAGGCACTACATATTTATTATTCGTTTTGACACACTATATATTCATTCTACATATTTTGACACAATCTATATTTATTCTACCTATTTTGACACGCAATATATTTATTCTATATTTATTCTACATATTTTGACACACTATGTATTTATACTACCTATTTTGAGGCACTACCTATTTATTGTTTGTATTTTGACACACTGTATATTAATTCTACATATTTTAACACACTACATATTTAATCTACCTATTTTGAGGCACTACATATATATTGTATATATTTTGACACACTATAGATTCATTCTACAAAATTTGACACACTTTTCATTTATTCTACGTATTTTGACAGAGTATATGATTATTCTATATATTTTGACACACTGTACACAATTCTAAACATTTTGGCGTACTGTATGTTTGTTTTACATATTTTGACACACTATAAATTTATTCTACATGTTTTGACCCACTCTACATTCTTTCTAAATATTTTGTCATGCAAAATGTTTATTTTAATATTTTAACACACTGTATATTCATTCTACCTATTTTGAAACGGTTTATTATAGTTTTTCACAAAATAGATTAATCCTACATGTTTTCCCTCATTATTAAACCAGAAAGATGAACCCAAATTATGTCATAAGATGCGTGGAATTTTAAACCACAAAGATGAAGCCAAATAATATCATAAGTTGTGTGGCATTATTAAACCAGAAAGATGAACCCAAATAATATCATAAGTTGCGTGGCATTATTAAACCAGAAAGATGAACCCAAATTATGTCATAAGATGTGTGGCATTTTTAAACCAGAAAGATGAACCCAAATAATATCATAAGATGCGTGGCATTATTGAACCAGAAAGATGAACCCAAATTATATCATAATATGCGTGACATTATTAAACCAGGAAGATGAACCCCAATTATATCATAAGATTCGTGACATTATTGAACCAGAGAAATAAACCCAAATTATATCATAAGATGCGTGGCATTATTGAACCAGAATGATGAACTCAAATTATATCATAACATGCGTGACATTATTTAAACCAGAAAGATGAACCCCAATTATATCATAATATGCGTGACATTATTTAAACCAAAAAGATGAACCCCAATTATATCATAAGATGCGTGACATTATTGAACCAGAAAGATGAACCCAAATTACATCATAAGATGCGTGACATTATTTAAACCAGAAAAATGAGCCCAAATTATATCATAAGATTCGTGACATTATTGAACCAGAAAGATGAACCCAAATTATATCATAAGATTCGTGACATTATTGAACCAGAAAGATGAACCCAAATTATATCATAAGATTCGTGACATTATTGAACCAGAAAGATGAACCCAAATTATATCATAAGATTCGTGACATTATTGAACCAGAAAGATGAACCCAAATTATATCATAAGATTCGTGACATTATTGAACCAGAAAGATGAACCCAAATTATATCATAAGATTCGTGACATTATTGAACCAGAAAGATGAACCCCAATTATATCATAAGATGCGTGACATTATTGAACCAGAAAGATGAACCCAAATTACATCATAAGATGCGTGACATTATTTAAACCAGAAAAATGAGCCCAAATTATATCATAAGATGCGTGACATTATTTAAACCAGAAA
Source organism: Pictodentalium vernedei (assembly GCA_031216915.1). Taxonomy (NCBI): domain Eukaryota; kingdom Metazoa; phylum Mollusca; class Scaphopoda; order Dentaliida; family Dentaliidae; genus Pictodentalium; species Pictodentalium vernedei. The sequence continues at coordinate 875,466,984 of CM062297.1, read as the reverse complement.
GATGAACCCAAATTACATCATAAGATGCGTGACATTATTTAAACCAGAAAAATGAGCCCAAATTATATCATAAGATTCGTGACATTATTGAACCAGAAAGATGAACCCAAATTATATCATAAGATTCGTGACATTATTGAACCAGAAAGATGAACCCAAATTATATCATATGATGCATGACATTATTAAACCAGAAAGATGAACCCCAATTATATCATAAGATTCGTGACATTATTGAACCAGAAAGATGAACCCAAATTATATCATAAGATGCGTGACATTATTGAACCAGAAAGATGAACCCCAATTATATCATAAGTTGCGTGACATTAGTACTGTTAAGTTGAACACAATAATAACACCACTAAAACCGCATCAATTCCACTCACTGGGAAGCACTGCGAAAATGGACCAAAAGGTTTGTATTTCTAGTTTCGATTTATTTATTTATTTATTTATTTATTTATTTATTTATTTATTTATTTATTTACCTTGAACCCCGGGAAGTGAAGCAGAGCATGTAGTAAATAAAGTCTGTTTTACTGGTAAAATAGGATACGGTAACAATTTTTGTGGTGGTCCACTAAAATAGGAAAAATTGGGTATAAACGATTTGCTGGACTTGGCTTTATATGCATGTTGCAGTAACGTTTAACCATTGCACTTTAAACACAAATAAATAAATAAATAAATAAATAAATAAATAAATTTAAAAAAATAAATAAGTAAATTAATTAAGTAATTAATAAGTAAATAAATGAATTTAGTTATGTAATTAATTACCCGTTCCACCTCCCCAAGCGCATTCTTGTTTGTTAACACAGATTTCATATTTTCTCTTCAAGTGGAATTTCAATCTCGTATAGTGATATTTGCATTTCCGTTTACGGAAAAGTGCGGCTCAAATAGCATGATGGAAATTTCGGCAATATAAACTGTTCACTCGTTATATAGATTTTATGGTTTACAGACATATGACGTTCTTTATCCCAGTCTAATACAGTGTCAAGAAATTTCATGGTATTACAGATTTATCGTCTCTTTGTGAATAAGAATAAACGAATCAGGGACGTAACAAAGTGGGAGAACATTTCCTTATGGAATTTAATAATATATATCGATTTGCTCATGACAGTAACCTTGCATTTTCTTAAGAGACTAGGTTTCATACTTGGATCTCTGTCACATACAGAGGCGGCCATTGAGTCGGAGGTCCATTGCAACCAATTCGGGCTATTGGGGGCCCACCGAGACCAATTTAGGGTACGTTACGTGCTATTTGGTTAGTGAGTTAGAAAGCCCGCGCGTCAACCGTTCGATGTGTATTATTCACAAAAAAATGCCAGGAGCTCTCAGATTGTGATTTACAATCCGGACTGATAAAATATTCCAACTACTTCCTAAGGAATCAGTCGAGCTTGAACCACCACAGTCAGGATGAATCATGTATCTAGCTATTTATTCCAATCTGTCGCCTTCGCGACGCCCCTAGTAGGCAGCTTTTTTTGACACAACTGGAAGTACAGCCTTGACCATGTTAATCATTAACGCAGGGCCGTTTTGAACCTCAAATTTCGAGTGTACTCGAATCCCAAGTCGAATTAAGCGGTAGGTGCCGATTTTTTTATGCCACGGCGGCTCATATGTTTGGGCGTGTTCAGTCAAAAAAAGTAGGATATTCCAGAACGGAATCACGATAGTGTCGAAAGCGGGATTTCCTTGAACTCTTCCTGTATGCTCGAGTACAGGAGAAAGGAAGTTAAAGGTGAAACCCTTGGTAGGATTTTGAGAACAACTCAACGATTTGAAACGTTTCAAATCGGCGCGACTTGAATCACATCGACTTGAAATCATCCGGACTATTCCGAACTGAATCAAATTTCGAAATTTCGCAGGTCAAGCACAACATCGCGGACTTATAAAGCGATTCATACGCATCTCATACGGAAATAACACTATCTATTGACTAAAGTGATTTTTTTTATTTGATTGGTTGAAAGATGCGTGGTATGAGACCATATTCATTGAAACCCACGATACGTCCACCCAGCCACTGACAAATTTCCCATACCCAGTGGAAGCCTCGTTCCGAAATCTACAAATTGTCCATACCCCGTAGAAGACGCGTCATTCCAGTTTTACAGTGAGTGTAAAGTGGAATGAGCTTGTCGAGTACCCTCATAGCTATGTTTTTGAGACAAAAAAGAAAAAAAAGAAATTCAATAATTTTTTTTATACTAGTCATATCGGCATATTTTCACAAAATCTCTTTTGCACAAAAAAATCCACAGAAACCTGTATGGCGCAACAATGGGAGATAAAAGATCTCATGCTGTGTGTGTTCACACATGAAATAGATTGTACTTCTAAAACGGAAAATAAATAGATAAATTCGTTACCCCGTGTCTGATCACGTGGTACGGGTTTTTACCTACCCGAAGCCAGCCGTATGGGATGCGGCTGGTTTCGGGTAGGTAAAAACCCGTACCACGTGATTAGACACGGGGTGACTAACAATCTTACTGAGCTCGAACTGGTTAATATAACAAGTACACGTGTTGTGAAGGCGTTTTGCTTTATTATGATTGATTAGTAGCCCGAAATCTTAAAAAAAACGTGGCTTTTAAAGGCCGCTTTTAAATATGGAGGGTTGGCTTTAGTGCTGAAATGGGGGGCACGGTGGCGTTGTGGTAAACGGTTCTCGTCAGATCACCGAAGTTAAGCAACGTCGAGCCCGGTTAGTCCTCGGGTGGGTGACCGTCTGAGCGATCGATTCGGACTCCCGCGTTGTGTCCTTGGGCAAGGCACTTAACCCCGATTGTCCACACGGGGGCACGATGACGCCGTGTACTAAGGCGTACTGCACGTCGATGGTGCGCATGTCTTCAATCAATCTAACCCTGCCTGTGCTGCAGTGCTGAGTTACGATGTTGGAGAGCTGGCAGCTGCTCGTCGTTGCTCGGTGGTTCCCTCCGGGTACACCCGTAAAACTGTCACGGTCATGATTAGCCATTGTGCATAACTATGTGACCTTATACTCTAATGAATAAATAAATAAATAAATAAATAAATAAATAAATAAATAAATAAATAAATAAATAAATAAATAATGTGCTGAAATGATTGATGCGTCATCGTATCATGTTAACCGCAGGCATTAAAAGAATAAAAACAGGTTATCCCTGACTATTCGTACATTGACTTCGAGATTGTGACAGTCCGAATTTAAAAGCAGTTTCTGCAGAAACTATTCCGAGGTGTCAACACAGACAGACTTGTGCAGGTTTCTTTTGTATACACAGGAGGGAATAGTTTCTACAAATATTCAGTTCTAACCCTTGTTGTGTTATGTTTTTCGTCTAAGCAAACTTTTGATATTTTTCACATGTAAATTCCTTCGAATCTCATATGTCGGATCAAATCGACTCCCGAATCGAACTATGAAGCACTTTTAGGATCGAATCGAATCTCAAATTGAATCTCCCTTATAAAAAAGTACCATGATATTACCAGGGTATTTTGGGATTTACCATGGTACTTTTTTATAAGGGCTCACAGCTCTTCAACTTGTAAACCTTCTTTCAGTCGTACATGTTGCCAATCTTTACCCAAGCATTGTACTAACCTTTTACCCAACGCAGACGATATCAAAATTTATTATTTTAAATATCATTTTTTTCAAATGTTTCAAAAAATTTCAACAAAACCATATCATGTGATCCCTCTTTGGAACGAGCTCGACGAGCTCGTTCCAACGAGGGGTCACATGATATGGTTTTGTTGAAATTTTTTGAAAAATAATATTTTTTTCAACTGTTGAATTTGCATATTACGCGGGCGGATGCGGCCGATTCGTTGGGTTAAAGGGTTAAAATGCTACCCGTCTGTTTGAGCGATTCAACCACAAAAGTGGAACCTCCCCGAACTCTTCTTTTATCATCAGGTCTCTGCTCGGGAGACGTATAGCAGTCAAGTTCCAGAGGGGGCATAATTTTGGTAGGATTTTAAGAACACTTTGATTCTCGGACAATGTCCGAATTAGCGTGAGCACAAAAAAATAAACCATTCCAATTAATGTTGTTTTGTACGCTTGCATCCTGAAGTTCTTCCGTGTGCATTTCGTGATGGTAGCTCGCTGGGATACAAATAGATAGATCAAAAGTCAGAATGTAGGCTAATGGTAAATAGCTGTGACTTCCATTTGCAAAACCCTATCGACTAGCAGGACAAAAGCACTAGAATAATGAAGTTTTATTAACAGTAAAACATGCCATCTGTCTTTTCCATTTAAGTATGTTTTGCATCGTGTGCATACCATTCAAACACACATTGTAATGAACCATGAACGACGAAGGCACATGTTGTGTTTACAACCACAAATAATGGACACTTTTACAATCGTGGATTGAATTTGAAAACTTTTATTCACAGCTATTGTTAGTTCATGTTTCCATGTTTGAGATATCATTTATATCGCATAAACGCTCTCAAATAATTCATTATGGAAAATACCATTCACATTACATCTAATACGGGAATGAATAGAAGGAAACACCTTTAACCCCACAGTACGTGGAGAGTGTTTTATCACTAAATCACCCGCAGAGTGGAGATTCCAGCCAAGCAATAATTGCAAATTTGTCGCAAAGCATAACCAGCACAAGCAAAGTTTCAGCCAATGGACCTCCGGGTTAAACCCGGAGGTCCATTGGCTGAAACATTGCTTGTGTTTTTTGTCGATATGTACCAAATTTGAAAGTAATACCTTGGGTGATAAGTCCACTCCGCGGGTGATTTAGTTACAATCCACTCTCCACGTACGGTATGTGTATGTTTCAGGATTAGTCCCCCAATATTGCTACGTCACCCTCCAGGTTCCCATGGAGCCCAGACGAAACTGAGACAAAGGGTGAGAATCTTAACGGGACGACTTAGTATACTTATCGGGCTGTCCCAATAAATACTGATTCGACCTCATACATGAAACATTCCAGGGTCCCCTTTCTTTCTGTCTGTCTGTCTGTCTGTCTGTCTGTTTGTCTGTCTGTCTGTCTGTCCGTCTGTCTGTCTTTGTCTCTCCGTCGGTCTCTCAAAATCTGACTACAGTGTAATTACAAGACTTGAGATGCTGCACGGTTTTCCTTTGCATTTTCCCTCTCCTCATATTAACACACGCTTGTCGTTTATTAACTTATACATTACATACAGTTAAAACTAGAAGTCCTGTTACGAACTGAGCTCTTAGCTAGGCTTAATTGCACGTATAAATAGCGCGCAATTGCCATATCGAATGGCATCCAATGCACGGCAGATTTTCTTGGTTACTCATAGGAAACACAGGCAATGTTTCTGCCAATGGAACCGGAGGTCCGTTGGCTGAAACATTGCTTGTGGACAGGCCATATCTACATAGTTTGATAGCCTTACTATGGCCATAACGTGTAGATTAACGCACAAATCGGCGTGCTATTTGTGCGCTTTTCATGACAGGACTTCTGGTTTTAACTGTAGGTTTGGTAAGCCAGCTGCATCTATATAAATGTTGATTTGGTCTTTTTTTTATTGATTTGCCGCATTCATTCAAAGAGTCATTGGACACTTTTTTCAAACAATTTGAAGTATTTTTTAGTTTCTTACACCACAATGTTACCCACAACAGTAGTAGTGGCATCTGATTTATATATCTCCCAATAGAACCGCTGAATAAAAACAGAATGGATTTATTACCTACACATACCAATCGTATTTATATATCAGTTCACTTTCAGGATGATTATACTCAACTGATTTGAGACATGGCCATGCACTGACATGAACTATTGATAGGTCAGTGGATAGATATTCAAATTTAATGAAAGCCATTGGTTGTAAACTGATGATGCATTTGTTCTTCAAACCGTTTCCAACAAAAACAATATAAAGACTTCTAAAAAACAAAAAAAAATATTACAATGTCTAAATGTTCGTGAAATGTAGACTAGAATGTATGAATAATGAGATGTATATGAGCTGCTCGTACGAACTCTTTCAGGTGTACATAAAGGAATGATCGTTTCTTTCTGTCTATTTCTCAAAAAACAAAGGCCAAACTGTGTAAACGGGAGGACACACGATCCTTTCTTATAATTGAACTTGAGGGGCAATACATTTAAACACTCTCTTCTTTGAGGAGTTAAAATAAAAACCAGTTCGCATCACGTGTCCTAGTTGCAACTGAATAAAAAGGCATAGTTTTCTAAAATTCTTTTTGTAATAACGATACATTTCATTGAAACATGTTCTTGTGTCATTGAAACTTGTATTGACCAATGAACTGCGTAAGTTAAAAGGAACATCATTGGCCACACCCACGCAAAACATCAATCTCCTTTTCCACTTGACGCGAGTGTGCCGTCATTCAAAGCAACACTGAAATAAATTTAATTCTGATTTTGACCATTTTTTGAGAATTTGAAAACACTGTTTGTAAATGTAGAGCTTGATATAAACCTACAGTTAAAACTAGAAGTCCTGTCACGAAATGTGCGCTTGTCTAGGCTTAATAGTGCGTTGGAAATGCGCGCAATTGCCACATCGAATGGCATCCAAAGCCCGACTGCTTCTCCTGGTTACTCATAGCAAACGCAAGCAATGTTTCTGCCGGAGGTCCATTGGCTGAAACATTGCTTGTGCACAGGCCATATGTACAGAATTTGATAGCCTTATTATGGTCATAACGCGTGGATTAACGCGCAAATTGACGTGCTGTTTGTGCGCATTTCATGACAGGACTTCTAGTTTTAACTGTAGCTGACCTAAAGTTAGTTGACTTTGTCTTAGAAAGAGTTGGTATGTCATATTATGTAGAATAAATATAGAGTGCCTCCAAATATGTAGAATAAGTATAGAGTGCCTTCAAATATGTAGAATAAATATATAGTGCCTCCAAATATGTAGAGTCAATATATGGTGCCTCCAAATATGTAGAATAAAGATAAATATGTCATAATATGTAGAATAAATATAGAGTGCCTCCAAATATATAGAATAAATATAGAGTGCCTCCAAATATGTAGAATAAGTATATGGTGCCTCCAAATATGTAGAATAAATATAGAGTGCCTCCAAGTATGTAGAATAAATATAGAGTGCTTCCAAATATGTAGACCAAATATAGAACGCCTCCAAATATGTAGAATAAATATAGAGTGCCTCCAAATATGTAGAATAAAGATAAATATGTCATAATATGTAGAATAAATATAGAGTGCCTCCAAATATGTAGATTAAATATAGAGCGCCTCCAAATTTGTAGAATAAATATAGAGTGCCTCCAAATATGTAGAATAAAGATAAATATGTCATAATATGTAGAATAAATATAGAGTGCCTCCAAATATGTAGAATAAATATATGGTGCCTCCAAATATGTAGAATAAATATATAGTGCCTCCAAATATGTAGAATAAATATATAGTGCCTCCAAATATGTAGAATAAATATAGAGTGCCCCAAATATAAATAATAAATATAGAGTGCCTCCAGATATGTAGAATAAATATAGAGTGCCTCCAAATATGTAGAATAAATATAGAGTGCCTCCAAATATGTAGAAGAAATATATAGTGCCTCCAAATATGTAGAATAAATATATAGTGCCTCCAAATATGTAGAATAAATATAGAGTGCCACCAAATATGTAGAATAAATATAGAGTTCCTCCAAGTATGAATAATAAATATAGAGTGCCCCCAAATATGAATCATAAGTATATAGTGCGACAAAATATGTAGAATAAATATAGAGTGCCTCCAAATATGTAGAATAAATATAGAGTGCCTCCAAATATGTAGAATAAATATAGAGTGCCTCCACATATGTAGAATAAATATAGAGTGCCTCCAAATATGAATAGTAAATATATAGTGCCACAAAATATGTGGAATAAATATTATTTCTAACTTCTCTTCTTTTGATATTCTGTGGTAGATTGACAGTGAGCTGACAGATTTATGTCCAGTAAGTGACATGATCTGGGCAGGTGAAAACATACTTTCTGTCAGAATTGTAACCCCTGTAGTGCGAATTGAGTGGTTTGTGTAAATATGTGGCAATCAACGCAACTTGCTCAGTTTTGTCATGAATTTTGCACGAGTGTCTTTTTCAACTGCTCGTCTCGAATACCACACACTGTCAGATTCAAAAAAAACACTCAAGTAGTCTCTGCCATAAACGATTCAACGCTGGGTGAATTTTGAACAGTACAATACTTTTCCGAATTTGGATCTTCCGGCATTAAGGCTGTGTAGCTTTCAACGGTTTTTAGTGAGCTCATCTTTTGTTTTTCTAACATATTTAAGTCCAGTTTTGGAATCGCGAGACGCAGAGAAAGTGTTTTCATCCATTTCTGCAATATTTTCTGAACCTCTGCAACAGAAATAGAGCCTAATGTCAAAATTCACTTTAATGTACAAACAACCGGTATGTCAGAACTCATATGAAGACTACTATACGATGTGCTAAGGTCATTTTCTGAAATATTGGGAAAATGTTCAACATCCCCTTTGCTACTTGCTAGCTGTTTTAAAGCACTGATTTGCATCGGCTAACGCACTGTCTTTTATCACTTCAATAGTTCCACCAATGGGGGTGCTTGAAGGTAGCGGTTCAAACTATGCCTGAAGTTCTCTAAAGATGATATTTTGTACATCTCTCCGCCTTTCTTACGGACGACAAGATAAAAAAGACCAAGAACCCCCGCCAGTCTACATCTCTACATCCATCAAACGATTCGAAGTATGTCGATTGCTTTTTTCTTCCAAATAAATTCTAAGTGTATTGGCTGCCTTTTCATTTCCTTTTGTGTATTATCTGGAATGGATTTAGCACGTCTTATTAATATCTCTTCATCGAGATGACAAGCAAAGCGTTTAAGAAACATTTTGACAAGCAGACGAAAGTATTTTATTTGATTTGGAGTTATTTCCCTTCGATTGAACTCAAACATTTGGGAGATTTCAATTCCAGGATATTGGGACCCGACGCGTCATTTTATTGCGGGACATGAGTTGATTATTAGTGTTTTGTCTGATACAGTGGTGCATTGTGCGTCTTGGAAAATCGGGGATACTATATTCAAACTTGTGCAAGTGCTTAAATAAGTTTCACGGAAGAGACATAAAACGAGATTGCATGATTTTCGAATCCGCAGTGATCTCGACAGAACAAGCGGACGATGAGGGTATGTACACATGTTTTGTTTCAAGTTTTAGAAATATTCTCATGTTGTTTGTTAGTTTAAATGTTTGTTATTACTGACGCAAATGTTTAAGGCAATGGGAGTAAGCGAAATCGCCGAAGTTTACAATAGATTGTCTGTACACCCCGTTTAGATGTCACGTGTTATTCTCATACCCCCCCCCACCCCCCGCTGAACTTCACACACCCCGTTTGAGTTACACGTACCACACTGTATGCATTGGTTACTGACCAATCATGATGCTTGTATAATTTTAAAAGGGTAATAAATAATGTGTCAAAATATATATAATAAACACATACTGTGACAAAATATGAAGTATAAATATATACTGTGTCTATAATAAATATATAGTGTGTCAGAATCTGTACAATAAATATATAGAGTGTCACAATATGTAGAAGATATGTAGCATAAATATATACTCTGTGTGAATATTAAGAATAAATACAAAATGTGTCAAAATATGTAAACAAAAAATACAGCATGTCAAAATGTGCAGAATGAATGCATAGTGTGGTCTAAATATGTAGAATACAAATACACTGTGTCTAAAATAAGTAGAATAAATATATAGTGTCTCAAAATATGCAGAATAAAAATATAGCGTCTCATAATATGTAGAATAATAATATACTGTGTCAAAATATGTAGAATAAATATATACTGTGTCAAAATATGTAGAATAAATATATACTGTGTCAAAATATGTAGAATAAATATACAGTGTCTCAAAATATGCAGAATAAAAATATAGCGTCTCATAATATGTAGAATAATAATATACTGTGTCAAAATATGTAGAATAAATATATACTGTGTCAAAATATGTAGAATAAATATATACTGTGTCAAAATATGTAGAATAAATATATACTGTATCAAAATATGTAGTATAAATATATCTTTTGTCAAAATATGTAGAATAAATATATAGTGTGTCAAAATATGTAGGATAAAAATAAATCGTGGAAAAATATGAAGAATAAAAATATACTGTGTCACAAATAAGTAGAATATATATAGAGTGTGGCACAATATATAGAATAAATATACAGTGTGTCAGAATATGTAGAATAGATATGTTCTGAGTCAAAATATGTAGAATAAATGCACAGTGTGTCAAGATATGTAGAATAAAAATATAGCGTGCCGAAATATGTAGATGATATATTCCTACAGGGTATCATCGTACATGTACATAGTACCATCCGAAAGGATATCATCCTACAGGATATCTTCCTACAGGGTAGCGTCGTGCATGAAATTATCCTACAGGGTAACATCCTACAGGATATCATCCTACAGGGTAGCATCTTACATGTACATGGTATCATCCTACAGGGTAGCATCCTACAGGATATCATTATACAGGGTAGCATCCTACAGAGTATCATCCTACGGGATATCATCCTACAGGGTATCATCCTACAGGGTATTATCCTGCAGGGTAGCATCCTACAGGGTAACATCCTACAGGATAACATCCCACAGGGTATCATCCTACAGGGCAGCACTGGCAAAGCGAGACTGGTTCTCGTTAGATCACCGAAGTTAAGCAGCGTCGAGCCCGGTTTATCCTTGGATGTGTGACCATTCAGCGATTGATTTGGTTGCTTCCCAGGGTAGTGGCTGGTGTGCGATCGGCGAAGTTTGAGTGTGTGATTCTGCGACGTTTCATCACATGCCAGCTGCGAACGTTGGGAATGTTCACCAGTACTACGCAATCCCCACCGTTCCTAGGTGTCAAATAGGAACATGTTGGGGTGATTGCCTTGTGTGCCCGTCTGTGGCGCACCAGCAGTATGCTCCATTGAGTTGAGCTGAGAATGGTTTAGAATGAACAAAGCGTGTGAACACCCGTGATACGGGGTAAAAATGTAAGTCAGAGAGCACTGCGGTGGATTCTAGACGTTAACATTGCATTATTATTGCATTATTATAACATGTACGATAAAAATCTAGCATGTCAAAATATGTAAAAAAAATAAATACTTTATCAAGATATGTAGAGGAAATATATACTGTCTCAAAATGTGTAGAATAAATATATAGTGTGTCAAAATATGTAGAATAAAGCTACAGAGTGTCAAAATATGTAGAAAAAATATATAATGCGTCAAAATATGTAGAATAAATATGTACTGTGTCACAATATGTAGAATAAAACTACAGAGTGTCAAAATGTGTAGACTAAATATATACTGTGTCAAATATGCACAATAAAGCTACAGTGTGTCAAAATATGCAGAAGAAATATATACTGTGTCAAAATATGTAGAATAAATATATAGTGTGTCAAAATATGTAGAATAAATCTACAGAGTGTCAAAATATGTAGACTAAATATATACTGTGTCAAAATATGTAGAATAAAACTACAGAGTCTCAAAATATGTAGAATAACCATATACTATGTCAAAATATGCGGAAAAAATATTGAGAAAAACATGTGAAAAACATGTATGTAGAATAAACATGTAGTGCCTCAACATATGTAGAATAAATGTATGCAATGTCAAAATACATCAAATCAATATATAATGGATCTAACTACGTCGGATAAAAGAAATAGTGTTAAAATGTAAAATTAATATAGAGTGTGTCAAAATATATAAATTAAGTTGTTCAAAGTGAGATCACAATCACTGGTGTTGGGGATGATACCCTGTAGGGTGATATCCTGCAGGATGATGCCCTGTAGGTTGATAACTTATAGGATGATACCCTGTAGGTTATATCCTGTAGGATGATACCCTGTAGGAAGATACCCTGTAGGATGATACATTATAGGATGAAACTCTGTATGTGATATCCTGTAGGATGATACCCTGTATGATCAATAATGATTTCCGATTTCGAATTGTAAGATATTACTATGAAATAAACATTTCCGAATTCGCACTGTAGGTATTATTGCGTAGGATGAAACCTTATAGGATGATACCCTGTATGTTATATCCTGTAGGATGAGACCCTGTAGGATGATACCTTATAGGATGACACCCTGTATGTTATATCCTGTAGTATGATACCCTGTAGGATGATACCCTGTAGGGTGACATCCTGTAGGATAATATTCTGTAGGATGATACCCTGTAGGATGATATCTAGTAGAACGGTACCCTGTAGGATTATACACTCTAGGACGATACCCTGTTGGATGATACCATGTAGGAATATATCCTGTAGGATGATATCCTGTAAGATGAAACCCTCTAGGATGATACCCTGTAGGGTGATATAACGTAGAATGATACCCTGTAGGATGATACCCTGTAGTGTGACACCCTGTTGGATGATACCATGTAGGAATATATCCTGTAGGATGATATCCTGTAAGATGAAACCCTCTAGGATGATACCCTGTAGTTTGACACCCTGTAGGATAATATTCCGTAGGATGATGCCCTGTAGGATGATATCTAGTAGAACGATACCCTGTAGGATGATACCCTGTAGTGTGACACCCTGTTGGATGATACCATGTAGGAATATAGCCTGTAGGATGATATCCTGTAAGACGAAACCCTCTAGGATGATATCCTGTAGGGTGATATCACGTAGGAGGAAACCCTGTAGGATGATATCTAGTAGAATGATACCCTGTAGGATGATACCCTGTAGTGTGACACCCTGTTGGATGATACCATGTGGGAATATAGCCTGTAGGATGATATCCTGTAAGATGAAACCCTCTAAGATGATATCCTGTAGTGTGCCACCCTGTGGGATAATATTCCGTAAGATGATACCATGTATGATGATATCTAGTAGAACGATACCCTGTAGGATGATACCCTGTAGTGTGACACCCTTTTGGATGATACCATGTAGGAATATATCCTGTAGGATGATATCCTGTAAGGTGAAACCCTCTAGAATGATATCCTGTAGGGTGATGCCCTGTAGGGTGATATCATGTAGGATGATACCCTGTTTGATGACATCCTGCAGGATAATATCCTGTAGGATGATACCCTGCGGGGTGTTATCCTGTAGGATGCTACTCTGCATGATGATATCCTGTAGGATGATACATTGTAGGATGATATCCTGTAGGGTGATACCATGTAGGATGATATCCTGTAGTATCATACTCTGTTGGATGATATTATGGAAGCTGATATCATGTAGGGTGATACCATGTACATGTATGATGATACTTTGTAGAATGCTATCCTGTAGAATGCTACCCTGTAGGATGACATACTGTAGAATGATATCATGTAGAATGAAATCATGCAGAATGATATCATGTAGGATGATACCATGTACATGAGGGACGATACCCTGTGGGGTGATATCATGTACATGTAGGATGATCCTCTGTTTGATGATATCCTGTTGGATGATATCCTGTAGGATGATACCCTGTAGGATGATATCATGAAGGGTGATGCCCTGTAGGATGATAGTCTGTAGGATGATACTTTGTACGATGATATTCTGTAGGATGATGTCATGCAGGATGATACCATGTACATGCATGATGATACCCTGTAGGATGATATCCTGTAGAACGATATCTTGTAGGATGCCGCCATGTGCATAAATGATGATACTCTGTAGAATGATATCATGTAGAATGATACCCTGTAGGGTGATATCATGTAGGATGATATCCTGTAGGATGATTCCCTGTAGGGTGATATCCTGTAGGATGATATTCTGTAGGATGGTACTCTGTAGGATGATACCACATAGGATGATACCCTGTAGGATGATATTCTGTAGGATGCTACTTTGTAGGGTAATACCCTGTAGAATGATACCCTGAATGATGATAGCATGTAGAATGATACCCTGTAGGATAATACTTTGTACGATGATACCCTGTAGAATGATACCCGTAAGGTGATATCATGTTGAATGATATTCTGTTGGATGATACCCTCTAGTATGATACTCTGTTTGATGATATCCTGTTGGATGACATCCTGTAGGATGATGCCCTCTAAGATGATATCATGTAGGATGATATCCTGTAGGATGGTACTCTGTAGGATTATACTCTGTAGGATGATATTCTGTAGGATGATACTCTGTAGGATGATACCCTGTAGGATGATATCCTGTAGGATGATACTATGTAGGATGATACCCTCTAGGATGATATCCTGTAGGACGATATCCTGTAGGATGGTACTATGTAGGATGATACTCTGTAGGATGATATCCTGTAGGATGATACTCTGTAGGATGATACCCTGTAGGATGATATCCTGTAGGATGGTACTCTGTAGGATGGTACTCTGTAGGATGATATTCTGTAGGATGATATCCCGTAGGATGATACTCTGTAGGATAATACCCTGTAGGATGATATCCTGTAGAATGGTACTCTGTAGGATGGTACTCTGTAGGATGGTACTCTGTAGGATGATAATCTGTAGGATGATATCCCGTAGGATGATACTCTGTAGGATGATACCCTGTAGGATGATATCCTGTAGGATGATACTATGTAGGATGGTACTCTGTAGAATGGTACTCTGTAGGATGATACTCTGTAGGATGATATCCTGTAGGATGATACTCTGTAGGATGATACCCTGTAGGATGATATCCTGTAGAATGGTACTCTGTAGGATGGTACTCTGTAGGATGATACTCTGTAGGATGATACTCTGTAGGATGATACTATGTAGGATGATACCCTGTAGGATGATATCCTGTAGGATGTTACTCTGTAGGATGGTACTCTGTAGGATGATACTCTGTAGGATGATATCCTGTAGGATGATACTCTGTATGATGACACCCTGTAGGATGATATCCTGTAGGATGATACTATGCAGGATGATACCCTGTAGGATGATATCCTGTAGTCCGTGCCCTGGATAAAGGTAAAGTAAGCTCTGGTTCTTTATGTTTTGTTTGTCTGGTCAGTGGAAAATGTCTATATTTTGTTTTGCGTCTAGTTTTTTTTTTGTTTCTTTTGTTTTTCTCTTTGTAAGCCCAACTCGTATCTGTTTCAGTATGAAAGCCAAAGAGCATAACAGAACAGAACTGATTCATTTTCATAAAGTTAGACTCGCGGGTTCTAATTTTTTTGAAAGGTCAAAAAGTGGAAAGTGAGAACTTTGAAGACAATAAAAAGAGACCTTAATCACGAGGGCGTGAGTAATGTTAATTTACTTTTCTCGAGCCTATTTAGGAATTCTTTTTGGTAATTGTCAGGCCGTTCTTTCTAATTAGTAGAACCCAGCATACCTTCTAAACGCATCACATGATTGTTGTAGGCTTCCCAGGCTCCTAACTACCACGTGCCACAATAGGCAGGTTCTAGCTACCGCGTAAATCAACAAGACGATCCTGGTCGCATGATTATGACGTCACTTTCGTAACCATCCACGAGATTATCCACATCAGAGATTTAGGAGTACATGGCATATTACTATCATTACATTCCAAGTGCATTTGAAAATGTTCTTGACTGATGTTTTCCTCCGTTAATCGTCCAAAAACGTTAAAAAATCGGTGTTCGTGAAAACAAATAAAACAATGTTGTGAGATATTACTACGGCATGAATATTACTAATTTATTCATTTAAATATTATAAATTATTACCACTAGAAGATTCCAATTTCCGGCCTTGTAATATATTGCTATGAGATAAATATTTACAGTTTCTTTCAAAGTGAGATTTTACAATGAGACGAAAATAACCACTGTCTGGCATTGAAAGATATTACTATGAGATGAATTGCGTCGATTTCTGGTGTGGTAAGATATTATTATGGAATACAGATTTCCGATTTCGAATTGAAAGATATTACTACGAAATAAACATTTCCGAATTCGCATTGTAGGTATTATTGCGTATTGCCATTTACTTAAGAATTGAATGCAATTTTTATAATCTTTATTGGCGTGTATGAACGCGTGGGAATGGGTACAAATTATGTATGAATCCCAAAGGGATTCATACAATTTGTACCCATTCCCACACGTTCATACTCAAATAAAGATTATAAAAATTGCATTCAATTCTTATAATTACATTCCGTACGTAACTGTTTAAATTAATTTGTACCAAACAACAAAGCAGAAAGACGAAATAAAACATGTACGAACGAACGAGGCGAAAAACCACCCTCACACAAAAGACAAAGCGCACAACTCTGATTTTCAATTATCACAACTTTAGAAATGGAAACGAGTATTTTAGTAACGGGCTTTATACCACAGTTGGGAAATGTCACCAAAGAAACAGCAGCGAAGTTGATCACTGCGAGAGGCGTTAAAAGTTAAAATATATAATCTATATAACAGAAACTTAGCAATTATGTTGTTGCTTTTCTTTGTGCTTTTTTATGTTTTGTTTATATGTTCAGCATTTATTATTCAATATTCCTTAATTACTTTTTTCTCTTTTCTGTCAAAACACATCCTTGTTCTTTCTGTCAAAATACATCCTTGTCCTAATATAAGTTGTCAGTTGATAGTATTTGTGGCACCCTTGTCCTATGGCGCTCTGGTTGTTTGTGTTCTCGTATGTAGTGCGGGACCTACCTATCATCAAATCAACAGTAAAAAAATTATCTATAAATAGATAAAACAATGTGTAATATAGAAACATATAGAATGAGAGTAGGTCTCTTCATTGTTCGTGCACATAGGGGTGTAAATAGGAAACGCTTGCTCAATTTGTCATGCTTCATCTTTGCGAATCTTCTACTTAAATACCAGTGCAAAGGGCTGACCTTAATGTTAGCTGTGATGAACTTGCTCGGAGCCCCAAAAGATGACCTGGCATACACTTTAAACTCACAATTGATAGAAAGACGAACCCTCGATTGGGTACCTGTGTCCTTGCTTTATCCCCCTTATCTAATGGTTCAATCGAGTAATTCCAACCTGATATTAGCCAACGAATCAAAGTCCTTGCATTACTCGGAGTATCTCAATTTGCTGCCGACATTAATTATTTGCCTATGTATATCAATGCTCTTACTCCTTTCAGGTGACATTGAACCTAACCCAGGGGCTGCGAGTGAATCTTCGTCAGCATTGGAGGAAATTAAAATTCTTCATATGAACATTCAAAGTTTAAAACCTAAAATTGATATTTTGCAATGTGAAATGCCTGTGTACGGTATATGTGCTTTTACAGAAACTTGGTTGAGATCCTCCGACGATAGCTCTGATCTTCACATCAGTGGATTTCAAAATGTACTTAGGAAATATCGCCCTACTAGAGGTGGGGGTATCGCAATATATATTAAGTCTGGGGTCTCCTTCAAAGTTAGGTCGGACCTTAGAGTATTTCCACTGGAATGTATGTGGATTGAAGTCCATAGCGTTACGAAACCCTTCTTGCTTGGTGTTATCTACCGTCCCCACCCCCCCCCCCCCCCAATAGCTGTAATGAACTCTGGGACACGATTAGCACGTCAATTGAAAGAGCCAAGGATCCAGGAATCCCTGATCTGATTGTAACTGGCGACTTTAACGATAATTTACTTTCATGTAACAAAGGAAAATTTCGCGACATTTCTGACTACTTCAATCTTCGACAAGTAGTAACCGAACCTACATACGTTACAGAGTCATCAGAAAGTTTATTAGATTTATTTGCCGCCAGTAGTACAGTAGAAGTTATATCGTGTGAGGTAGCTGATCCCTTCATACCTGACATAATAAGATACCACAGTCCAGTTCACATTGAAGTAAGTCATAAGAAAATTTACAACAAAAACATTTAAACGTAGAATTTGGCTTTATGATGAAGATGATTTTGCAGGACTGAATGAATCATTGTCAAATACTCAATGGGATAGCATCTTTTCAAATGCAAAACTAGACACAGTGGTTAACAATCTTAGTTCTAAAATCTTCGAACATGCAGCCGCGTACATTCCAAATAAAACCGTTACTATACGGAAAAAATGAAAATCAATGGATCCACAATGAAATAAGGTTGATAATACGTCAAAGGGAGCGGGCTTATCGTCTAGCCAAATCGAATGGCCGGCCCGAGGCTTGGGCCAAATATCGCACAAAACGGAATGAAGTTGTTTCTGCGATTAAAAAAGCGAAAGCCAGTTATCACAACAAAATTCAGAACATACTAAACAAAAGTAGTACGTCTCCATCATCGTGGTGGAAGACACTAAAGTTACTTCTGGGGAATAAAGTCAATGAAATTCCAAATATGCTGTATGCGAACAAAATTATCTCCCGCAACACGGATAAGGCAGAAGTATTTAATCATTATTTCTGTGGTATCGGGACAGTTGATGACACACAAGCACATCTCCCGTCTCAGAATTTTTCGGAACGTCCCCTGATGAGTAAAATATTAATTTCACAAAAAGATGTACGTGACTCTCTTAAATCAATCAAAATTTCAAAAGCTTCTGGTCCGGATCTCATGAGTCCACCACTCTTAAAGGAGTGCACACCCTCCCTGACCGAACCTCTAACACGATTATTTAACATTCTGCACAAGCATTCATATTTCCCCCTACAATGGAAGAAAGCTAATGTTGTGCCAATCTTGAAAAAAAAATCCCCCCTTCTCTGGTGTCTAATTACCGTCCGATATCATTACTGAGCTGTGTAGGGAAGGTCTTTGAAAGGTGTGTGTTTAAACACTTGTGGTATTTTTGGGACATGAACAAGATACTTAGTCCTTTCCAATCAGGTTTCACTCCACATGATTCAACAGTACTTCAGCTCACTGATATATCTGATGCATTCAGTCGTGCACTTGACGAAGGTAAAGATGTGAGGGTTATATTTTGCGATGTCAGCAAAGCTTTTGACAAGGTTTGGCACAAGGGTTTGATCTATAAATTGAACAAAATTGGTATTACCGGCAAACTGCTTAATTTTTTTGAAATCCTATCTCAATGATCGACTACAAAGAGTAGTTATAAATGCGGATGTGTCGTCCTGGAAACCAGTCAATTCCGGTGTTGCACAAGGATCTATTCTTGGACCTCTTCTCTTCCTGATATATATAAATGATATTACTTCAGATCTTACAAGTAGCATTCGACTATTTGCGGATGACACAACATTGTATTTAATCGTTCACAACCACGATCGAGCTGCCCGTGTCTTGAATAATGATTTGATGAAACTTGAGCAATGGTCGAAAACATGGCTGGTAGAATTTAACCCTCTAAGAACTGAAACTATGACTATATCGCGCAAAAAAGATCAGACTGGGGACCCAACATTAATAATGGCTAATACTAACATTGATGAAGTTGAGGAACATGAACACTTGGGTGTTATCCTTAACTCACGGTGCACGTGGGATCATCATATTGATTATATTTGTACAAAGACATGGCCACGTCTTGACCTAATTAGGAAACAGAAATTCACTCTGGATCGAAAAACATTAGAGAAAATCTATTTTGCATTCGTCCGACCTCTGCTTGAATATGCAGATACAGTGTGGGACAATTGCACTGAACAAGATTCGACGAAGCTTAAAAACATTCAAATTGCAGTAGCGCGTATTATAACAGGAGCAACTCTCAGTGCCAGCAAAGCCTCGCTATACGTAGAAACTGGGTTGGAGAATCTTAAATCTAGACGGGAAAAGCATAAATTGATACAATACTTCAAAATGGTTCCTAATATGGTTCCCCCTTACATATCCAATATCATCCCTCCACCAGTTTCGTTTAATCAATCTCGTGACCTTCGTACTGCTAGAGATCTCCGTCTTCCGTCTTGTCGAACCAAGAATTATCAATCCTCCTTCTTACCATTATGTGCGTGCAGTGAATGTGAGACGACCGAACATTTCTCACTGAGATGTCACATTTTTGACCAGGTACGAAACAATACGCTTGGGCTACTTCCCTACACTATTGACTGCAATACTTTGTTGTATGGGACTGAATATTACAATACTAGGGATAATCGAGTAATATTTGAAACAGTACATAAGTTCATTTTAAACTCGGGCAGGTTCACCTGACTATCCAGCCTAAATACATGTCTTTCCACTCGAATATCAGTTATCGACTCGGAATTATCTGTTATTAGCACCCTGACTGTGATGATTATATCTATGTACAATTTATAATTTTAATAACACAGTTGCCCCCAGTGTTTCCAATAAGACCCCCTACTCATTGATGACCTCATGATAACACACTTGCCGGGATTCCTGGGGCAAGGCGGCCATTCGCGACAGTAACTGACACAGGACACTTTCTTAGCTTCTATACTTCTGTTCATCCAAGGTATGGCCAGTTAAACGACACAGTTAAACCATATATGCCTGTCTGTTGCGGGTGGCGGACTCGTTGTGGATGTGGTCACCTCGGGTGCGAGAGTGATACGCTCACATTTGCGGTGGTTACCGGTATTGCGGGACTATCTCTCGGAATGAATGGGCGTATATGGTATTTGCAATCCGAACATGTATGGCCCTGAAACCTTGTAGCCAGTAAGATACAACCGCATTGAAACGGTAGGCATGTAAATCTTCTTTTCTTTTTTTATTGAAGGTGTATCCACCACTACGTGAAGATGACCTCAGATTTTCTTACCATGCTGTGGAATTCAATATAACGCATTTTTTTTTTCTATTTTGAAACTTAATACCTTGGATGAAATTTAAATCTACTTTTATTTCTGACGATTAATAGTACTTCCAGTATTTGATATCCTAATAAATGTATACATGTAGTTACCATCCCGCCCTCTGTATCTGTAAATGACTCACGAGTGGAAACGACCTTGTAAAAGCTTATAGCTTACTGTCGGATCCACACACACTTCATTGTTATTGAATGTAACTCAACGAAATTGGAAATAAATACTGTTTAAACTAAAAGTTAAAAACCCACCCAAACACCGCCCGAATTACATTCTGTCAACTGCGCTCTACCGTAAATGCGGGTCAAAGTTCGACCAAATGTATTCATTGGAAAATGAATTACATTTGGTCATGACGTTTTCACCCAGCTGACCAATGGGCATTGAGTATTTGGTCCCAAAAGATATAACTACATTAACAATGTAATTATTATGGAATAAAGGTTTCCGATTTCGAATTGTAAGATATTACTATGAAATAAACATTTCCGAATTCGTATTGTAAGTATTATTACGAGATTATGAGAAAACTGCCGATTTCGCATTGTGAGCTATTACTTTGAGATGAAGATTGCCATTTACCGTGAAATGAATAGTTCCATTTTTGGGGGCATTGTAAGATATTACGACACCATAAATGTTTTCAATTTCTATTTTACTATTCTTGTAAGATATTACTACGAGACCAATGACGTCATCGATCCCGCCATCAAGTAAACAGAGGAATCTTGTATGTTATACACTGCAAAAAAATATAGGTTCTCTTTAGAACCAAAAATTGGTTCTAGTCTTGTCCCTGAGATGAAACCATTTCTGTTTAAACAGTATTTATTTCAAATCAAATAAATTTATAAAGATTAACACTAAATATTAACAGAATTAAACATAAATTGAGGGGGTTTCAGTCGCAAGTTCAGAGCTTATACGAGGTTGTCTCAAATCATTATTAAGCAAAGGAGATATGAACAGTTGGCATATCGAACCAGTTTTGGTTCTATACAGAACCAAAACTGCTTCGATATGCCAACTGTTCATATCTCCTTTGTTTTAAAATGTTTGGAGTCTGCGTTGAATAAGCTCCAAGTTTACTGCTGAATCTACTTCAGTTCATGTAATATTCTGTTAAAATTGAATGCTAATCTTGGTAAATTTATTTGATTTGAAATAAATACTGTTTAAACAGAACTGGTTCCATCTCAGGGACAAGATTGGAAGCAGTTTTGGTTCTAAAGAGAACCTATATTTTTTGCAGTGTAAGCTGTCACTAACATTTACTAGGTCTTACTACGAGATCAATGAATTCATCGATCCCGTCATCAAGTAAACAGATGAATCTTTTATGTTATAAGCTGTCACTAGCATTTACTAGATAATACTATGGCATAAGAGTTAACAACTTAGACTACAACAGGAACGTTCCCAATCAAGGCATTCCGACATAGGTACAATATTACTACGAGATGAAGAATTAAGACCGTCAGATAGTGTCACGCGATTACTAAGACATGAATATTACGAATTCGGGCCTTCAGACAGAGGAAGATATTACTACGACATCAATAATAATAATTTAGACATTCCGAAATTATAATATGTTATAAGGAGCTAATTATTACCAAATCAGATTTCAAAACAGTGTAAGATATTACCACGAGATCAATATTACTAATTTAGTCTTTAAGACATTGAAAGTTATTATAACTAGATAAATGTTAACAATTTAGAACCCCGGACATTGTAAGTTATTATAACTAGATAAATATTCACAATTTAGAACCCCAGACATTACAATATATTATAACTAGATAAATGTTAATAATTTAGAACCCCAGACATTACAATATATTATAACTAGATAAATATTAAAAATTAAGAACCCCAGACATTATAAGATATTATAACTAGATAAATATTAACAATTTAGAACCCCAGACATTACAATATATTATAACCAGATAAATATTAACAATTTAGAACCCAAGACATTGCAATATATTATAACTAGATAAATATTAACAATTTAGAACCCCAGACATTGAAAGATATTATAACTAGATAAATATTAACAATTTAGAACCCCAGACATTATAAGATATTATATATACGATAATACCATAGTGTGTTTTGATATGTTTGATATCTCAACGAGTTGAAAGTGAGTTTTTTTTCGCGAGGCTTGCCGAGTGAAAAAAACTCACTTTCAACGAGTTGAGATATCAAACATATCAAAACACACTATGGTATTGTTGTATGTATCTTATACCGACCATTTTTGTTCTTTTCTGCATTTTTAAAAGGGTTTTGGGGATGATTTCGTGTCAAAATGTCGACTCATCTGGAGTGGAGTCGACTGCTTTCTCTTGCTGGGCATGAATACAAGTGATGTGCCCCGAAAAGCTGTTGGTGCGTAACAAGGCTACAAATTCAAGTGAATGATAGAGTATAGTTCCCCTTAGAAAGTGGCCCTGTAACTGGGAAAACAATTACAGAAAATATACTTACGCCTCAATTCTTATGATTTATGACAAAAATATGTTTGATAATCAATTTCACCAGATTTGACACGATTTATAAACAATTTTGCGAATGTCATTATTATATTATAATATAGAAAAAGACTATAGTCCGTTCTCCAATCTATATGACATAGGGGTATGTGTTATAGATAATCTATAACACATGGGCTAAATCTTCAACAGGTACAAGATAAAACTAGGTAAACAACAACAATTTAGAATCCCAGATAATTTAAGATATTATAGCTAGATAAATATTAACAATTTAGAGCCCCGGGCATTATAAGTTATTATAACTAGATAAATATTAACAATTTAGAACTCCGGACATTGTAAGTTATTATAACTAGATAAATATTAACAATTTAGAACCCCAGACATTATCAGATATAAAACTAGATAAATATTAACAATTTAGAACCCCAGACATTGAAAAATATTATAACTAGATAAATATTAACAATTTAGAACCCCAGACATTGAAAGATATTATAACTAGATAAATATTAACAATTTAGAACCCCAGATATTGAAAGATATTTTAACTAGAAAATAATAACAATTTAGACCCCCAGATATTGAAAGATATTATAACTAGATAAATATTAACAATTTAGAACACCAGATATTGAAAGATATTTTAACTAGATAAATATTAACAATTTCTAACTCCAGACATTACAATATATTATAACTAGATAAATATTAACAATTCAGAACCCTAGATATTGAAAGATATTATAACTAGATAAATATTAACAATTTGGATCCCCAGACATTGTAAGATATTATAACTAGATAAACATTAACAATTAAGAACCACAGATATTATAAGATATTATAACTAGATAAATATTAATACTTTAAAACCCCAGATATTGAAAGATATTATAACTAGATAAATATTAACAATTTAGAACCCCAGATATTGAAAGATATTTTAACTAGATAAATAATAACAATTTAGACCCCCAGATATTGAAAGATATTATAACTAGATAAATATTAGCAATTTAGAACCCCATACATTGTAAGATATTATAACTAGATAAATATTAACAATTTAAAGCCCCAGACATTGTAACATATTATAACTAGATAAATATTAACAATTTAAAGCCCCAGACATTGTAAAATATTATAACTAGATAAATATTAACAATTTAGAACCCCAGACATTGAAAGATGATATAACTAGATAAATAATAACAATTTAGAACCCCAGACATTGGAGTATTTTATAACTAGATAAATATTAACAATTTAGAACCTCAGGCATTGTAAGATATTATAACTAGATAAATATTAACAATTTAGAATCCCAGACATTGGAAGATATTATAACTAGATAAATATTAACAATTTAGAACCCCAGACATTGGAAGATATTATAACTAGATAAATATTAACAATTCAGAACCCCAGATATTGAAAGATATTATAACTAGATAAATATTAACAAATTAGAACCCCAGACATTACAATATATTATAACTAGATAAATATTAACTATTTAGAACCACAGACATTATAAGATATTATAGCTAGATAAATATTAACAATTTAAAACCCCAGACATTACAAGTTTTTATAACTAGATAAATATTAACAATTTAGAACCCCAGACATTGTAAGTTATTATAAATAGAGAAATATTAACATTTAGAACCCCAGACATTGAAAGATATTATAACTAGATAAATATTAACAATATAGAAACACATACATTATAAGATGTTATAACTAGATAAATATTAACAATTTAGAACCCCAGACATTGTAAGTTATTATAACTAGATAAATATTAACAATTTAGAAGCCCAGGCGTTGGAAGATGTTAAAACTAGATAAATATTAACAATTTAGAACCCCAGGCATTACAATATTATAACTAGATAAATATCAACAATTTATAACCCCAGACATTAGAAGATATTATAACTAGATAAATATTAACAATTCAGAACCCCAGACATTGTAAGATATTATAACTAGATAAATATTAACACCTTAGAACCCCAGACATTATAAGATATTATAACTAGATAAATATTAACAATTTAGAACCCCAGACATTGAAAGATGATATAACTAGATAAATAATAACAATTTAGAACCCCAGACAATGGAAGATATTATCACCAGATAAATATTAACAATTTAGAACCCCAGACATTGGAAGATATTATAACTAGATAAACTTTAACAATTTAGAACCCCAGACATTATAAGATATTATAACTAGATAAATATTAACAATTTAGAACCACAAACATTGTAAGAATTATAACTGGATAAATACTAACAATTTAGAACCCCATACATTGTAAGATATTATAACTAGATAAATATTAACAATTTAGAGCCCCAGATATTGAAAGATGTTATAACTAGATAAATAATAACAATTTAGAAACTCAGACATTGTAAGATATTATAACTAGATAAATATTAACAATTTAGAACCCCAGACATTATAAGATATTATAACTAGATAAATATTAACAATTTAGAACCCCAGACATTGTAAATTATTATAACTAGATAAATGTTAACAATTTAGAACCCCAGACATTGTCAGTTATTATAACTAGATAAATATTAACAATTTAGAACCCCAGACATTGGAAGATATTATAACTAGATAAATATTAACAATTTAGAACCCCATACATTGTAAGATATTATAACTAGATAAATATTAAGAATTTAAAGCCCCAGACATTGTAAGATATTATAACTAGATAAATATTAATAATTTAAAGCCCCAGACATTGTAAAATATTATAACTAGATAAATATTAACAATTTAGAACCCCAGACATTGAAAGATGATATAACTAGATAAATAATACCAATTTAGAACCCCAGACATTGGAGTATATTATAACTAGATAAATATTAACAATTTAGAACCCCAGACATTGGAAGATATTATAACTAGATAAATATTAACAATTTATATCCCAAGTCATCGGAATATATTATAACTAGATAAATATTAACAATTTAGAACCCCAGACATTGTAGGGTATTATAACTAGATAATTATTAACAATTTAGAACCCCAGACATTGGAAGATATTATCACTAGATGAATAATTAATTAGTAATAGGACGTTAATGGTGTCAGGGCCATTACAATCGAAAGGCACTAATGTCTAGGTATAATAGAGGGACGCCGGGTGTTCTCTAAACAGTGGCGTCAAAGCCCCCATACAAATCTCAAACAACAGAAGAACAACAGACGTTGTAAACAAACAATAAAATGATCACTATGGCACTTTCGGTTTTAAACAAATCTACAAGCTAAACAACTGATGTGTTTAGTAGTACAGCCTTTGGTTTTGAATGAAACCGGAAGCGCCATAAACATGGATAACTCTTTCTTCGAAACTTGAATTTGCTGCTACATAATTCACCAATATCAATAGACACACCCATTTTATCCTAACAATATGTGTCTTTTTTTCTTTCACCAACTGGGTTCGCAAAAATATAGCCCTGAATATGCCACCTTTCATCAAAAACAACAATTAATTTATCATTTAAATTAATGCTGTCAAAAAGGAACTTTTTCTGATATTAAATTTCCCATTTGCGATCGTTTTCTACTTTTTTTGGGGGGGGGGGGTGGAGGGTGGGGGGGGGGTGGACGGGATGACTATTTTGCATTTTTAGTAGACAAAAAAAAACATTTCCAGTAAAAACATCTAGATTCATTGATATGACAAAACAAAAAGCACTGATTTCTCCAACTGTCTGCCCTGTACTGCTTCTTTGGTATCTCATATCATAACTCAGATGTGTAAAACCATCAAATATTGATTCTGCACTGCTGTGTTTGTGTTGCAAGTATCCATAAGTTGACTTTCCCAACTTTGATTTTAATCCCTGCAGGCATCCATTTTGACAAAAAGTGTGAAATAGTCGAGACTCTGTTTCCAAGGAGATAAACCAGAAATTTTCTTCAATAGGAGTCCCATACGAAACGAAAGATGGTGTTCGTTGGCCTTGAATAAATTTGTGGTTGTCAGTTGTCAATTATTGAAAATGTAGTTCCCGGTAAATGTTATGCAAATAAACACTATATCACATAAATATATAAACACTCAAACATACAGTTGCACATTCTGGAAGTAAAATTAAAAACAGTGACTGTCATACACTAAAAAATGTAATGAGAAGAGCCAAGATAGTTCTGTCAAACATACAAAATTGGTGGACCATGAGTCTGTAGTCTCAAAGTAAATCAAATAAAACCGAGTGTTTATGGCATTAGCTCTCCGGACCCTGATGGTATATTCCACTCCAGTTCAGAGCCAACAAAACTGGTACAGTTTATATATATTATGGCATTAGCTCTTCGGACCCTGATGGTATATACCACGTCAGTTCAGAGCCAACAAAACTGGTACAGTTTATATATATTATGGCATTAGCTCTCTGGACCCTGATGGTATATTCCTCGCCAGTTCAGAGCCACAAAAAACTGGTACAGTTTATATATATTATGGCATTAGCTCTTCGGACCCTGATGGTATATTCCATGCCAGTTCAGAGCCAACAAAACTGGTATAGTTTATATATATTATGGCATTACCTCTCTGGACCCTGATGGTATATTCCACGCCACTTCAGAGCCACAAAAAAACTAGTACAGTTTATATATATTATGGCATTAGCTCTACGGACCCTAACAGTATATTCCTCGCCAGTTCAGAGCGAACAAGGCTGGTACAGTTTATATATATTATGGCATTAGCTCTCCGGACCCTGAAGGTATGTTCCACGCCAGTTCAGAGCCAACAAAACTGGTACAGCTTATATATATTATGGCATTAGCTCACCGGACCCTGAAGGTATATTCCACGCCAGTTCAGGGCCAACAAAACTGGTACAGTTAATATATATTATGGCATTAGCTCTCCGAACCCTGATGGTATATTCCACGCCAGTTCAGAGCCAACAAAACTGGTACAGTTTATATATATTATGGCATTAGATCCTCGTACCCTGATGGTATATTCCACGCCAGTTCAGAGCCACAGAAAACTGGTACAGTTTATATATATTATGGCATTAGCCCTCCGGACCCTGATGGTACATTCCACGCCAGTTCAGAGCCAAACAAAACTGGTACAGTTTATATATATTATGGCATTAGCCCTCCGGACCCTGATGATACATTCCACGCCAGTTCAGAGCCACACAAAACTGGTACAGTTTATATATATTATGGTATTAGCTCTCCGGACCCTAGTGGTATATTCCACGCCAGTTCCGGGCCAACAAAACTGGTACAGTTTATATATATTATGGCATTACCTCTCCGGACCCTGATGGTATATTCCACTCCAGTTCAGAGCCAACAAAACTGGTACAGTTTATATATACTATGGCATTAGCTCTTCGGACCCTGATGGTATATACCACGCCAGGTCAGAGCCAACAAGACTGGTACAGTTTATATATATTATGGCATTACCTCTCTGGACCCTGATGGTATATTCCACGCCACTTCAGAGCCACAAAAAACTGGTACAGTTTATATATATTATGGCATTAGCTCTACGGACCCTAACAGTATATTCCTCGCCAGTTCAGAGCCAACAAAACTGGTACAGTTTATATATATTATGGCATCAGCTCTCCGGACCCTGATGGTATATTTCACGCCAGTTCTGAGCCAACAAGACTGGTACAGTTTATATATATTATGGCATTAGCTCTCCGGACCCTGAAGGTATATTCCACGCCAGTTCAGAGCCAACAAAACTGGTACAGCTTATATATATTATGGCATCAGTTCTCCGGACCCTGCTGCTATATACCACGCCAGTTCAGAGCCAACAAAACTGGTACAGCCTATATATATCATGGCATTAGCTCACCGGACCCTGAAGGTATATTCCACGCCAGTTCAGGGCCAACAAAACTGGTACAGTTAATATATATTATGGCATTAGCTCTCCGAACCCTGATGGTATATTCCATGCCAGTTCAGAGTCAACAAAACTGGTACAGTTTATATATATTTATGGCATTAGCTCTCCGGACCCTGATGGTATATTCCACGCCAGTTCAGAGCCACAGAAAACTGGTACAGTTTATATATATTATGGTATTAGCTCTCCGGACGCTAATGGTATATTCCACGCCAGTTCCAGGCCAACAAAACTGGTACAGTTTATATATATTATGGCATTAGCTCTCCGGACGCTGATGGTATATTCCACTCCAGTTCAGAGCCAACAAAACCGGTACAGTTTATATATATTATGGCATTATCTCTCTGGACCCTGATGGTATATTCCACGCCAGTTCAGAGCCACAGCAAAACTGGTATAGTTTATATATATATTATGGCATTAGCTCTACGGACCCTGATAGTATATTCCTCGCCAGTTCAGAGCCAACAAAACTGGTACAGTTTATATATATTATGGCGTCAGCTCTCCGGACCCTGATGGTATATTTCACGCCAGTTCTGAGCCAACAAGACTGGTACAGTTTATATATATTATGGCATTAGCTCTCCAGACCCTGAAGGTATATTACACGCCAGTTCAGAGCCAACAAAACTGGTACAGCTTATGTATGTTATGGCATTAGCTCTCCGGACCCTGAAGGTGTATTCTACGCCAGTTCAGAGCCAACAAAACTGATACAGTTTATATATATTATGGCATTAGCTCTCCGGACCTTGAAGGTATATTCCACGCCAGTTCAGAGCCAACAAAACTGGTACAGTTTATATATATTATGGCATTAGATCTCCGGACCCTGATGGTATATTCCACGCCAGTGCAGAGCCAACAAAACTGGTACGTTATTGCATTAGCTATCCGGACCCTGATGGTATATTCTACGCCAGTTCAGAGCCACAAAAAACCGGTACAGTTTATATATATATTATGGTATTAGCTCTCCGGATCCTAATGGTATATTCCACGCCAGTTTAGGGCCAACAAAACTGGAACAGTTTATATATATTATGGCATTAGCTCCCCGAACGCTGATGGTATATTCCACGCCAGTTCAGAGCCAACAAAACTGGTACAGTTTATATATATTATGGCATTAGCTCTCTGGACCCTGATGGTATATTCCTCGCCAGTTCAGAGCCACAAAAACTGGTACAGTTTATATATATTATGAAATTAGCCCTCCGGACCCTGATGGTATATTCCACGCCAGTTCAGAGACACACAATCTGATACAGTTTATATATTTTATGGCATTGGCTCTCCGGACCCTGATGGTATATTCCACGCCAGTTTAGAGCCACAAAAACTGGTTCAGTTTATATATATTATGGCGTTAGCTCTCCGAACCCTAACGGTCTATTCCACGCCAGTTCGGAGCCAACAAAAATGGTACAGTTTATATATATTATGGCCTTAGCTCTCCAGACCCTGATGGTATATTCTACGCCAGTTCAGAGCCAAAACACTGGTAAAGTTTATATATATTCGTTCCTAGGGAGAAGGATTATCAATATTATTCAGCCTTTGGGATGCATTTTGAAACTCTTGATGGGTCTACCATGCAAGTTCACTGAACAAAAACATTTACTTTATGAATTCATGTCGAATCACTGTCCTGGGCAGAAAAAAGTGGCCTTTTGGGTTCAAAGGCAGGGATCGATCAGGGCTATTTAAAATACGCTCTAGCCTCGGAGTCTATTTTTTCAATTCATGCGCCAGATTTCAATTTACGGAGTCACACTGCCACTGCTGTTTATAACACACACTGCAAGTATGTAATAGCTCTCATCATTTTCATTTAGTACACTATAGCAAACATTAATCTTCACTGTGGTTTCTGATCAAGTCTTGGCTGCCTATTTAGGCAGCCAAGACTTGATCAGAAACCACAGTGAAGATTAATGCTTGGTAATTAAGATCTGAAGTATTAACTTAAGCACTCTACAACAATGATAAATGATAATCATATATATAATACATGTAAGAGTGTCTCTCTCGATTATCCATCGAAAGAATATCAAAATATGATCTGAGAAGTTACACGCCAACTGAGAAGCCTATTTCTGAGATTTAAGAGTCAGGTCCTGATGTTTCAGAACCAAATACGCACTGGCGCATGCCCAGGTCGGTCCCTGCAAAGGGCTAACATCAGTCTCCAAAACCATGCACTGCAGTCTTTTCAAATGTTTCTGAAGCGCTAAGGGCTGCAGTACAGGTGAGGGGAATGGGTTCAGGGAGAGAAAAATATTTTTAAATTGTTACTGGCGTTTTGTACTGTACATGGGAAACTTAAAAGCACAAGGACTGTACTATTTTATTGCTAGCTATGTACACATACATTCATTCACATTTATCACTGTTTTATGTAATTTTCCAGCTATAGCTCCAAATATGTTCCAAGTCCAGTACTCTTTGAATGAAGAAATTGTTTTCTGACACGTTCACAGCACGATGTGATAAAAACGTCCAAATGCCAGTGAATAGACATGTAAAACATGTCTTTTGACAATGTATCTAAATAATGATTAGAGACTGAATGAGAGATTTGAATCCTCCTCTGCAATCATGTCAGAGTGTTTTTAATTAATATAATTAAGTTAAAAATAAGCTTTCAAGCCACCAGTCTAATCTGTACATGATTCGACGCTGTTACGGCCTGGAACTAGTTTAGTCCTAAATAGTCTACGGCTCATGTTTAGATTATATCGGGTGGAATTTCTAAGTTTGGTCGAGGAAGCGAAATTACGTTTCTTTTTTCGATCAACTGGACTATTCTAAATGATTAAATTCTAAAAGTATCATACATGATCATTTTCTGCAACTGGTACAGTCACGTGGGGCGTTGTGTTCTAAGGCGTACTGCACGTGGGGGCACGATGACGCTTTGTACTGCACGTACATGGTTCACATGTCTTTCCCACCAATGCTTACCCAAATTGTGTGGAGTTAGTTCGTTGGGGAGTCTGACAGTTGCTCGCGGTTGCCGGGTGTTCCTCTCCGGCTTCTCCGATTTCCCGACATGAGGCGACCGTGGCTGTTAAACGTGTCGGTAAACCCTAATAAATGAATATGTAACAGGTGCTGGAAGTCCATATTTCAGCTTTATAAAGTGTCGTTAGACCCTAATAAATGAATTTGTAACAGTTACTGGAAGTCCATATTTGGGCTTTATAAAGTGTTGTTAGACCCTAATAAATAAATATGTAACAGGTGCTGGAAGTCCATATTTCGACTTTATTCTTGAGTGCAAGAACTAGAACTTAAAGGCTTCATATTCTCTGAATATACTTCATATTGCTGAATTAAAATTATTTGGTATGGTAGGACTTGACTGGTTACAATTTACTTCATATATTGTTGAAGTAAAATTATTTGGTATGGTAGGACTTGACTGGTTACAATATACTTCAAATTGTTGAAGTAAAATTATTTGGTATGGTAGGACTTGACTGATTACAATATACTTCACATTGCTGAAGTAAAATTATTTGGTATGGTAGGACTTGATTGGTTACAATATACTTCAAATTGTTGAAGTAAAATTATTTGGTATGGTAGGACTTGACTGATTACAATATACCTCACATTGCTGAAGTAAAATTATTTGGTATGGTAGGACTTGACTGGTTACAATGTACTTCAAATTGTTGAAGTAAAATTATTTGGTATGGTAGGACTTGACTGATTACAATATACTTCATATTGCTGAAGTAAAATTATTTGGTATGGTAGAACTTGACTGGTTACAATGTATGGGAGAGTACCTCTTGGCACTCTGCCTTAAACGGCAACAAGGTAAAATTATGTGAACAAATTCTGAAGTCCAAAAATAATTTGGCATTCTATCTGTTAACCCTTTACCTAACCTGAAAAGCAGACGACACTTGCAAACATAATTCTTGAATAACTATTTTTTTTTTTCATTTTTTGTTTCAAAAACATAGGTTATGACCCCTCGTCGGAACGAGCTCGACGAGCTCGTTCCAACGAGGGGTCATAACCTATGTTTTTGAGACAAAAAATGAAAACAATAATTAAAATTAATTGGCGATTTTTGAGAATAGCGTTGGCCGGTTTTGGCCGTTACGTTAGGTAAAGGGTTAATCAATGTAAGGGTGTATCTCAATCGAGACTTGATTTAACGGAATCGCTGATATTATTATTATGAATAAAGAAGACTCCCCACATCTGTAGTTTTATGGTTCCGCAGCATCGTTCCACCTGTTGTGTTCATATATTACTGTTATGAAGGAGAAATAAATAAATGACTCCACCGGATCGTACCACCTATTGTGTTCATATCATACTGTTTTCAAGGAGAAATAAATAAATGATTCCACCGCATCGTTCCACCTATTGTGTTCATATATTACATTTTTAAAGAAGAAATAAATAAATCATTCCACCGAATTGTTCCACCTATTGTGTTCATATATTACAGGTTTCAAGAAGAAATAAATAAATGATTCCACCGAATCGTTCCACCTATTGTGTTCATATCTTACTGTTATGAAGTAAAAATAAATAAATGATTCCATCGCACCGTTCCACCTATTGTGTTCATATCATACTGTTTTCAAGGAGAAATAAATAAATGATTCCATCGCATCGTTCCACCTATTGTGTTCATATCTTACTGTTTTCAAGGAGAAATAAATAAATGATCTCACCGCATCGTTCCACATATTGTGTTCATATCTTACTGTTTTCAAGGATAAATAAATAAATGATTCCATCGCATCGTTCCACCTATTGTGTTCATATCTTACTGTTATGAAGTAAAAATAAATAAATGATTCCATCGCACCGTTCCACCTATTGTGTTCATATCATACTGTTTTCAAGGAGAAATAAATAAATGATTCCATCGCATCGTTCCACCTATTGTGTTCATATCTTACTGTTTTCAAGGAGAAATAAATAAATGATCTCACCGCATCGTTCCACATATTGTGTTCATATCTTACTGTTTTCATGGAGAAATAAACACTTATTGATTGGCTTATCTATAATTGGAGAACAATAGAATATCTGCAAAACTTTGTAAGGAGCGATACATTTTATCAATGTAAGTTTGTACGCGAAATTCACAAGTGGGGAAACAGACAGACCATAATGGCTTTGAAATCCTTATATACTTAGAGTATTGGCCCCCAGTGTTCGAATGAAAAGGTGTTCACCACACTTGTTGTTTTTTTCGTTTCAGAGAACCCTCGATGTATTGAAGATGGATATTGAATCCCACGAATGAAATCATTACTACAAAGTGTGTCAGATGGATCGCTGAGACGTGTAAAGCAGCTGAGTGTGGAATTTCATTACCGGCGTGAAACTGACAATATTCTCGAGGGCTTTCAATTATTTTTCAAATTATATAAAATGGGTTTTCGTAAGTTCCATGCACAAAAAAACTTCCACGGCAAAAGTAAAGAGAAAGCTTATAAAAGTTCCATAACAAATTATGCTGAAGTGAATTTTCTAAATATACATTATCGGAAATAAACTCTACTACTGACCAATCGAGGGAAAGAGGCATCTATAAACGGAATGGTAGTATATACCGATCGGAGGGGGGGGGGGGGGGGGGGGTGTCTAGTCGTCTATAAACGAAGACAGTACATTACAATTGTGGGATCTGGCATTCTATAAACGATATAGTAGTACATTCCAATCGGGCGAGGGCGGGGGCAGTTCAAGAGACTATTGCGGTATATTACTTTAACAAACCGGGGTTCTGTCATCTATAAACGGAATCGCAATACATTACAATCCGGGGATCAGACATCTATAACCTGAATGGTAGAACATTACAATCTGGGGATCTGACATCTATAAACGGAATGATAGAACATTAAAACCTGGAGGATCTGGCATCTAAGATCGGAATGATAGTACATTACAATCTGGGGATCTGGCATCTATAAACGGAATGGTAGCACATTACAATCTGGGGATCTGGCATCTATAAACGGAATGGTAGCACATTGCAATCTGGGGACGTGGCATCTATAAAGGGAATGGTAGAACATTACAATCTGGGGACGTGGCATCTATAAACGGAATGGTAGAACATTACAATCTGGGGACGTGGCATCTATAAACGGAATGGTAGAACATTGCAATCTGGGGACGTGGCATCTATAAACGGAATGGTAGAACATTACAATCTGGGGACGTGGCATCTATAAACGGAATGATAGAACATTACAATCTGGGGATGTGGCATCTATAAACGGAATGGGAGCACATTACAATCTGGGGACGTGGCATCTATAAACGGAATGGTAGCACATTACAATCTGGGGATGTGGCATCTATAAACGGAATGGCAGCACATTACAATCTGGGGATGTGGCATCTATAAACGGAATGGTAGAACATTACAATTTGGGGACGTGACATCTATAAACGGAATGGTAGCACATTACAATCTGGGGATGTGGCATCTACAAACGGAATGGTAGAACTTTACAATCTGGGGACGTGACATCTATAAACGGAATGGTAGAACATTACAATCTGGGGACGTGGCATCTATAAACGGAATGGTGGAACATTACAATCTGGGGATGTGGCATCTATAAACGGAATGGTAGAATTACAATCTGGGGACGTGGCATCTATAAACGGAATGGTAGAACATTACAATCTGGGGACGTGGCATCTATAAACGGAATGGTAGAACATTACAATCTGGGGACGTGGCATCTATAAACAGAATGGTAGAACATTACAATCTGGGGATGTGGCATCTATAAACGGAATGGTAGAACATTACAATCTGGGGACGTGGCATCTATGAACGGAAGGGTAGAACATTACAATCTGGGGATATGGAATCTATAAACGGAATGGTAGCACATTACAATATGGGGATCTGAAAGTTATAAAGGGAATGGTAGAACATTACAATCTGGGCATCTGGCATCTATAAACGGAACGGTAGAACATTAGTTGGGAGATGAGGCATCTATAAACGGAATGGTACATTACAATTTGTGGATCTGGTATCTATAAGCGGAACGGTAGAACATTACAATCTGGGGATCTAGCATCAATGAACGGAATGGTAATACATTACAATCTGTGGATCTGGCATCTATAAAAGGAAAGGTAAAACATTACAATCTGGGGTTCTGGCATCTAAAAAGGGAAGGATAGAACATTACAATCTGGGGTTGTAGTATCTATTAATGGAATGGTAGAACATTACAATCTGTGGACCTGGCATCTATAAACTAAATGGAATGGTAGTACATTACAATTTGGGGATCTGGCATCAATAAACGGAATCGTAGTACATTACAACCTGGGGATCTGGTATCTATAAACGGAAAGGTAGTACATTACAATACGGGAATATGGCATCTATAAACGGAATGGTATAACATTACAAGCTGGGGATCTGGAATCTATAAACGGAAGAGTAGCACATTAGAACCTGGGGATCTGGCATCTATAAACGGAATGGTAGTACATTACAATCTGTGGATCTGGCATTTATAAAGGGAATGATAGAACATTAGAATCTGGGGATCTGGAATCTATAAACGGAATGGTAGTACATTACAATCTAGGGATCTGGTATCTTTAAACGGAATGGTATTACATTACAATCTGGGGATCTGGCATCAATAAACGGAATGGTAGTACATTACAACCTGGCGATCTGGTATCTATAAACGGAAAGGTAGTACATTACAATACGGGAATATGGCATCTATAAACGGAATGGTATAACATTACAAGCTGGGGATCTGGAATCTATAAATGGAATAGTAGTACATTAGAACCTGGGGATCTGGCATCTACAAACGGAATGGTAGAACATTACAATCTGGGAACGTGGCATCTATAAACGGAATGGTAGAATATTACAATCTGGGGACGTGGCATCTATAAACGGAATGGTAGAACATTACAATCTGGGGACGTGGCATCTATAAACGGAATGGTAGAACATTACAATCTGGGGACGTGGCATCTATAAACGGAATGGTAGAACATTACAATCTGGGGACGTGGCATCTATAAACGGAATGGTAGAACATTACAATCTTTGGATCTGGCATTTAAAATGGAGTAGGAGTCCATTACAATCTGGGGATTTGGCATCTATACGCGGAACGGCAGTACATTAGAATCTGGGAATCTGGCATCTATAAACGGAATGGTAGAACATTACAATCTTGGGATTTGGCATCTATAAAGGGTATAAAGGGGATGGTAGAACATAACAATCGGGGGATCTGGCATCTATAAAAAGAACTCTAGTACATTACAATCTGGGAATCTGGTATCCATAAACGGGACGGTAGTACATAACAATCGAGGGATCTGGCATCTATTAACAGAATAGTAGAACATTACAATCAGGGGACCTGGCATCTATAAAAAAGAATGGTAATACATTACAATATGTGTATCTGGCATCTATACAAGGATTGGTAATACATTGCAATCAGGAGATCCGGGGATCTGGCATCTATAAACGGAATGATAGTGCATTACCATCTTGGGATCTGGAATCTGTAAACGAAATGGTAGTACATTACATTCTGGGGATCTGACATTTATAGACGGAACGGTATAACATTACAGTCTGGGGATCCGGCATGTATAAGCGGAATGGTAGAACATTACAATCTGGGGTTCAGATATCTTTTAACGGAATGGTAAAACGTTACAATCTGGGGATCTGGCATCTATAAACGGAACTGTAGTACATTACAATCTGGGAATCTGGTATCCATAAACGGGACGGTAGTACATTACAATCTGTGGATCTGGCATCTATAAACGGAATGGTAGTACATTACAATCTGTGGATCTGGCATCTATAAACGGAATGGTAGCACATTGCAATCTGGCGATCTGGCATCTATAAACGGAATGGTAGAACATTACAATCTGGGGACGTGGCATATATAAACGGAATGGAAGCACATTACAATCTGGGGATATGGCATCTATAAACGGAGTGGTAGAACATTACAATCTGGGGACGTGGCATCTATATAAGGAATGGTAGAACATTACAATCTGGGGACGTGGCATCTATAAACGGAATGGTAGAACATTACAATCTGGGGACGTGCCATCTATAAACGGAATGGTAGAACTTTGCAATCTGGGGACGCGGCATCTATATACGGAATGGTAGAACATTACAATCTGGGGACGTGGCATCTATAAACGGAATGGTAGAATATTACAATCTGGTAAAACGTTACAATCTGGGGATCTGGCATCTATAAACGGAACTGTAGTACATTACAATCTGGGAATCTGGTATCCATAAACGGGACGGTAGTACATTACAATCTGTGGATCTGGCATCTATAAACGGAATGGTAGTACATTACAATCTGGGGATCTGGCATCTATAAACGGAATGGTAGCACATTACAATCTGGGGACGTGGCAACTATAAACGGAAAGATAGTACATTACAATCTGGGGACGTGGCATATATAAACGGAATGGAAGCACATTACAATCTGGGGATGTGGCATCTATAAACGGAGTGGTAGAACATTACAATCTGAGGACGTGGCATCTGTATACGGAATGGTAGAACATTACAATCTGGGAATGTGACATCTATAAACGGAATGGTAGCACTTTACAATCTGGGGATGTGGCATCTATAAACGGAATGATAGAACATTACAATTTGGGGACGTGACATCTATAAACGGAATGGTAGCACATTACAATCTGGTGATGTGGCATCTATAAACGGAATGGTAGAACATTACAATCTGGGGACGTGACATCTATAAACGGAATGGTAGAACATTACAATCTGGGGACGTGGCATCTATAAACGGAATGGTAGAACATTACAATCTGGGGACGTGGCATCTATAAACGGAATGGTAGAACATTGCAATCTGGGGACGTGGCATCTATAAACGGAATGGTAGAACATTACAATCTGCGGACGTGGCATCTATAAACGGAATGGTAGAACATTACAATCTGGGGATGTTACATCTATAAACGGAATGGTAGCACATTACAATCTGGGGATGTGGCATCTATAAACGGAATGGTAGAACATTTCAATTTGGGGACGTGACATCTATAAACGGAATGGTAGCACATTACAATCTGGTGATGCGGCATCTATAAACGGAATGGTAGAACATTACAATCTGGGGACGTGACATCTATAAACGGAATGATAGAACATTACAATTTGGGGACGTGGCATCTATAAACGGAATGGTAGAAGATTACAATCTGGGGACGTGGCATCTATAAACAGAATGGTAGAACATTACAATCTGGGGATGTGGCATCTATAAACGGAATGGTAGAACATTACAATCTGGGGACGTGGCATCTATAAACGGAATGGTAGAACATTACAATCTGGGGATATGGAATCTATAAACGGAATGGTAGCACATTACAATATGGGGATCTGAAAGTTATAAAGGGAATGGTAGAACATTACAATCTGGGCATCTGGCATCTATAAACGGAACGGTAGAACATTAGTTGGGAGATGAGGCATCTATAAACGAAATGGTACATTACAATTTGTGGATCTGGTATCTATAAGCGGAACGGTAGAACATTACAATCTGGGGATCTAGCATCAATGAACGGAATGGTAATACATTACAATCTGTGGATCTGGCATCTATAAAAGGAAAGGTAAAACATTACAATCTGGGGTTCTGGCATCTATAAAGGGAAGGATAGAACATTACAATCTGGGGTTGTAGTATCTATTAACGGAATGGTAGAACATTACAATCTGTGGGCCTGGCATCTATAAACTAAACGGAATGGTAGTAAATTACAATCTGGGGATCTGGCATCAATAAACGGAATGGTAGTACATTACAACCTGGGGATCTGGTATCTATAAACGGAAAGGTAGTACATTACAATACGGGAATATGGCATCTATAAACGGAATGGTATAACATTACAAGCTGGGGATCTGGAATCTATAAACGGAAGAGTAGTACATTAGAACCTGGGGATCTGGCATCTATAAACGGAATGGTAGTACATCACAATCTGTGGATCTGGCATTTATAAAGGGAATGATAGAACATTAGAATCTGGAGATCTGGAATCTATAAACGGAATGGTAGTATATTACAATCTAGGGATCTGGTATCTTTAAACGGAATGGTATTACATTACAATCTGGGGATCCGGCATCAATAAACGGAATGGTAGTACATTACAACCTGGGGATCTGGTATCTATAAACGGAAAGGTAGTACATTACAATACGGGAATATGGCATCTATAAACGGAATGGTATAACATTACAAGCTGGGGATCTGGAATCTATAAATGGAATAGTAGTACATTAGAACCTGGGGATCTGGCATCTACAAACGGAATATTAGAACATTACAATTTGGGAACGTGGCATCTATAAACGGAATGGTAGAACATTACAATCTGGGGACGTGGCATCTATAAATGGAATGGTAGAACATTACAATCTGGGGACGTGGCATCTATAAACGAAATGGTAGAACATTACAATCTGGGGACGTGGCATCTATAAACGGAATGGTAGAACATTACAATCTGGGGACGTGGCATCTATAAACGGAATGGTAGTATATTACAATCTGGGGATCTGGCATCTATAAACGGAATGGTAGTATATTACGGTCTGGGGATCTGGTATCTATAAACGGAATTGTAGTGCATTACAATCTGGAGATCTGGTATCTGTAAACGGAATGGTAGTACATTACTATGCAGGGTCTGGGTGCCTCAAAATGAAATGGTAGCTCATTACAATCGGACGATCTGGGCCTCTAATACCGGAATGGTAGTGCATTGCACTCTGTAAAATAGTAGTGCTTTAGAGAAATAATTTCACCATGGAAAATTGTCCAAGAGACTCTTGTGATATATTGCTTTTACATTTTGTTACCTTACAGTTTAAACTTGAAGTCCTGTCACAATTAGCGCAGAAAATGCTCGTTCGTTAATGGGCTCCTTACTGCCTATGAATAAAGTAGTCCGAAATACAGAAAAGAGTTTTCGCTGTGCAATGTGATATGTAAAAGGGCTGCACGGTATATCGATAAACCGATATATGCCGGTGTTCAAACCAATATCGATTGAATACCGGTGTAATCACAATTAGCGCAGAAAATGCTCGTACGTTAATGGGCTCCTTACTGCCTATGAATAAAGTAGTCCGAAATACAGAAAAGAGTTTTCGCTGTGCTATGTGATATGTAAAAGGGCTGCACGGTATATCGATTAACCGATATATGCCGGTGTTCAAACCAATATCGATTGAATACCGCTGTAATTACAAAAAAAAATCGGTTTATCGTTATTATTTATTTACCCAGAATTTAATTTTCAAGATGTCTTGAGTTTTTTAACTGTAGCCCCGAATGAATAATATTATCCCTTTACCCAAGGAATCGTCTGCATGTGCTTTCGTAATATACAATTTCAGCAGTTGAAAAAATAATTTTTAAAAATTTCAACTTAACAATATTTTGTGACCCCTCATTGGAACCAGCTCGTTGAGCTCGTTCCAATGAATGGTCACTTTTTTTTTTAAATAATAAATTTTGATATCGTCTGCCTTGGAGTAATGGTTTTTCGAACTGCGTCCACAAGACATGCTAATTCCTTCCGACTCTGATGCCTCAAGCCTCGATTGTGGTACTTATGTTAATTTTTCTGAACAGTTTTCGATATACCGGTATACTGCGGTATTTTTTTGAATACCGATACCGGTATTCCGTTTTGAATATCGTGCAGCCCTAATATGTAATGCATTATCAATGAGGTGGGTAGTGAAATCACGAACTGAACCGATGAAACAGAAAGTAAATATTGGTTCTCCTTTACAGGGAGGGTGGATTAATTCTGAATTGCTGTTTGATTGATTTTTTACTCACTAATTATTTACAATTTCTGAGGACA
This sequence comes from Pictodentalium vernedei, assembly GCA_031216915.1. Lineage (NCBI taxonomy): Eukaryota > Metazoa > Mollusca > Scaphopoda > Dentaliida > Dentaliidae > Pictodentalium > Pictodentalium vernedei. The sequence continues at coordinate 875,424,726 of CM062297.1, read as the reverse complement.
AAACACACGAAGCACTTGTAAGCTTTCATCGCATCGACCACTGGCTCGTATCTGGTTGTTCGTGTGTTGAAAGTTTGAAGTGTTTCTGGTACTGTTATGAACAGTTATGAACACTTTTCCAGTGGAGAACATATGGCGCTGCGATTAAGAAATAATCCACTCTCCTCATCCTGTACATGCGGTCAAATTAATATCTATTTACATTATTACAGGAATTGAGTTACGCTAATAGTGCTGTTTGATGTGGACAAAACTGCACTAACTCGGCGCGCTGTTACTTCAAAATAGTGCACAAAACAATGTCAGGACTTATAGTTTCAACTGTAGCTTAATTTGACATAAAGTTTTATTTTGAATTTATCCAGTCTACAATACAGTTAAAACTAGAAGCCCTGTCACGAACTGTGCGCTTATCTAGGCTTAATTGCGCGTAGGAATTGCGCGCAATTGTCATATCGAAAGGCATCCAGAGCACGGTGGGTTCTCCTGGTCACTCACAGCAAACACAGGCAATGTTTCTGCCAATGGACCTCGGGTTACCCGGAGGTCCATTGGCTGAAACATTGCTTGTGCACAGGCCATATGTACAGAATTTGATGGCCTTACTATGGTCATAACACGTAGATTAACGCGCAGATCAACGTGCTATTTGTGCGTTTTTCATGACAGGACTTCTAGTTTTAACTGTACATGTATTGTTTGCACTTCATTCATCCCCCCTCAGTCTTAGTTAACTGAAGATAGTTGACTGGGGATAGTTAACTGCAGATAGCTTAACCAATATTGAAAACAAGAAAACTTATTATCAATGAAAATTCCAACTGCATCAAATAAAAACAAATTACAAGTCCATATAATCCAATAAAAGCTGTGGACATTCATAATACCTCTTTATAAAATATGTGTTGTTACCAAAACGCTTGTAAAGTGGATTTTCCACCTGGCAAAAATACGGACGTTTTGATGGAACATGAGACCTACAACAGTTATTATACTACTGCATTGAACATGAGACCCGTGACTGACAACAGTTATTATACCACTGCATTAAACATGTGACCCGTGACTGACAACAGTTATTATTCCACATGACTGACAACAGTTATTATACCACGTGGCTGATAACATTTATTATACCACGTGGCTGACAACAGTTATTTTACCACTGCGTTAATCATGAGACCCGTGACTGACAGTTTGTATACCACGAGACTGACAACATTTATTATACCACGTGACTGGCAACAGTTATTATACCACGTGACTGACCACATTTATTACACCACTGCATTAAATTCATTCAGTTAAAGTGTGCTACTCGTGGTTGTGCATTTTATCGTAATGTTTTTCTGTTGTCAGGTGGATTTCCACCCCATGGATGTTTAATAACAATACACTACTTGCTTTTTTTCATATAATGTTTTTGTACATAGCTCATGAGTTGATATTATTTCATTGTCACAGAACAACTAAATACACGGTAATATTTTGCTTACCTGTTTTCTTTCTATTGAAGGTTTCTTTTTGTTGTTTCCAATATATATGCTTTCTTATTTTTATTTTTTATTTTTAGAAAATATGTGTTTTCGTTTAAGAGTGTCGCTATCCAAGACTGTTGATACTTTGCCTTCTGCCCTGACCTCCTAAAAATTACAGCAGCCCCTAAAAATGAGAAAATTAAAGCACCAGACGGTCTCAGATTCAGTCTCAGAGCATTGCATTTTCAAAATTTTCTTGGGGGAGCCCCCATTCCCAGCTCCCCCCTCCCCCGCCGAACCCCCACCAATGGGAGGGGAATACCGTAAGCCTTAGATTGGGCGTGTATGGCCCTCGCATTGATGGGGGTGCGGGGAGCCCTCCGAACTTCCACCAATGGAATGCCATACCCACCCTCAGCTCAGGCCTACGGCCTTCGGATATGCCTGTGGGTCTCAAGGGACAAATTTATCAATTTTGATAACTTGGGCACAATATCAGACATAAACCATTTTAATTTTTTTTTTAATTTGCACTGGTTATTAAAAGTGAGCCTGCGGTCGCCAGAATGATCTTGTGGGACAGAGAAACAGATTCTTAACTTTCGTAGGCCTTGCAATAAAATTTCCGGCTTTCTGGTGAATATATGTTCGCTCCTGTGAATGGACATGTCCTTTTTCATGCTTGGCGAAGGAAGATTTAATTGGACAACTGACAATTATTCTAACTTATCAAAATAAACAAAAACATAGGACATCAATCTGACCTTAATTAACCCTCGTCATAAATAAAGAACAAACCCTTAAAAAAACACAGAGAATAAATCTTCGAATAACTCATCATTTGTAGTTTATTTTCATTTGTTTTTCTTTCCCTCAAACAAATCGTATTCTCACCTCCACTCGTCGAAAAAGGTATTCCACTCTCTGTATCCCCCTAGTTGGAAATTTACTATCAAGAACGATTTTGAAAATGAAGCCATGGAAGGAGCCATAAATTGATTCTACTGACTGAAATGCCGTCTCATTTATGATAGAATTATCAGATTATTATTATTTGTTATTATTCTGGGAATTGAATATTCTGAACAAATGCTCAAGCTTAGAACTTCGGGCAACTCACACTATCCTAACATTAAATCTGATCTTATGCAGGAATGACAAATTTTCTGTTTCATCATTTTGTAACAGTGAATAAGGGAATTAACTCAGGATAACGATTTTGCATGGTATGATTGTTCTTGAAGTGCATTTCGAGGACTGTTTTATTACGATAAGTAAAGGTACTACAGAAATCTCGTACCGATTGACATCATGCATATTTATGAAGCTCGATATTGCGTACACTGTAGTTGTAAATAGTAACAGTTTGAATTTTTGCCAATTTGAAACCGAGTTGGGATTTTGGGAAGTAAAGGAGACATCATCATCGCCAAAGAAGCTCTAAAATCCAGATAGATGGAACTGCCAACTACTCGTGACTTGCCCTCCGAATTTCCAACTATAGGAAATGTTGGCCAGGATTGGGGAATGACACACCCCAAACCCTCTGTCGCCACGTCTCTGGGATTAGGTGTGGGAAAAGGGAGACAGTTGGGAACACATGGGTAACCAGTGCCTTCTCAATCTCGACAAATCAGCCAATGTGTTATTAGAAGTATTACTAGAGGCCTTCCAGGCTTATAGCAACAACGTACCATCATAGAAACAAAGATCGCGGCCCCAGTAAAAATCATGGGCGACGGAGACATGTGTCAACTCAATAACAGACACTGGGCATGCACACTGAAATAATGAATCGTCATGGTAATAACGTCATATGAGGGCTACAGTGAAAATCCTAAATGACATAACTGGCTCACGTAAATACGAAGTCTCACAGATCATCAATTACATCATCCAAAAAGGGGTTGAGGATCGCACTGTGCACTGCTGGTATGAACCGCTGCAGCTGAAATCTGGTAAATCTCAACTCAAATGGGTCCCATACCCATAGAAATGGTTGTTGAGACATAATGCCTACATGTATACACGGCCAGCATTATTCTAAAAAAAAATATCCATTTTACGACTCCTTGTTGAAACGAGTTGGTCGAGCTTATTTTGACGATGGGAGTATGTTTGGGTGGAGACAGACATTTTTTTATAGCTATACAAGAAAGTTTTTAACCCTTTGAACCCTTCTGGTATCTTTCATGTCAGTTCAATGGCATCAGTTGGAAGAGTCCATTTTCACTATTTAGGGGTAGACTTATCAATATTTCCAGTAAGCTGATTAATTGGTGTACTCAACACATTCACTCAATACCCATCCCACTTAATGAAATAAAGGGTTTGTCGGTTTCAAAGAGTTATGAGTCGTTCCAAATGGTTAATAAAAAGATGGGATAAATTATTTAGTAAAGGTTTACGACATGTATTCTAAGTAATTTAGTTCAGTCTATTGTTATTTTCCACGTAATAAACTCGGATACTCGGAACAACGTGACACGTGGAACATATCTTTACTTGTTTCCACCCAAGGGAGATATGATACGGCGCTTTTGCACGCTATGCACCAACATATGGAGAACAACGCGTTTGAATGATTCGGATCAAGGAATAGTTGGATGTGTAAATACTGCATGCGAACTTGCCTCTGCCTCTGTTACCAGGCCGAAGTTGAGATAAATGATAGAATGGTCGTAATTCTAAAGCTGAGAATAAATTTTGCGCGTAATAACGCGGAAAATATCTTCACTTGTTGCCATCCAAGGAAGATGTGATACGGTATCTTTGTGCATAATTTACACTTGAATACAGAGAACAACGGAACGCGGAACATATCGTTTTATATACTTGTTGCCACCCAAGGAAGATATGAAACGGTGATTTATAAATGGGTTCGTGATTAGGAGCTAGGCAGCCACTTGCCAGGCAATAAATTCGCCTGTAAGATGTACGCCCATGTCGAACATATTTTTCAATTCTCATTTAGCAATTAGGATTGATAACGATTGTCGAATAAGGAACTGGGGATAAGTACCGGTTGTAACGTCCCCGAAATATATAACGGAATGAAACAAAACTTTTACACATCCTGTACGTTCTCCAAAGTTTCATCCGTATATTTCTGTAGTTTTTATACGCCCGTCATTTTTTGACGGAGGTATTATGTTATGGCGTCGTCCGCCTGTCTGTCTGTCCATAAACAATTGTTGTGTCGCCTACTCCTCCAAAGGTTTACATGCTATATTGTTCAAACTTTACAAGCATGTTGATCACTAATTGCCGTTGTGCATGTGATAAGAGCAGGTAACTCTGTTTTGTATTTCCAGAGTCATGCCCCTTTTTAGTACTTGTAACATCACAGAATTGTGTCGCCTACTCCTTCAACATTTTACATGCTCTATTTTTCAAACTTTGCACACATGGCGATCACTCATTGCCGTTGTGCATGTGACAAGAGCAGGTAACTCCATTTTGTATTTGCAGAGTTATGCCCCGTTTAGTACTTAAAACATTACAGTATTGTGTCGCCTACTCCTTCAACATTTTACATGCTATATTGTTCAAACTTTGCGCACGTGTTGATCACCAATTGTCGTTGTGCATGTGACAAGAGCAGGTAACTCTGTTTTGTATTTCCAGAGTTATGTCCCCCCCCCCTTTTAGTACTTAAAACATTACAGTATTGTGTCGCCTACTCCTTCAACATGTTACATATTATATTGTTCAAACTTTGCACACATGTTGATCACCAATTATCATTGTGCATGTGTCAAGAGTACGTAACTCTGTTTTGTATTTCCAGAGTTATGCCCCATTTTGGTACTTGAAACATCACAGTATTGTGTCGCCTATTCCTTCATCATTTTACATGCTATATTGTTCAAACTTTGCACACATGGCGACCACTAATTGCCGTTGTGCATGTGACAAGAGCAGGTAACTCTGTTTTGTATTTCCAGAGTTATCCCCCCTTTTAGTACTTAAAACATTACAGTATTGTGTCGCCTACTCCTTCAACAGGTTACATGCTATATTATTCAAACTTTGGACACATGTTGACCACCAATTGGCATTGTGCATGTGACAAGAGCAGGCAACTCCATTTTGTATTTCCAGAGTTATGCCCATTTTAGCACTTAAAACATTACAGTATTGTGTGGCCTTCTCCTTCAACATTTTACATGCTATATTGTTCAAACTTTGCGCACGTGTTGATCACCAATTGTCGTTGTGCATGTGACAAGAGCAGGTAACTCTGTTTTGTATTTCCAGAGTTATGTCCCCCCCCCCCTTTTAGTACTTAAAACATTACAGTATTGTGTCGCCTACTCCTTCAACATGTTACATATTATATTGTTCAAACTTTGCACACATGTTGATCACCAATTATCATTGTGCATGTGTCAAGAGTACGTAACTCTGTTTTGTATTTCCAGAGTTATGCCCCCTTTTGGTACTTGAAACATCACAGTATTGTGTCGCCTATTCCTTCATCATTTTACATGCTATATTGTTCAATCTTTGCACATATGTTGATCACCAATTGCCGTTGTGCATGTGACAAGAGCAGGTAACTCTGTTTTGTATTTCCAGAGTTATGCCCCCCCCCCCCCTTTTAGTACTTAAAACATTACAGTATTGTGTCGCCTACTTCTTCAACATGTTACATGCTATATTGTTCAAACTTTGCACACATGTTGACCACAAATTGGCATTGTGCGTGTGACAAGAGCAGGTAACTCCATTTTGTATTCCCAGAGTTATGCCCATTTTAGCACTTAAAACATTACAGTATTGTGTGGCCTTCTCCTTCAACATTGTACATGCTATATTGATCAAACTTTGCACACATGTTGATCACCAATTGCCGTTGTGCATGTGACAAGAGCAGGTAACTTTGTTTTGTATTTCCAGAGTTTTGCACATTTTAGTACTTAAAACATTACAGTATTGTGTGGCCTTCTTATTCAACATTGTACATGCTATATTGATCAAACGTTGCACACATGCTGATCACCAATTGTCGCTGATCATGTGACAGGAGCGGATAACTCCATTTTATTTTTAAACGACGAGAATACTCTCCTTTTATAGCTTTTATGATCCTAAAAAATGTCCTTTTCCTTGGCGTCACCTATCGCCAATCGTTATCAATGAAGTCAACCTGCCAGTGAATGGTTGCTACCATTGTAAACGGCGAGGAGAATCTTCTACAGCTAAAAATTTTTTGCATTTCCATTCTGCATACTAAAATTTCACAAAAACAATACGAAATGTGTGCACACAAGCATACAATTTGAAACCCTTTACCCCAGACAGGACAGGGAATGGTCATTGATTGGACGGCGGGGGGGGGGGGGGGGGGAGGGGGGTGTAGGAGGGGGACAGGCATAGTCGAGTCAACAAAAATTTCAATTTTTACCCCAGAGAAACTTGTGCATGTTCCAATTTTGACGGACGTATGTTGCCCCGTTACGCGGTGCTCTTGTTAATGAATGACTTGATAGTCAATCACAGGAATGAAAATATGGTAATACGTTAAAAGGGCGCCTTTTTATTTCCTTTAACTCTCCATGTAACAATCCCTCTGCTGCCCTCCGTGTAATTCACAAATGAAGCAGTTGAAAAATGATATATTTTCCTAAAAATGTCAACAAGACCATATTATGTGATGCATATCTATGGAACGGCCTCGTCAAGCTCGTTCCACTGAGAGGTCATATGATATGGTTTTGTAAACATTTATTGAAAAAAAATGAAAAAACAATAATTAAAATAATAAATGCTGATATCTTGTGCCTTTAACCCTTTACCTAACATGGAAAGCAGATGACAATTGCAAACAAAATTCTTGAATAACTATTTTTTTCATTTTATGTCTCAAAAACATAGGTTATGACCCCACGTTGGAACGAGCTCGACGAGCTCGTTCCAACGAGGGGGTCATAACCTATGTTTTTGAGACAAAAAATGAAAAAGATAATGAAAATTAATTGGCGAGTTTTGAGAATAACGCTGATGGGTTTTGGCCGTTACGTTGGGTAAAAGGTTAAGTAAAGGGTTAAGCTAACCTAATGTTGTTGAATACGACACAAGATTTTTAAATTCAAATCCCTTTGAAAATGAATATCACGATAACTCGGAGATGTTACTAACACATTCCCTGTGATTGCTAATAATCAGATACCCTGTAGCATTTGAATTACAATCAACAAGCTACCCAAACAGATTCAAAAATAACTTTAATTACGGGTACATATTGCTTAGAATAAGCGTTTCAATGGACACGTTAGATTCTCTTGATGGATTTGTATTTGCCAAAATACGGGCGGTATGAATATATTACCCAGTACATAACGATGACACAGAAATTAAATTATATCCGACATAAATGCATTCATAAACATTGAAACGCACTATTAACCCATCCTTTACAAGCAAACCAACCGCATACACATAAGAACACACCCTGAACACACACCTATACACAACCTGAATTCTCACACGCCTACACAAATTCTTATACTCGCGCCCTCACCCTCAAACAGATACTTGCACATCCTACACGCAACCTTAACCTACACAGGTACACACCCACATATACACACTCACGCACACCGCCCTCACCCTCAAACAGATACTTGCACATCCTACACGCAACCTTAACCTACACAGGTACACACCCACAGATACACACTCACGCACACCGCCCTCACCCTCAAACAGATACTTGCACATCCTACACGCAACCTTAACCTACACAGGTACACACCCACAGATACACACTCGCGCACACCGCCCTCACCCTCAAACGGATACTTGCACATCCTACACGCAACCTTAACCTACACAGGTACACACCCACAGATACACACTCACGCACACCGCCCTCACCATCAAACGGATACTTGCACATCCTACACGCAACCTTGACCTACACAGGTACACACCCACAGATACACACTCACGCACACCGCCCTCACCCTCAAACGGATACTTGCACATCCTACACGCAACCTTAACCAACACAGCCACACACCCACAGATACACACTCACGCACACCGCCCTCACCCTCAAACAGATAACTGCACATCCTACACACAACCTTAACCTACACAGGTACACACCCACAGATACACACTCACGCACACCGCCCTCACCCTCAAACGGATACTTGCACATCCTACACACAACCTTAACCTACACAGGTACACACCCACAGATACACACTCACGCACACCGCCCTCACCATCAAACGGATACTTGCACATCCTACACACAACCTTAACCTACACAGGTACACACCCACAGATACACACTCACGCACACCGCCCTAACACACTTCCGCATTTCATAAAATAACGTATTCAAGTAAATAACAAGAAAATGATTTGTGCAAGCACAAGCGCGCGAGAAAATACCCATGAAGCACTCTCATTTTGTGCATATACCATTTAATCTCTTCGGATTAAACAAGAAACATTCTGTGGACAACGTTCAATATCTCTTAAAAGAAGGTGAATAGCGCATCTCCAAGCATTATGACTGATGATTCACAAGAAATTAGTTAAAAATTATTTCCATTTTTTTCTTGGACAGAGTTTCAGCCTTTGGGGTTCTAAAATACTTGAAAGCGCTGCCCTCCCTCATACTCACTCCCCTCCCCCTAAAAAATAGGGTTTTTTTGGACGAATCGTCTTTTTTTTACGAAACTCGACTTGGGACAAAACACCGAGGTGATTTTGAAAGGAATTGACCCCACACCATCTTAAGCATTGTCAGTGGTGGTTCTCGAAAATTAGTTTTATATAATTTCAAGCTTACTAGACCGGGAGGAGGGGTGGCTAAACTTTTGGGGTTAAGATCTCCATTCGAAAAAGAACTTGGAAAACTACTTCAACCCCTCCACATAAAATAAACAAAGCAAAATGCTTAAATGTAGGCTACAGGCATATCGAGTTTTAATGAGGCTGAGGAAAAACAGTAGCGGAATGCACCGTAAAAGCCCAAAAGAGGCCGAGATAAGAAAAACAGTAGCGAAATGCACTGTTGAAAAAACTCTAAATCTGCCAAGTTTTATAACCCAAGCCCGGGTAAAAGATCCACTTACGGAATCTCTTATATAGCATGTCTATAGATATTTTACATTGAACTCTGTATAAAATGGTACAAAATGAGGAACATGAATCAATCTGACCGAGTGTACAGTCTAGACACAGATAGGTATAGCTAGGAAGTAGTGTTGCATGCCAATATTAATGTTTGGGACATGGAGCAGAATAACGGTAGCCAATAGTAATGGTACAAGGCCGAAATGACAAAAATACTTCTGTAGAAACTAATGACAGGACAGCTAGTTGTAGACAAGTACTGATCTGGGAGCTTTGTAGATAAGATGGAAATGCGACATCCTAAGCTTTGTTTCTGAGATAAAAATGGAAAACAGATAATTAGATCATCCTCCATTACGTCGCCTTAGTGCTAGAATGTCCAATGACCCATGGGGGAAATAATATATCGTCCCATAGGGGACATAGGGCATTCTAGCACTCAGGCGACGATTGGTACAAGACTGGTGATCCTCAAACGAAATCCTCGAAAATGTATCAAACCTAAACAGTACGTATTTAACACCCTCAGACCATAACAAATATATGTACAAAATTTAATACCAACACGGACAAAACACTCAATGCCAACACTGACACAACACTCAATGCCAACACTGACACAACACTCAATACAAACACTCAATGCCAACACTGACACAACACTCAATACAAACACTGACAAAACATTCAATGTCAACACTGACACAACACTCAATACCAATATTGACAAAACACTTAATACTAACACTGACACAACACTCAATACAATGCGGACAAAACACTCAATACCAGTACTGACAAAACACTCCATACCAACATTGACACAACATTCAATACCAATCTGACACAACACTCAATACCAAAACTGACACAACACTCAATACCGATATATTGTCACAAGGGTTCCCCCATCCACATGAAACATGTAACAACAACCCAGATTACACACTGGGTCACCTGTAGACTTTTCGCTAATTTATTCCATCCCACACCCCATATATTTAACACTGTTTGTTAGCACAGATACATTGTTGTTACCGCTACCTGGGGCAAGCCTTGTTATAACTACTATATCTAAAACAATGCCAATGGTGACATCAGTGTTAAGATGAGGGAAATATATTTTATGTAACACTGCCCTCATAATATCTCGTTTCTATGTCTCTGATTGTTACAACAGAACACTCAATACCAACACCGAGAAAACACTCAATACCAACACTGACACAACACTCAACACCAACAATGACACATCACAAAAGACCAACACTGACAAAACACTCAATACGAACACTGACACAACACTCAATACCAATACAGACAAAACAACTGACACCAATACTGACAAAACACCCAATACCAACACTGAAACAAAACCCAATACCAATACTGACACAACACTCAATACCAACACTGACACAACACTCAACACCAACAATGACACATCACAAAATACCAATACTGCCACAACACTCAATACCAATACAGACAAAACAACTGACACCAATACTGACAAAACACCCAATACCAACACTGAAACAAAACCCAATACTAATACTGACACAACACTCAATACCAACACTGAAACAAAACCCAATACTAATACTGACACAACACTCAACACCAACACTGACACAACAACCAACACCAATACTGCCACAACACTCAATATCAATACTGACACAACAATCAATCCCAATACTGACACAACACTCGTTACCAATGCTGAAACAACAACAAAAACCAATACTGCCACAACACTCAATACCAATACTGACACAACACTCAATACCAATACTGACATAGCACTCAATACCAACACAGACACAACAACAAATACCAATACTGCCACAACACTCAATACCAATACTGACACAACACTCAATACCAATACTGATATAGCACTCAATACCAACACTGACACAACAACAAATACCAATACTGCCACAACACTCATTACCAATACTGACACAACACTCAATACCAATACTGACATAGCACTCAATACCAACACTGACACAACAACAAAAACCAATACTGCCACAACACTCAATACCAATACTGACACAACAATCAATACCAATACTGACACAACAATCAATACCAATACTGACACAACAACAAATACCAATACTGCCACAACACTCAATACCAATACTGACATAACACTCAATACCAACACTGACACAACAACAAATACCAATACTGACACAACAATCAATACCAACACTGACACAACAACAAATACCAATACTGCCACAACACTCAATACCAATACTGCCACAACACTCAATACCAATACTGACATAACACTCAATACCAACACTGACACAACAACAAACACCAATACTGCCACAACACTCAATACCAATACTGACATAACACTCAATACCAACACTGACACAACAACAAACACCAATACTGCCACAACACTCAATACCAATACTGACATAACAATCAATACCAACACTGACACAACAACAAATATCAATACTGAAACAACAACCAATACCAATACTGACACAACACTCAATACCAATACTGCCACAACACTCAATACCAACACTGACACAACAACAAATACCAATACTGACACAACACTCAATACCAATACTGACACAACACTCAATACCAACACTGACACAACAATCAATACCAACACTGACACAACAATCAATACCAACACTGACACAACAATCAATACCAATACTGACACAACACTCAATACCAACACTGACACAACAATCAATACCAACACTGACACAACAATCAATACCAATACTGACACAACAATCAATACCAACACTGACACAACAACAAATACCAACACTGACACAACACTCAATACCAATACTGGCATAGCACTCAATACTAATACTGCCACAACACTCAATACCAATACTGACACAACAATCAATACCAACACTGACACAACAATCAATACCAATACTGACACGACACTCAATACCAATACTGACATAGCACTCAATACTTATACTGCCACAACACTCAACACCAATACTGACACAACAATCAATACCAACACTGACACAACAATCAATACCAACACTGACACAACAATCAATACCAATACTGACACAACAATCAATACCAATACTGCCACAACACTCAATACCAATACTGACACAACACTCAATACCAACACTGACACAACAACAAATACCAACACTGACACAACACTCAATACCAATACTGACATAGCACTCAATACTAATACTGCCACAACACTCAATACCAATACTGACACAACAATCAATACCAATACTGACACAACAATCAATACCAATACTGACACAACAATCAATACCAATACTGACACAACACTCAATACCAATACTGACACAACACTCAATACTAATACTGCCACAACACTCAATACCAATACAGACACAACAATCAATACCAATACTGACACAACAACAAATACCAATACTGACACAACACTCAATACCAACAATGACACAACAATCAATACCAATACTGACACAACAACAAATACCAATACTGACACAACACTCAATACCAATACTGACACAACAATCAATACCAATACTGACACAACACTCAATACCAATACTGACACAACAATCAATACCAAAACTGACTCAACAATCAATACCAATACTGACACAACAATCAATACCAATACTGACACAACAATCAATACCAATACTGCCACAACACTCAATACCAATACTGACACAACACTCAATACCAATACTGACACAACAATCAATACCAATACTGACACAACAACAAATACCAATACTGCCACAACACTCAATACCAATACTGACACAACACTCAATACCAATACTGACACAACAATCAATACCAATACTGACACAACAACAAATACCAATACTGCCACAACACTCAATACCAATACTGACACAACACTCAATACCAATACTGACACAACAACAAATACCAATACTGACACAACACTCAATACCAATACTGACACAACAACAAATACCAATACTGACACAACACTCAATACCAATACTGACACAACAATCAATACCAATACTGCCACAACACTCAATACCAATACTGACACAACACTCAATACCAATACTGACACAACAATCAATACCAATACTGACACAACACTCAATACCAATACTGACACAACACTCAATACCAATACTGACACAACAATCAATACCAATACTGACACAACAACAAATACCAATACTGCCGCAACACTCAATACCAACACTGACAAAACACTCAATACCAATACTGACATAGCACTCAATACTAATACTGCCACAACACTCAATACCAATACTGACACAACAATCAATACCAATACTGACACAACAATCAATACCAATACTGACACAACAATCAATACCAGTACTGACACAACACTCAATACCAATACTGACACAACAATCAATACCAATACTGACACAACAATCAATACCAATACTGACACAACACTCAATACCAACACTGACACAACAATCAATACCAATACTGACACAACACTCAATACCAATACTGACACAACAATCAATACCAATACTGACACAACAACAAATACCAATACTGCCACAACACTAAATACCAACACTGACACAACACTCAATACCAATACTGACATAGCACTCAATACTAATACTGCCACAACACTCAATACCAATACTGTCACAACAATCAATACCAACACCGACACAACAATCAATACCAATACTGCCACAACACTCAATACCAATACTGACACAACACTCAATACCAATACTGACACAACACTCAATACCAACACTGACACAACACTCAATACCAACACTGACACAACACTCAATACCAATACTGACACAACACTCAATACCAACACTGACACAACAATCAATACCAATACTGACACAACACTCAATACCAACACTGACACAACAATCAATACCAATACTTACACAACACTCAATACCAACACTGACACAACAACAAATACCAACACTGACACAACACTCAATACCAATACTGACACAACACTCAATACCAACACTGACACAACACTCAATACCAATACTGACACAACACTCAATACCAACATTGACACAACACTCAATACCAATACTGACATAGCACTCAATACTAATACTGACACAACAACAAATACCAATACTGCCACAACACTCAATACCAACACTGACACAACAATCAATACCAATACTGCCACAACACTCAATACCAACACTGACACAACATTCAATACCAATACTGACACAACAATCAATACCAATACTGACACAACACTCAATACCAATACTGACACAACAATCAATACCAATACTGACACAACAACAAATACCAATACTGCCACAACACTCAATACCAACACTGACACAACACTCAATACCAATACTGACATAGCACTCAATACTAATACTGCCACAACACTCAATACCAATACTGACACAACACTCAATACCAATACTGACACAACAATCAACACCAGTACTGCCACAACACTCAATACCAATACTGACACAACACTCAATACCAATACTGACACAACACTCAATACCAACACTGACACAACAATCAATACCAATACTGACACAACACTCAATACGAATACTGACACAATACTCAATACCAACACTGACACAACACTCAATACCAATACTGACACAACACTCAATACCAACACTGACACAACAACAAATACCAATACTGACACAACACTCAATACCAACACTGCCACAACACTCAATACCAATACTGACACAACACTCAATACCAATACTGCCACAACACTCAATACCAATACTGACACAACATTCAATACCAACACTGACACAACAATCAATACCAATACTGACACAACACTCAATACCAATACTGACACAACACTCAATACCAACACTGACACAACACTCAATACCAACACTGACACAACAATCAATACCAATACTGACACAACACTCAATACCAACACTGACACAACAACAAATACCAATACTGACACAACACTCAATACCAATACTGACACAACACTCAATACCAACACTGACACAACAATCAATACCAACACTGACACAACAATCAATACCAATACTGACACAATAATCAATACCAATACTGACACAACAATCAATACCAATACTGACACAACACTCAATACCAATACTGACACAACACTCAATACCAACACTGACACAACAACAAATACCAATACTGACACAACACTCAATACCAATACTGACACAACAATCAATACCAACACTGACACAACACTCAATACCAACACTGACACAACAACAAATACCAATACTGACACAACACTCAATACCAATACTGACACAACAATCAATACCAACACTGACACAACAATCAATACCAACACTGACACAGCAATCAATACCAATACTGACACAATAATCAATACCAATACTGACACAACAATCAATACCAATACTGACACAACACTCAATACCAATACTGACACAACAACAAATACCAATACTGCCACAACACTCAATACCAACACTGACACAACACTCAATACCAATACTGACATAGCACCCAATACCAATACTGACACAACAATCAATACCAATACTGCCACAACACTCAATACCAATACTGACACAACACTCAATACCAATACTGCCACAACACTCAATACCAATACTGACACAACACTCAATACCAACACTGACACAACAATCAATACCAATACTGCCACAACACTCAATACCAACACTGACACAACACTCAATACCAATACTGCCACAAAAATCAATACCAATACTGACACAACACTCAATACCAATACTGACACAACACCCAATACCAATACTGACACAACAATCAATACCAATACTGACAAAACAACAAATACCAATACTGCCACAACACTCAATACCAACACTGACACAACACTCAATACCAATACTGACATAGCACTCAATACTAATACTGCCACAACACTCAATACCAATACTGACACAACAATCAATACCAATACTGACACAACAATCAATACCAATACTGACACAACAATCAATACCAATACTGACACAACACTCAATACCAATACTGACACAACAATCAATACCAATACTGACACAACAATCAATACCAATACTGACACAACACTCAATACCAACACTGACACAACAATCAATACCAATACTGTGACACAACACTCAATAGCAATACTGACACAACAATCAATACCAATACTGACACAACAACAAATACCAATACTGCCACAACACTAAATACCAACACTGACACAACACTCAATACCAATACTGACATAGCACTCAATACTAATACTGCCACAACACTCAATACCAATACTGACACAACAATCAATACCAACACTGACACAACAATCAATACCAATACTGCCACAACACTCAATACCAATACTGACACAACACTCAATACCAATACTGACACAACACTCAATACCAACAATGACACAACACTCAATACCAATACTGACATAGCACTCAATACTAATACTGCCACAGCACTCAATACCAATACTGACACAACACTCAATACCAACACTGACACAACAATCAATACCAATACTGACACAACACTCAATACCAACACTGACACAACAATCAATACCAATACTGACACAACACTCAATACCAACACTGACACAACAACAAATACCAACACTGACACAACACTCAATACCAATACTGACACAACACTCAATACCAACACTGACACAACACTCAATACCAATACTGACACAACACTCAATACCAACACTGACACAACACTCAATACCAATACTGACATAGCACTCAATACTAATACTGACACAAGAACAAATACCAATACTGCCACAACACTCAATACCAACACTGACACAACAATCAATACCAATACTGCCACAACACTCAATACCAACACTGACACAACACTCAATACCAATACTGACACAACAATCAATACCAATACTGACACAACACTCAATACCAAAACTGACACAACAATCAATACAATACTGACACAACAACAAATACCAACACTGACACAACACTCAATACCAATACTGACATAGCACTCAATACTAATACTGCCACAACACTCAATACCAATACTGACACAACACTCAATACCAATACTGACACAACAATCAACACCAGTACTGCCACAACACTCAATACCAATACTGACACAACACTCAATACCAATACTGACACAACACTCAATACCAACACTGACACAACAATCAATACCAATACTGACACAACACTCAATACCAATACTGACACAACACTCAATACCAACACTGACACAACACTCAATACCAATACTGACACAACAATCAATACTAATACTGACACAACACTCAATACCAATACTGACACAACAATCAATACCAATACTGACACAACAACAAATACCAATACTGCCACAACACTCAATACCAACACTGACACAACACTCAATACCAATACTGACATAGCACTCAATACTAATACTGCCACAACACTCAATACCAATACTGACACAACACTCAATACCAATACTGACACAACAATCAACACCAGTACTGCCACAACACTCAATACCAATACTGACACAACACTCAATATCAATACTGACACAACACTCAATACCAACACTGACACAACAATCAATACCAATACTGACACAACACTCAATACCAATACTGACACAACACTCAATACCAACACTGACACAACAATCAATACCAATACTGACACAACACTCAATACCAATGCTGACACAACACTCAATACCAACACTGACACAACACTCAATACCAATACTGACACAACACTCAATACCAACACTGACACAACAACAAATACCAATACTGACACAACACTCAATACCAACACTGCCACAACACTCAATACCAATACTGACACAACACTCAATACCAATACTGCCACAACACTCAATACCAATACTGACACAACACTCAATACCAACACTGACACAACAATCAATACCAATACTGACACAACACTCAATACCAATACTGACACAACACTCAATACCAACACTGACACAACACTCAATACCAACACTGACACAACAATCAATACCAATACTGACACACCACTCAATACCAACACTGACACAACAACAAATACCAATACTGACACAACACTCAATACCAATACTGACACAACACTCAATACCAACACTGACACAACAATCAATACCAACACTGACACAACAATCAATACCAATACTGACACAATAATCAATACCAATACTGACACAACAATCAATACCAATACTGACACAACACTCAATACCAATACTGACACAACACTCAATACCAACACTGACACAACTACAAATACCAATACTGACACAACACTCAATACCAATACTGACACAACAATCAATACCAACACTGACACAACACTCAATACCAACACTGACACAACAACAAATACCAATACTGACACAACACTCAATACCAATACTGACACAACAATCAATACCAACACTGACACAACAATCAATACCAACACTGACACAACAATCAATACCAATACTGACACAATAATCGATACCAATACTGACACAACAATCAATACCAATACTGACACAACACTCAATACCAATACTGACACAACAATCAATACCAATACTGCCACAACACTCAATACCAATACTGACACAACACTCAATACCAATACTGACACAACACTCAATACCAACACTGACACAACACTCAATACCAATACTGACATAGCACTCAATACTAATACTGCCACAACACTCAATACCAATACTGACACAACACTCAATACCAACACTGACACAACAATCAATACCAATACTGACACAACACTCAATACCAACACTGACACAACAATCAATACCAATACTGACACAACACTCAATACCAACACTGACACAACAACAAATACCAACACTGACACAACACTCAATACCAATACTGACACAACACTCAATACCAACACTGACACAACACTCAATACCAATACTGACACAACACTCAATACCAACACTGACACAACACTCAATACCAATACTGACATAGCACTCAATACTAATACTGACACAACAACAAATACCAATACTGCCACAACACTCAATACCAACACTGACACAACAATCAATACCAATTCTGCCACAACACTCAATACCAACACTGACACAACACTCAATACCAATACTGACACAACAATCAATACCAATACTGACACAACACTCAATACCAATACTGACACAACAATCAATACAATACTGACACAACAACAAATACCAACACTGACACAACACTCAATAACAATACTGACATAGCACTCAATACTAATACTGCCACAACTCTCAATACCAATACTGACACAACACTCAATACCAATACTGACACAACAATCAACACCAGTACTGCCACAACACTCAATACCAATACTGACACAACACTCAATACCAATACTGACACAACACTCAATACCAACACTGACACAACAATCAATACCAATACTGACACAACACTCAATACCAATACTGACACAACACTCAATACCAACACTGACACAACACTCAATACCAATACTGACACAACAATCAATACCAATACTGACACAACACTCAATACCAATACTGACACAACAATCAATACCAATACTGACACAGCAACAAATACCAATACTGCCACAACACTCAATACCAACACTGACACAACACTCAATACCAATACTGACATAGCACTCAATACTAATACTGCCACAACACTCAATACCAATACTGACACAACACTCAATACCAATACTGACACAACAATCAACACCAGTACTGCCACAACACTCAATACCAATACTGACACAACACTCAATACCAATACTGACACAACACTCAATACCAACACTGACACAACAATCAATACCAATACTGACACAACACTCAATACCAATACTGACACAACACTCAATACCAACACTGACACAACACTCAATACCAATACTGACACACCACTCAATACCAACACTGACACAACAACAAATACCAATACTCACACAACACTCAATACCAACACTGCCACAACACTCAATACCAATACTGACAGAACACTCAATACCAATACTGCCACAACACTCAATACCAATACTGACACAACACTCAATACCAACACTGACACAACAATCAATACCAATACTGACACAACACTCAATACCAATACTGACACAACACTCAATACCAACACTGACACAACACTCAATACCAACACTGACACAACAATCAATACCAATACTGACACAACACTCAATACCAACACTGACACAACAACAAATACCAATACTGACACAACACTCAATACCAATACTGACACAACACTCAATACCATCACTGACACAACACTCAATACCAATACTGACACAACAATCAATACCAACACTGACACAACAATCAATACCAACACTGACACAACAATCAATACCAATACTGACACAACAATCAATACCAATACTGACACAACAATCAATACCAATACTGACACAACACTCAATACCAACACTGACACAACAATCAATACCAATACTGACATAGCACTCAATACCAATACTGACACAACAATCAATACCAATACTGCCACAACACTCAATACAAATACTGACACAACACTCAATACCAATACTGCCACAACACTCAATACCAATACTGACACAACACTCAATACCAACACTGACAAAACAATCAATACCAATACTGCCACAACACTCAATACCAACACTGACACAACACTCAATGCCAATACTGCCACAACAATCAATACCAATACTGACACAACACTCAATACCAATACTGACACAACACTCAATACCAATACTGACACAACAATCAATACCAATACTGACACAACAACAAATACCAATACTGCCACAACACTCAATACCAACACTGACACAACACTCAATACCAATACTGACACAACACTCAATACCAATACTGACACAACAATCAATACCAATACTGACACAACACTCAATACCAATACTGACACAACACTCAATACCAATACTGACACAACAATCAATATCAATACTGACACAACAACAAATACCAATACTGCCACAACACTCAATACCAACACTGACACAACACTCAATACCAATACTGACATAGCACTCAATACTAATACTGCCACAACACTCAATACCAATACTGACACAACAATCAATTCCAACACTGACACAACAATCAATACCAATACTGACACAACAACAAATACCAACACTGACACAACACTCAATACCAATACTGACATAGCACTCAATACCAATACTGACACAACAATCAATACCAATACTGACACAACAATCAATACTAATACTGACACAACACTCATTACCAATACTGACACAACAATCAATACCAATACTGACACAACACTCAATACCAACACTGACACAACAATCAATACCAATACTGACACAACACTCAATACCAACACTGACACAACAACAAATACCAACACTGACACAACACTCAATACCAATACTGACATAGCACTCAATACTAATACTGCCACAACACTCAATACCAAAACTGACATAGCACTCAATACTAATACTGACACAACAACAAATACCAATACTGCCACAACACTCAATACCAACACTGACACAACACTCAATACCAATACTGACACAACAATCAATACCAATACTGACACAACACTCATTACCAATACTGACACAACAATCAATACCAATACTGACACAACACTCAATACCAACACTGACACAACAATCAATACCAACACTGACACAACACTCAATACCAATACTGACACAACAATCAATACCAATACTGACACAACAATCAATACCAATACTGACACAACAATCAATACCAATACTGACATAGCACTCAATACTAATACTGACACAACAACAAATACCAATACTGACACAACACTCATTACCAATACTGCCACAACACTCAATACCAACACTGACACAACAACAAATACCAATACTGACACAACACTCAATACCAATACTGACACAACACTCAATACCAATACTGACACAACACTCAATACCAACACTGACACAACACTCAATACCAATACTGACACAACACTCAATACCAACACTGACACAACACTCAATACCAACACTGACACAACACTCAATACCAATACTGACATAGCACTCAATACTAATACTGACACAACAACAAATACCAATACTGCCACAACACTCAATACCAACACTGACACAACACTCAATACCAACACTGACACAACACTCAATACCAACACTGACACAACACTCCATACCAATACTGACATAGCACTCAATACTAATACTGACACAACAACAAATACCAATACTGCCACAACACTCAATACCAACACTGACACAACACTCAATACCAATACTGACACAACAATCAATACCAATACTGACACAACAATCAATACCAATACTGACACAACAATCAATACCAATACTGACACAACAATCAATACCAATACTGACACAACAATCAATACCAATACTGACACAACAATCAATACCAATACTGACACAACACTCAATACCAATACTGACACAACAATCAATACCAATACTGACACAACAACAAATACCAACACTGACACAACAATCAATACCAATACTGACACAACAATCAATACCAATACTGACACAACACTCAATACCAATACTGACACAACAATCAATACCAATACTGACACAACAACAAATACCAATACTGCCACAACACTCAATACCAACACTGACACAACACTCAATACCAATACTGACATAGCACTCAATACTAATACTGCCACAACACTCAATACCAATACTGACACAACAATCAATACCAATACTGCCACAACAATCAATACCAATACTGACACAACAATCAATACCAATACTGACACAACAATCAATACCAATACTGACACAACACTCAATACAAACACTGACACAACAATCAATACCAATACTGACACAACACTCAATACCAACACTGACACAACAACAAATACCAATACTGACACAACACTCAATACCAACACTGACACAACAACAAATACCAATACTGACACAACACTCATTACCAATACTGCCACAACACTCAATACCAACACTGACACAACAACAAATACCAATACTGACACAACACTCAATACCAATTCTGACACAACACTCAATACCAATACTGACACAACACTCAATACCAACACTGACACAACACTCAATACCAATACTGACACAACAACAAATACCAATACTGACACAACAACAAATACCAATACTGACACAACACTCAATACCAACACTCACACAACAACAAATACCAATACTGCCACAACACTCTATACCAATACTGACACAACAATCAATACCAATACTGACACAACACTCAATACCAATACTGACACAACACTCAATACCAACACTGACACAACAACAAATACCAATACTGCCACAACACTCAATACCAATACTGCCACAACACTCAATACCAACCCTGACACAACAACAAATACCAATACTGACACAACAATCAATACCAATACTGCCACAACACTCAATACCAACACTGACACAACAATCAATCCCAATACTGACACAACACTCAATACGAATACTGACACAACAATCAATACCAATACTGCCACAACACTCAATACCAATACTGCCACAACACTCAATACCAATACTGACACAACAATCAATCCCAATACTGACACAACAATCAATACCAATACTGCCACAACACTCAATACCAATACTGACACAACAATCAATCCCAATACTGACACAACAATCAATACCAATACTGCCACAACAATCAATACCAACACTGACACAACAACAAATACCAATACTGCCACAACACTCAATACCAATACTGACACAACAATCAATACCAATACTGCCACAACAACATATACCAATACTGACACAACACTCAATACCAATACTGACACAACAATCAATCCCAATACTGACACAACAATCAATACCAATACTGCCACAACAATCAATACCAATACTGACACAACACTCAATACCAATACTGACACAACAACAAATACCAATACTGACACAACAATCAATAGCAATACTGCCACAACAATCAATACCAACACTGACACAACAACAAATACCAATACTGCCACAACACTCAATACCAATACTGCCACAACAATCAATACCAACACTGACACAACAACAAATACCAACACTGACACAACACTCAATACCAATACTGACACAACAATCAATACCAATACTGCCACAACAATCAATACCAACACTGACACAACAACAAATACCGATACTGCCACAACACTCAATACCAACACTGACACAACAACAAATACCAATACTGACACAACACTCAATACCAATACTGACACAACAATCAATACCAATACTGCCACAACAATCAATACCAACACTGACACAACAACAAATACCAATACTGCCACAACACTCAATACCAACACTGACACAACAATCAATACCAATACTGACACAACAATCAATACCAATACTGACACAACAACAAACACCAATACTGCCACAACAATCAATACCAACACTGACACAACAACAAATACCAATACTGCCACAACACTCAATACCAATACTGACATAACACTCAATACCAACACTGACACAACAACAAATACCAATACTGCCACAACACTCAATACCAATACTGACACAACAATCAATCCCAATACTGACACAACACTCAATACCAACACTGACACAACAACAAACACCAATACTGACACAACACTCAATACCAACACTGACACAACAACAAATACCAATACTGCCACAACACTCAATACCAATACTGACATAACACTCAATACCAACACTGACACAACAACAAATACCAATACTGCCACAACACTCAATACCAATACTGACATAACACTCAATACCAACACTGACACAACAACAAATACCAATACTGCCACAACACTCAATACCAATACTGACACAACAATCAATCCCAATACTGACACAACACTCAATACCAACACTGACACAACAACAAACTCCAATACTGACACAACACTCAATACCAACACTGACACAACAACAAATACCAATACTGCCACAACACTCAATACCAATACTGACATAACACTCAATACCAACACTGACATAACAACAAATACCAATACTGCCACAACACTCAATACCAATACTGACATAACACTCAATACCAACACTGACACAACAACAAATACCAATACTGCCACAACACTCAATACCAATACTGACATAACAATCAATCCCAATACTGACACAACACTAAATACCAACACTGACACAACAATCAATACCAATACTGCCACAACACTCAATACCAACACTGACACAACACTCAATACCAATACTGCCACAAAAATCAATACCAATACTGACACAACACTCAATACCAATACTGACACAACACTCAATACCAATACTGACACAACAATCAATACCAATACTGACAAAACAACAAATACCAATACTGCCACAACACTCAATACCAACACTGACACAACACTCAATACCAATACTGACATAGCACTCAATACTAATACTGCCACAACACTCAATACCAATACTGACACAACAATCAATACCAATACTGACACAACAATCAATACCAATACTGACACAACAATCAATACCAATACTGACACAACACTCAATACCAATACTGACACAACAATCAGTACCAATACTGACACAACAATCAATACCAATACTGACACAACACTCAATACCAACACTGACACAACAATCAATACCAATACTGACACAACACTCAATAGCAATACTGACACAACAATCAATACCAATACTGACACAACAACAAATACCAATACTGCCACAACACTAAATACCAACACTGACTCAACACTCAATACCAATACTGACATAGCACTCAATACTAATACTGCCACAACACTCAATACCAATACTGACACAACAATCAATACCAACACTGACACAACAATCAATACCAATACTGCCACAACACTCAATACCAATACTGACACAACACTCAATACCAATACTGACACAACACTCAATACCAACACTGACACAACACTCAATACCAATACTGACATAGCACTCAATACTAATACTGCCACAACACTCAATACCAATACTGACACAACACTCAATACCAACACTGACACAACAATCAATACCAATACTGACACAACACTCAATACCAACACTGACACAACAATCAATACCAATACTGACACAACACTCAATACCAACACTGACACAACAACAAATACCAACACTGACACAACACTCAATACCAATACTGACACAACACTCAATACCAACACTGATACAACACTCAATACCAATACTGACACAACACTCAATACCAACACTGACACAACACTCAATACCAATACTGACATAGCACTCAATACTAATACTGACACAACAACAAATACCAATACTGCCACAACACTCAATACCAACACTGACACAACAATCAATACCAATACTGCCACAACACTCAATACCAACACTGACACAACACTCAATACCAATACTGACACAACAATCAATACCAATACTGACAAAACACTCAATACCAATACTGACACAACAATCAATACAATACTGACACAACAACAAATACCAACACTGACACAACACTCAATACCAATACTGACATAGCACTCAATACTAATACTGCCACAACTCTCAATACCAATACTGACACAACACTCAATACCAATACTGACACAACAATCAGCACCAGTACTGCCACAACACTCAATACCAATACTGACACAACACTCAATACCAATACTGACACAACACTCAATACCAACACTGACACAACAATCAATACCAATACTGACACAACACTCAATACCAATACTGACACAACACTCAATACCAACACTGACACAACACTCAATACCAATACTGACACAACAATCAATACCAATACTGACACAACACTCAATACCAATACTGACACAACACTCAATACCAACACTGACACAACAACAAATACCAATACTGACACAACACTCAATGCCAACACTGACACAACACTCAATACCAATACTGACATAGCACTCAATACCAATACTGACATAACACTCAATACCAACACTGACACAACAACAACTACCAATACTGCCACAACACTCAATACCAATACTGACACAACAATCAATCCCAATACTGACACAACACTCAATACCAACACTCACACAACAACAAACACCAATACTGACACAACAATCAATACCAATACTGACACAACAACAAATACCAATACTGACACAACAATCAATACCAATACTGACACAACACTCAATACCAACACTGACACAACAACAAATACCAATACTGCCACAACACTCAATACCAATACTGACATAACACTCAATACCAACACTGACACAACAACAAATACCAATACTGCCACAACAATCAATACCAATACTGACACAACAATCAATACCAATACTGCCACAACAATCAATACCAATACTGACACAACACTCAATACCAACACTGACACAACAATCAATACCAATACTGACACAACACTCAATACCAATACTGCCACAACAATCAATACCAATACTGACACAACAATCAATACCAATACTGACACAACACTCAATACCAATACTGCCACAACAATCAATACCAATACTGACACAACAATCAATACCAATACTGCCACAACAATCAATACCAATACTGACGCAAAAATCAATACCAATTCTGACACAACAATCAATACCAATACTGACACAACACTCAATACCAATACTGACACAACAATCAATACCAATACTGACACAACAATCAATTCCAACACTGACACAACAATCAATACCAATACTGACACAAAAATCAATACCAATACTGACACAACAATCAATACCAATACTGACACAACACTCAATACCAATACTGACACAACAACAAATACCAATACTGCCACAAAAATCAATACCTCCTGCTGTTAATAAATGTAAGTAACTCTGACTAAATTTGCTGGGGCAGATGGTGGAGTGGGGTGCGGTGGGGTTTGGGTGCACAATGACCGGATAGTGGGTGGGGTGGATATTGTGGGATACAAGGAAAAGACAGAACAGAAGCAAGACGTTGGGTCAAGCGGCACAGAGGAATATCGGGAGGCGATAAGGTGAGTGAACTGGTATTGGGACAGGGTATATCCTATAGCTCGATAGGATTTGGATTAGGCTAACATTGAATACACACTTACATTTATTAACAGCAGGAACCTGCTACCCACATTGCTTTTTGCGCAAGTGAACAGCCGGTCGAATATGATGATTGCAGTTATAAATGACCATCCTGGTATCGAAATTATTGAATGTCTGGTACGGTAGACCTATATGCTTGTGTCGGGGCAGTAGAGGCTATCGAGGAAGTCGTTTGCGTGGGTGGTACAAACAGAAGAAGGATAATGCCTGTCACTCAGAGCAGAGTATAC
Organism: Pictodentalium vernedei; assembly: GCA_031216915.1. Lineage (NCBI taxonomy): Eukaryota > Metazoa > Mollusca > Scaphopoda > Dentaliida > Dentaliidae > Pictodentalium > Pictodentalium vernedei. The sequence goes on along the minus strand of CM062297.1, from coordinate 875,395,621 downwards.
CCGCCCCAGGTCCCGGAATGCTCTCCATCGTAATCCCAACACACCCATACATGTTGGCTGTGTACGGCAATAATAATAATAATACTTTGGCCAGCCGCTGATTTGTCACGGTTCTCGGACGAGAAGGCCTTGGTTACCCCTGTACTCCCAGCTACCTCCCTATTCCCATGCTTCTCCTCTCCCCCCAACACCCGTAGACGAACTGCTTGATGACATCCCTTGCCCCAATCTTCCCAATCTCTCCGATTAGCTTATTAACCCTCTCCTTTGAGTCTCCCCCTAACCACATGTCCTTCATTCTCCCATTCCACTTCCCCATTATACTCCCAGTGAATCTTATTCTTTTAGACTGGTACTTTGGGCATTCTAGAAGAAAGTGTTCCAGGGTCTCCACCATGCCCAAATTACACATCTGGCACTCCCTTTTACTGTCTTTCCCAATTTTACCCCTCAGCTCCAGGGATCGCGACCTCATCTTGAACAACAGTGACCCCCCCCCCCAAAGGTGCCATCAAGGTACTCTACAAAACCTGGCTTCTCTTTATCACGGAGGCCACCCAAAGACCTCCTTGATTTGACTCCCTCTCGCCAATTACGGTTACAATCCTCCATGACACTTTCTCTGACGATTTTTTTAACCCTGGTTTGCCCCAATGTCCAGGTCCGAGATCGCCAATGAGTAGTTCTCTTCTAGCTCCCTCTCTTGGGCCATCCACCCCGTCTTGATATTTGAGTTGAAAATTCTCAGGAACATTACTTTACACCATCGGCTGTCTGGGAGATTTACCAAATAATTAAGATAACCGAGTTTCAACAGGTCTATCCTGTCCTTGATCCTCAGCCACCCAAGCTCACCCATGATTGCTTCTAGCGCTGTGGCATTACTCGACCCCGTTATCCATCGTTATCCATCGGCCTGCATCGTTCTGCAGGATTTCCAAGCTCTTTACGGCCGTCTTGTTTAGGGGTACCACTTCTGTACCGTATGTTATACTTGGAAGACCCACCATTTCCCAAATGGTTTTCCCCACGAAAACCTTATTGAAACTGTTTCTCCCTATAAGTTTCATTTGGTTAAGGATTCGCTTCCCCTTCAGAATCAATTTATTTGTGTGGTTTCGGTAGATGCCTCTTCTTGTAACGTTTATATTTACCCCCAAATACTCGTAATCACCTGTCTCCCCTACACTGAGAAGTTTGCTAATAATAATAATAATAACACTTTGGCGCGGTTCTCGGAGGAGAAGGCCATGGTTACCCCTGGCATAGGGGTCATTGGTAGCATTGACGGAGGCGTAGGATGTGTCATAAGTAGCCGAACGAGTAAAGAGAAAAAACAAAAATCAAGCTTAGAATGTTATTACATTACGAGCCTGGATGAGTGTAATTTGTATCTATGTTTTTAAATTTTATTTCATTATGGGCGCCTAGCATTTATTACACGTTATTACATTTATTACATTTTGGGTCGTTTTTTATTACATTATGAGTACGTATTACATTACGGGCATTTTTGTATTACATTATGGGTAGGTATCACATTATGGGCATTTATTACATTATGGGTCGTAACAGACGTGAATGAAATGCTTCGACATAAAAGAGTGTCAAATACGAATGGAAACAATTCACACTTTGGACTCCGAGGTGTCGACATCGTTCAAAGGAAGCTCCCGTTTAAAGTACAAGATGCACGGGTGAGATTAAAGGCTATCCTTGCTACAAATTGGAGTTTCCATGTTCTCAAAGGTAGAATTCATTTAGAAGAGGACTTTGAGAGGAAAACTGAACCGGCGTCCCGGAGAGGTGTGGCACCTTTCCTGGGGGGGGGGGGGGGGGGTCTCCTCCCACTCGGGTCACCCTCCGAGTGAGCCGCAAAAGCTGGTTGACAACACTGATTCCCACTGCCGGATCCGCACAGTAGCAAAAAAGAAAAGAAAAACAAAGAAGGTACTCTCCGTCAGACGACGCGATGAGCGCCGAATGACGGAGTTCTTGGAGAAGAAGAAGGAGGAGAGGAGGGAGGTCCAAAGGCCAACACCTGGCATCTCTGTCTGATCCACGTGAAGTCTGGCACCAGAGCCACCGAGGTGGGTACAGAAGACACTAGATCGACAGGCGATGAATCTATCTCCAGCTCATCTCCCCTACAATCCGAGAAGGAGATGGGGGAGGGCGATCGGCCTTCGGAGCAGGAAATTAACTCGGACGATGTACCATCCAATCCTCTTACTCTCCCTCCGCTGGCTTCTCCTTACCAGAGCCTCGATCAGGGGGCAGGTACCATGGAATCCGTGGTGAAGTTCGTTGGAATGGAGGCCGAAGACGAAACACAACGAATGAAACTACAGAAAACACTCGACTGCTTCTCAACATCCAAGGTACCTGAGGAAGATCTCAAAAATGGCTATTCTCCGACATGAACCACCATCAGAAAGGCAAGGACCTCAGTGAAGGAGATTCTTCGAAGACACAGACGCCGTTGAATACCACAGCCTTTTCCTTCTTTGCCACGCCCTGACATGACAAGAAATTAATTAATTAATTTCAATATACAGGTGGCTTGCCCCACAGCGTCCCTGCGCGCCTTCGGCACGCGAAACCATCAATCGTCTCGTCTCATGTAAACAGAGCGCAGCATTTCTCTTATAAAATAACTGCATCCTGGTATAAATACAGTCAACTCGGGTAGACCGGTAACAGGGCAAACGCCCCGCAAGACAAAATCCCCTCAGTAAAAAAATCCTCGTTTTCTGCATTCAAAGAGAAAATCCTCTCGAGACAAGACCCTCTCGAGACAAAACTCCCTCACAAGAAATATTATTCATAGAACATGGTGAAAATAAAAATGTTAATATATTTTTTTTAATTTTTTTTTTTTTTTTTTTTTTGGGGGGGGAGGGGGAGCATACCGTTTTCTGTATTTTTTCAGTTCTTAAAATCCTTTTTTTAGAAGGAGGTGGGCGAATCATTTGTGTCCTTTGGTTAATATTTGGGCTCCCTATGGAATCCCGAATTTTAACTTAGTGCAATATGAGGAAATTTCTTTAAAAATATTTTTCTGATCCACCAGTCAGAATGCTTTTATATTTGGTATACAACATATTTAAGTGCGTGCGTGCGTGCGTGCGTGCGTGCGTGCGTGCGTGCGTGCGTGCGTGCGTGCGTGCGTGCGTGCGTGCGTGCGTGCGTGCGTGCGTGCGTGCGTGCGTGCGTGCGTGCGTGCGTGCGTGCGTGCGTGCGTGCGTGCGTGCGTGCGTGCGTGCGTGCGTGCGTGCGTGCGTGCGTGCGCGTATCTGATTCAAGTTTGTTCAAATCGGGTCCCCTGGTTAATATTTGAGCTCTCTATATGATTGGGGTGAGTGACATAACAACCCTGTGTAGTTTGGCAGTGCTTCTCTACAGGTGATAGAATTGGAAGCAGTTTGGAATGCTCAGGATAATATTCCTCTGACATTGACACTGGAGTTAGTAATAATTCTTTGAACCTCTTTGTCAGGTAAGCGATTAAGAACCCTTAGAGCCTCTTGTTTATGGCTCAAACTGCACGTGACAGAATAAAAATGAAGTGCACAATATAGATTGCTTTCAAGAAGTATTATGAAAAAAAACCGAAGTTTTCGTATCAAAAGGTGTTTTATCTGGTAAAAATATATTTTTTTTATAAATAATGAGTCAGCCAAAAAAAAAATAAAATAAAATAAAAAAAGAAATTCAAATCGTGTTCATTATCATTTATTTTTGCTATGTGAGGGGCTTCTGTCCAATAAGTCAATTAAGATGAGGGTTTCTTTGTCCTGAGAGGGTTTTGACAGCAGGTCTTTTTCCGAGGAGGTTTTGTTGAGGGGAATCAACGATCCTTGGAGTTTTTCGCGTATTTCAGGTGCGCCTACGGTCATTGATTACGGCCCCCGGAACACTGGTCTCGTTATGCTCTGCTTGAGGATTGGCCTTTTTAATTTATAGACATATTAACTTATATCAAAGTTTACTTGCCATCGCTGATAAAAAAAATCAAACAATACTATTAACGCGATTCTGAACAAGAATGCAATAACCTTTCGGCAATGAGAAATGATTAATTATCCTCCACACTACTAACAATTATACTCTCTTCATATTTTTTCCGTAAGTGTCAAAATTAAATAATTCGAAAAGCAGGATAATATTTTTTTTCTGTGACAAATGTCAGTGGAAGTTAATTCTAGTTGACAGAAGTAATACAAAATGTCATAATTTGTTTACAATATAGTACACACAGCCCGATGTCAGTGGAAGTTAATTCGAGTTGATAGAAGTAATACAAAATGTAATAATGTGTTTATAATATAGTACACACAGCCCGATCTAGTAAAATGGAACGTTTAATATTTTTTGTTGTTTTTTTTCCTCGAATTTCAGTGCATACATTACTGTGATTCCAAGCGCAACATTTTCGCGAGTTGATCCTGATCCGATCACGACACTAGTACACCTGTGGGTCATAATTTTGTAAAAAAAAATGCTGCAAAATTAAGATCCCATCAAAAAAAAATAAAAGAAAAAAAAACAGTCTGCAACACAAGGTGACCTTGGTTGTCGAAATTGTCGTTAAAGCTGAATAAATATTTAATAAAAAATCCAGCGTAAATGGATTTCTGCTTCAGTTACTTTGTATTTCTTTTCTCGATAGGAGAGATCCTATTATGTTGTGTTGCAGGGAGGTAAGCGATCAAAGTATTCCGACCGGATCACGAACCAGTCGTGATCCGATCGAAATACTCTGTTCGATTCATGTAATCACAGTACTGTATATCTGGCTTCACTGAATAAACAAACAGCAGTATTCAGAGCCTGATTAGCCTTTTGGACTTGACACCCCAAAAATATCTGCAATTTCACATTAAAGCCCCGAGAATACCATTAAACTGTCCGTTGATGGATCTCGAGTTCTTTGTTCTCGGTAGAAAGCTTTGCTTCCTGTATCTTTCAAATAACTATTCGAAGGAAAACCCTCACGAGGTTAAACAAAATTAATTTCCACCTACTTTGATAACCCCATATCAGCATCCACGCTAATATAGTTTTCTACGACGCCAAATGCATAGAAAGCTATTCGTTAAAGGTGTGAGAGTTAGGTGAAGATATGTCGGGCAAGCACAGAAAGCGGGTAATTTTCAATATTTTCTTTTACTTATTTATTTTGATTCCATGTTATTACACGCTACCTCATAAGATGGTGGTGTTGAGGTGGGACACACAAGTATTTTTTCGAAATCTTTTGTCACGAGGGATATAAGAGAAATATTTCTCCGCAAGTGATACCCATTACTCCATAAAGTAAGCTCACTGCCCAGTTTCAATGTTTGGGTTTTAGAATTGCAAATAAGACGCGTTTATTTGCAGTTAAAGACTCGCAATATATACTCGAAAATGTTGTTGAGTAGATATGAGAAGTATCCCATTCATGAGTCAATCGTGACTGCAAGGACGTCTAAATATCTGCACCCGACACAACCCACGAGGTGCAACATTGAGCAAATGTTTCGTCCTTGAATTTTGGGGTTACTGTAGGGTTATTTGTTGGGATTCACCATAAAGTATTTTCCCACTAAAATGTAGCTGTGCAAAGAGCACGACAAAATGTATTTCCGTGCAACTGCATGACCGAAGCTCTTAGTGTTTTGTCAATAAAAGCATGCAGGTATGGGGTTATTTATTTATTTATTGATGTTTAAGGTCACATATTTATGCACAATGGCTAACCATGACCGACAGGTATGGGGTAGTTGAAACATGTTCCTTGAGCTTATTTCAATACGACCTATATTTCTATAATTTAATTGACGAAAATGCATTTATTGATTGTGTTGGGACCAATGTTGGTGCTGAATCTCTTTGCCATAGTTCAATGATTCAAGCGACTATTAATTTTGCTAGAGATAATTTTGCTTTTTTTCTGAATAAAATCATCCAAATATTGTATTGGTAGAAAAAATCTCATGGATAAACATGCATATTTCTATGATTTTATTGACTGAGCTGCTGTTATTAATCTTGTGAGGATTAATTACTGTGCTGATGTCATTTTCATTGCATATTCAATTGATTCATATTTCACATATTGTTACAAAAATCTAAGAACGCAAGCATCAACTTAACTACAGTTTTAAGCCTAATGCTTTTAATTAGAGTCAATGGCGATTTTATTTTCCATAAATGATCATATTCCACGAATTTTTATGTTAATGTGTATTTATATTCCATATTTTCTTTTATGTTTAATAAATATATTTAAAATCAGTTCTTGTTATATTAATGTGATAACTTCACAACAGAGTAATCATATAACAATGTTGGTATATCAAGTTAGGTTGATCCAACTGGAATTGTTTCTCAATATACCAGGTTGTTCTACATGGAACTGGTTTACATGGAATTGGTCTGCATGGCAGTGGTTTGCATGTAACTGGAATACATGGACTAGTCCAAAGGGCATTCGTTTACATGGAATTGGTATACATGGACGTGGGCAAGACGAAAGTTGTCTATATGGAATTGGTCTACATGGAATTGGTCTGCATGGCAGTGGTTTGTATGGAATTGGAATACAAAAGGCATTAGTCTTCCTGGAATTGGTTACATGTAATTGGTCTGCATGGCAGTGGTTTGCATGTAATTGGAATACATGGATTGGTCCAAAGGGCATTCGTCTACATGGAATTGGTATACATGGACGTGGGCTAGACGAAAGGTGTCTATATGGAATTGGTCAACACGGAATTGGTCTGCATGGCAGTGGTTTGTATGGAATTGGAATACAAAAGGCATTAGTCTACCTGGAATTGGTCTACATGGAATTGGTCTGCATGGCAGTGGTTTGCATGGAATTGGAATACATAAACTAGTCCAAAAGGCATTATTCTACATGGAATTGGTATACATGGAAGTGGGCCAGACGGAAGTTGTCTATATGGAATTGGTCGACATGGAATTGATCTACATGGAATTAGTCAACATACATATAACTGGGCTACATGCAACTAGACTACGTGAAATTTGTCCACATGCACTGACTGATCAAGAGGGAACTGGTCTTCATGGAACTAGTCTACATAGAATTGGTATATACAGTACGTGGAGAGTGGAATGTAACTAAATCACCCACGGAGTGGCGTTATCACTCAAGCAATAATTTTCAAATTTTGTACATATCGACAAGAAACACAAGCAATGTTTCAGCCAGTGGACCTCCGGGTTTAACCCGGAGGTCCGTGGGCTGAAACTTTGCTTGTGCTGGTTATGCTTTGCAACAAATTTGCAGTTATTGCTTGGGTGGAATTTCCACTCTGCGGGTGATTTAGTGATAATACACTCTCCACGTACTGCATGTAACTGGTCTACATGAAATAGGGATATATGAAACTGGTCTACGTGCAACTGGTCTATATGAAATTGGTCAACATTGAATTGGTCTGCATACATAAAAGTGTTCCAGAGGGAACTGGTCTTCATGGAACAGGTCTACATGGCAGTGGTGAACATGGAATTGGGCTACATACGTAGAACAGGTCTACATGGAACTGGTCAACATGGGACTGGTCTACATGAAACAGGTCCACATGGAACACGTCTACACGTAACTGGTCAACATGGAATTGATCTACATACATATAACTGATCCAGAGGGAAATGGTATACATGGAACTGATCTACATGCAACTGGCCTACATGGAACTGGTCAACATGGAATTGGTCTACATAAATAGACCTGATTCAGAGGTAACAGGTCCACATGAAACATGTCTACATGGAACTGATCAACATGGAATTGGTCTACATACATAGAACTGATCCAAAGGGAAATGGTCTACCTGGAACATGTCTACTTGGAAATGATCAACATGGAATTGGCCTTCATACATATAAGTGATCCAGAGGGAAATGATCTACATGGAATTGGTCAACATGGAATTGGTATACCTGGAATTAGTCTGTATGTAATCGATCTACATGGACTTGATCCACGTGGAATTGATCTACATGGAGTTGATATTCGTGGAATTGATCTACATGGAAACTGATATACATGGATTTGATCTGCATGGAATTGATCTACATGAAATTAATCTGCATGGAATTGATCTGCATGGAGGTGATCTTCATGTATTTGATATACAGGAAATTGATCTACGTGGAGTTGATCTACATGGAATTGATCTACATGAACTTGATCCGCGTGGAATTGATCTACACGGAATTTATCTACATGGAGTTGATGTACATGAGAAGTTAAGTGTTCGGTTTACGATTTGAATTAAGATGGAGTTACCTCGACGTTCATTTCATGTATCGGTTGTTTGTCCAGTGACGTCGCAGGTACACGAGAGTATTTGTCTAGCCATCTCTCTGGCTGTATCCAACATATATATGTGTTTATTGTTTTTAGAGTATAAGGTAGATTATTTGTTTTTCGTGTTACGGTGAGTATATTGAACAACTTTTGTCTAGCTTGGTAGGGGTTATTATCAACTGGTTGAGGTTCAACACGAACGATTTTCGTTTGACCAATGAGGTCCGTTTGGTCAAACGTTGATGATTTTGTTAGGATGTTATTTGTCATTCTAGCCAGACATGGACTGATGGTCCAACACAAACAAAAGCTTTTCTTTTCTTTTCTTTTGTAAAACATTGTGAACTTTTAGGGTGTAGTCTAACACTCTACCTCTTGGCGGTTTACACATTGGCAAATTGACGCAGGTTTGCAGCCATTATAGGGTGTGTTTTTTTCCTGTCCGGCGTTATCACTGCTACTGGGGGCGTATTATATATTTAGAGTGTCAAGCCTGCTTACCGAAAAGAAAATGATTTTTGTCTGCAAATAAAATCAGTCGTCTCCAGCCGTCTCTCTGTCTGTATCCAACAGATAAATGTGTTTATTGCTTTCGAGTATAAGGTAGACGTTTATTTACTAAACTTATTATCGTAAAAATTGTATTTTTCATTTAACGATATAGGTTTGGCGCTATGAGCAGGGTATTATTGGAACATATACTTTATTGTGATGAATTGGCGGTAATATGATGTAAGGTTTGTGGCTTGGAGCTTATATTTAACCTCCACGCGGAGCTTATGTTCAACCTGAGATCCAAGGCGCAAACCGCAGACCATGTTACCATCAATTCACAACATTAACTTATAATGTTTAGTTGCTAAACTGACATGTTGATGTCCAGGTGTAGATGGTTAACCTGGAGTGAATTTTATCAGGTAGACCGCTAAGGAGATTGGGGGAGTGGGGTTGTATTGATATCACTCCGATATTTTTTGATGACGGGACATTATCGTCTGAACTGGGGTGACAGGTATCGATTCGCTGTTACCAGTCAACATGTACTTTTTTACAAGTCTCCACTTCATATGGAGACTTATGGACTTATGCCACATGCCCAGTCGGTCAAACAAATAGCGCTGTGGAAAGTATGTCAGGGATGACTCGGGCCTGATCAGGGAGATATTATCGGGGGAGCTCATAACGCCATAGTCATGTAACTCAGGGCCGCTATGTTGGCTTGTCATGGTAGCCCACGCGAGCGCCCATGTTATGACGCCATTACCATAGTAATACGTGGTTCTAGAACGCATGTGCAACGCGTATTGTTAGGGTGATACGTGTTTCCGTCTTACAATTTGTAAACGGGAGGTCTCTATCTTGGTTGCTATGGTAGCACGTGGTTTCTATGAGCCTGGAACGGGAATGGGTGTTCGATTCAACGGGGGTAAATCAAATTACCCAAACAAACCCGACAATCACTCCAAATCACAAAGAACAACCACAATTACCGAAACCAGCATAGTTTTGTTTTTCAATAATAGGCACGTTCCTTTGTTTTAGAGTCCTCTTATTACCCAGAATGCTTCGTTACGTCATAGAATGACCCCAATAGACCTGACAAGTTTTACTAGTTCGGATTCTCTCAGAATCCTCTGCTCTGCTTCTATCTACGTCATTGTATTTCTGTCTATCCAACCCTGTTCGCTTGTTCTGGATTATACTCCAGTAGAGTAGAATAGCATATCAGTTGGAGCAGTTTTGCTTATTGCTACTATATTTAGCTTTCCTGGTTTGTGCTGACCAGTTTTAATCTGATTCGGATTAACCAATTGGTTTTGCGCGCTGAAAGCGCAGGGACGTTGTGAGGCAAGCCCCTTTCGACCCTCTTTAACTGTAGAATTAATTTGGGCATCATGTCTGGGCGCCTCAAAGGAGGAAAGTATCAGGGATTTAGTGGCGTTTGTTCCGTTTCTGTTTCTTCTTCCTAGCAGGAGGTGGCTGGGAAGGAGAGATCGTGGCAGTCGATGTTACTGGTGTTTTCCGTTAAAGCCATTTATGATAGAAGCGGTTGCGGACCTATTTATTTATTTATTGGTGCTTTACGCCACATCGGCAGCTTAGGCTATATCGTGGCGATTAAAGTATGTATTTTAAAAAAACCATTGATTGAAATATGAAATGAAAGGAATAAGAGGTTTAAAAATGTTGTGTGTGAAACATAATGAGAAAGTGAGACCAGTTGTACAAAAATGCTGTGTAAATCAACCTATGAATTAGATATGAATAGATGAAATTTAAAAAGGTAAAAATAATTTAAAATTTATTAAAAAGGTTGATTACTTTCAAGAATGAGATGACTTTTTGCGGGCTCGTAAGATAAAATAAATCTATCAAAGATCTGACTGTAAAATACTGCCCTCTAACATGATTAAAATCAGTACAATTCAAAAGAATGTGTTCCATTGACAGCACCTGCAGCTGGCAGGGAAAACACTCTGGGCGCAAATTACCCTCTAACCAAAAGGAATGTGTAAGTCGTGTATGACCAATATGACATCGCGTCAAAACTGCAAGATCCTTTCTACAAAGGTTACTAGACGGGTAGTGATATGAAATAGTTGATCGGAGGCGATGAAGTTTGTTATTTGTCGCTCCATCCCACTCCGCCTGCCACATAGATTTGATATAGTTACTATATGTGGTTTGAAATCACTGAAAGGGATCTTAAAATCAGTGAGAGGTTGTGTTAACGCCTGTTTTGCTCCACTGTCTGTTTTAGTGTTACCAGCGATACCTACATGTCCGGATAACCAGCAAAACACGATATCATACAGGTCAGACATGAGAGTTGTTAACTTCTCACGAAGTTCCAAAATGAGAGGGTTCTTCAACTTGGTGTTGAGTAAAGCAAATAAAGAGGAAAGAGAGTCGGAGAAGATGATCGACTTTTTTGCCTGTGCATTCCCGATGTGCTCAAGTGTGAGCTGAATAGCTTTAACTTCAGCTGTGAAAACAGAACTGTGATTCGGTATTCTGATTGATGTGATATGATCACCAGCAACAGCAGCTGATGATACTTTGTCGCCATCTTTAGATCCATCTATATAGATCCTTGTATATGCACTATACCTGGACTTTATTTCGGCGTATTTTTGTTTGAACTGCAAGGAATTAGTATCAGATTTTTGGGTAAAAGCAAGGACCAAAATAACTGTAGGTTTTTTAAGATGCCAAGGAGGAATATGTGTTTTACGATTTTCTTTTATTGTATGTGGTTCAATTTTGGTGGACTCCGTGTGGGGTTTAATTCTAATTCCCAATGGAGGAATATTTTTCTGGTGGCGGTTAAAGAAATCAACATTTTGCGGGTCTGAAACACAATTATAAGCAGGATTTGAAGGATTGGCCAAAAGTTTAGATACATACTGGAGAGACAATTTAATTCTGCGCTTCTCAAGAGAAGGCTCATCTGCTTCAACAAGCATCGAATCTATTGGGGAAGTTCGAAAAGCCTCTAGACTAATTCTAATACCACTTTTGTGAATAGCATCAAGTGGTTTTAGGTATGACTTTCTTGCAGAACCATAAACTATAGAACCATAATCTAATTTTGATCGAACAAGTGATCTATACCGATGGAGCAAAGTTTTTGGTAAGCACCCCAATCAGTGCTTCCAACGGCCTTCAGTAGGTGAAGAGCTCTCTTAATTTAACTTTTAGTTGTTTTATGTGGGAAGTGCAATTCAGTTTGTTGTCAAACAACAAACCTATGAATTTCACTTCCTTAACAACTTCAATAGGACAACCATCAATTTTTAACTCCGGATCGAGGTGGTGCTTCCGAAGCTTACAAAAATTAACACAATTTGTTTCCATCTTTGAAAATTTAAAACCGTTTTCTGTGGCCCATTTTTTAATTCTGTTTAAGCACAGCTGAAGTTTGCGCTCAATCGCATTCATTTTTTTGCTGCTATAGCAGATTAAAAAATCATCAACATACAATGAAGAGTCTACTATATTCTCAATTGCGTCGATGATGTTATTAATCTTAATTAAAAAAAAGGGTAACAGATAAAATACTACCCTGAGGAACCCCCAATTCCTGCTCGTGAGGATCAGATAACGTTGACCCAACACGATTGGCGGTCCTTTAAAAAGTTTTCAATAAAAAGGGGCATACGCCCTCTCAACCCCATGTTAAAAAGATCTTTTAAAATCCCATACGTCCACGTTGTATCATATGCCTTCTCCAGATCAAAGAAGATGGCGACCACATGTTCTCTTCTGGCGAAGGCATTTCTAATAAACGTTTCAAGTCTGACCAAATGATCCACAGTACTTCTCTGGTTTCTGAAACCACACTGAACATCTGCAAGCAGATTGTTCGATTCCAGAAATCAGACAAGTCGATCATTGATCATCCTCTCCATGGTTTTGCACAGACCACTTGTTAAGGCAATAGGCCTGTAAGACGGTGGAAACTGGCCAGTCACCCAAATGTCATTAAAAATAGATAGTAAAAGTTCAAGAGATGATTGCGGCAGATGTTTTAAAATTTGATAATGTATTTCATCGGGTCCAGCGGCAGTATCCCTTGCTCTATGTAAAGTGTCGTTTAACTCTTCCATAGAGAAAGGTTCGTTGTAATCCTCTAAATTATTGGAGGTAAATTTGAGCTTTGTTTTTCTTGTTGTTTTTTAATTTTGAGAAATTCAGGATTACAATTTTCAGATGACGAATGTTTCGAAAATGTGGAGGCCAATTTATTTGAAATTTCCTTTTTGATGTGATTAGTGTGTTGTTATCTTTCAGATGTTGATCCGTTGATTTTGTGCCTTTTCCGTTAATTTTTCTTATCATTCCCAAATTTTATTGATGGGGGTGTTTTGAATACGTTTAGCCACATATGTTTTCCAAGAACTTTTCTTTTTCTGTTTTATCAGTCGTCTTGTTTTTGCCGGATTTATACGAAGTGTGTCCACGTTATGTGTGGTTGGTGACTTATTAAATTCCCGATAAGTCAAATCGAGGAAGATAGAAGGGCATGCAATTGAAAGATCAATGTCTGAACCATCATTAAACGAACACAGATCATATTTTGTAATAAACTCTTCTACAGTTTTACCTTTACATCTTCTTGACTGCAGGAAGCACCCCGAAGAGGGCTATGTGCATTAAAATCACCCAACACAATGTATGGATTTGGAGCTGTTGGACCAGTAGCTCAAGATCATTCAGTTGTAGGGCTTTACTTGGTGAAACGTAAATTGAACAAAGTGTAACTGTTTTGTCTAAAGTTAGGCGTACCGCCACAACCTGTAAATTTGTATTCAAATGTACAGAACTGGGAATGATATCGTCTCTAACCAAAACAGATGTTCCACGAATATGAAAGTCACTATCATCTGCCCAGGCATTATACGAAGTATAATGCTTGAAAGCTGGATGATCCTGAGCCTCGGGTTTCCTTAAAAGAGTTTCCTGCAGGCAAAAAATAGCAGGTTTATATTTTTGGCTGAGAAGACCCAGTTCATTATACTTGGATCTAAAACCTCGACAATTCCACTGTATTATATTATTTTTGTTTGTATTAGCCATATTTCGATGGAGATTTAGAGGGTGTACGTATGGGCAAAATAGGCCCGGTAAAATTCTTCGGTGAATTTTTCCTCGGGGATCTATTCTGTGAAGAAGTCAGAGGTAATTGTTCGAATGTATCATCGATACAATCACCAACCTCCATATCCTCAAGGCCTTCAAACCTGTTGCGAACAAGAGGGTTTTGAAGAACCTTCGGTAATCTGTCTGATAATTGTTTTTGTTCCATTGTTTCTCTTTTCCTTTCTTCTTTGTCTAATTTTCTCATTTGATTCTGACTCAGAGTGTGCTGTTTTGATCTTTGTTCTTGTTGTGATTTTGGCTTTGTTTTGTTTTGTTCATTTTTCTGCTCTGAATTCGTAGTTCGATCCTTATTTTGTACGGGTTTAGGTGTATAATTTCCTAGTTTTTGTTCTGGTTTATCTTCTGTTGTTTTTTAAATTGTTTGTTCAGGTTTGGGATTTTGTTCTTTTTTATGTTCAAAGTTGGCTTTTAATTGTTCTGTTGTTTGCGATGTAGAATTTGTTTGTGTTGACTGTGTGTCTGTTTGGTCTATTGTGAAACCCTTTACTAAAGATGGTATTGTACAACTCTGTACTAAAGATGGTATTGTACGTTTAAGCCATGTATATTGAGTTTGGCATTCCACTGACGTTGTTGGTAATTTTTGGATTAATTTTTTGGCGTATGTCGGCGATGATAAATTCATGCCAGGCATCGATGATACTATTTCCCTGGCCTCTTTAAAACTGATCTGTTTTTGACATTTAAGTTCTTGAATTTCTTTTTGTTTTTTCCTGACTGGGCAATCTTTTGAGGCAGCTACATGATTGAATTGGCAGTTACAGCACTTAGTGGTATTTGTGCATGGGTCTGGATGTTCTTGACCACATTTAAAACAAATACTTCTCCCTCAACAATTATACTGGCCGTTAACATACTTCTAACATTTGAAACATCGAAGTGTACAAATGTACAAATCCACTCAGATGTTCATGTATCCTACTTTCAATGACCTTGGTGGTTGGGATGAGTTAAAAGTTGAAATATAAGTGTTTGTTTGAATAATCTTGCCATATCGTTTAATCTCTATTCTTTTAACATCAGTGACCCCCTGTGATTTAAGTTATTGTTGAATGTCTAGCACATCAATGCCTGACAGTTCTGTTGTTCGTAACACACCTTTGCAACTATTTAGTGTTTTGTGTACAAAGGCGTGGACCTCTATGTCGACCAGTTTTCCAGTTTTAACAAATTCATGGCCTGCACCTCTCTTTTGCATTCAATAAGTATTCCACCTGATCGTAGTTTTTTTTTACTTATTTGACTTCCCCAGCTATTCCTTTGATTGCATTTTCCAGGGCTTATATTTCGTCTAAATTTGTGAGAATCCATTTCGATTCTCGTGAAAATGGTTGCGAGAATCCATACCTCCTATGAGTGTCCCAGGATCCCATGACTCCACCAAGGTTCAACCACTGTTGTATACTGATAGCACATGTTAACCTTTTACCCAACACACTTTTTTCATTTTTAAAACTAAGTTTGATAATTTTTAAACAATAAATAATAAATAAATGATAAAATAATTAAATGAACAATATTTACCAATAGCATCTTACAAAAATATGGCTGTCGTTGGAACCGGCTCAATGAGCCGGTTCCAATGACAGCCATATTTGTAAGGTTTTATTGACAAAGTGTCAGGATATTTCAGGTCATGTTAGCCTTATATTGGTTAATTTGTTGCCGCTGTGTTAGTGAAAGGGTTAAATTGACTCAACTTTTTTCACGCGAATCCTAGCAGAGGTGCAGCGAAAATCTATATGGATTCTCGCCGGTTTTATTGCGCGAATCTTTGTGCGAATCGATTCTCGGATTCTCATCGAAATATAAGCCCTGATTTTCTAATGCAAAGGAGTTAATATTTGATGCCATTTTCCCTCCTCTGCAGCATAAATCATAATAAATTTAGGCCAAGTGTTAATTGAAGTATTGCCTGTGTCTTGATCTGAGTCAGAATCTTAATCGGTAAACCTAGGTTCGCGCCCGCGTTTTTTTTTTATTTGGTATGTTTGCCATGTTAGTGTTATAGGTCGTTCAGTGCTCCGGCTCCCACCCACGACGAAGTCCAACTAGGGGTAGGGTTACTGCCTAGCAGTGAACCCACCGGGTTGCCGGTATTCCCACATACCTGGTATGGAGCAATATACTCAGCCAGTGTTGATACCGAAGTATGACACTGGCTGATTGGCCCGTGTGTGGAAGTGCCATGTCTTCAGATGGCGATCATCCAACCAATCACTTTATAAAAAACACTGTAATTAAGATTGCCACGTGAAACTAAAACAAACAGTGCAGCAAAACTAAGTATTTGGTTAAAATATGTGTTTAAAAACAGTACACAATGGCAATTATGATAAATGATTGAAAGAAATGACTGATTGAATGACCACCAAATGCCCCCCCCCCCCCCCCCCCGGTGTGACACCCATAACTTTTTGAAGTGGGGGCTCCCGATTGGCCAGAACGGACCATCCGACCATTCTTCTACTCCCGAAGTTGGGACCAAAACAGTGTATTGAATAGGTACCTTCGTGATGGAGATCAGGGCCAAAGCAGTGTTCACGACCTGATCTCCATCACAGAGATTTGTCCTAACCGGTACCCAGTCTGTTCTCAACTGTCAGGATTCCTTCCCTCGGGGCCTTCGGATCGCACCTCATGGGAGAACAAGGTACCTGCAAGATGGCATAAGCAGAGTTGACCATTTTGGTCCGGGACTGCGTATTGATATATTCCGCAGCAAACCGGCTCAATTGAGCAAACCTGCTAATTAAAAAAACAGCAAACCTGCCCAACTGAGCAGGCCGTCCTCATTCCGCCACCTGAGGACCCGCCTAGTAGGGATGAACAAATCTCCCTAGGAGTTGCGGACCTTGACTGCTTCCAAGTGTCCAGGTTTGTTGAGGAGAAATTTGAATTTTCCTGCAGCCCATTCTTTCTGTGTTCATGGGTAGTCCCAGTAGTCATCCATGGTTCCACTGAAGTCAAACTTGAGCTCGCCGAAACGCTCAATGGCGAATTTGTCCAGGCCTTCTGTGTAAGTACCCAGGATAATATCTTCTTGCTTCGAGGTTTCATACTCGGAGCCCGAGGTCGAATTGGATTTGTGATCCGACTGGTTAGGGTTAATTGGAGATCTAGATACAGATTGGACAACCTCCATCCCCCTCAGATTCTACTTCCTGCTTCTCCTCTCCCTCCGATCTCTTTGGTGTAGAGGTACTCCTATATGGCCCTTAGCGCCAATGTAGCCCCTGGCTTCTAGACCATCAATCACTCCCATAGCTACAAGGCCACTACCTGTCCATAGTAAACTACCATATTGTCTGTGATCGGCTACCACTGTACTCACACCAAAAGCGATAGTCTTCTACAACCCTTACACCTGGGTATTGAGAGACCAGGTCCCACGATACCCACTTCAAGCACCCCAACACAACGACCACTAACCGTCGGCAGTCCGTTTTCATCGTGTGAGCCTTGAGAGCCATAAGGAAATCCTTTAGTAAGGTCTAATCCGCAGGCCCTCTTATCCCCATCTGGGTATTCAAATACCACGTTCCCTTTATGTTGTAGAGGCCATAAGGAAATTCCTCAATAAGGCATAATTTACCATTCCTCATGTCCTCATCTAGGTATCGAACGGTCTCGTCCCGCGGCACCCCACTTCCAGCACCCCTAACTAACAAACGACTGGCCTTCTATCATATGAGGCCACGAGGTCTATAAGAAAATCTCATTAAGGTATAATTTACCATTCGTCATATCCTCATCTAGGTATCGAACGGTCACGTCCCGCGGCACCCCACTTCCAGCGCCCCTAACTAACAAACGACTGACCTTCTATCATATGAGGCCATGAGAGCTATACGAAAATCTCATTAAGGTATAATTTACCATTCCACGTATCCTCATCTAGGTATCGAACGGTCACGTCCCGCGGCACCCCACTTCCAGCGCCCCTAACTAACAAACGACTGGCCTTCTATCACATGAGGCCATGAGGGCTATAAGAAAATCTCATTAAGGTATAATTTACCATTCCTCGTATCCTCATCTGGGTATCTGAGGATACTTATGACATGGCACCAAATCAATTGTAGGAATTATATATCGCCCCAATACTGCACAAAAAGCTGACTTAGACTTGTTTTTATCCGAATATTCAAATCTACTTAACAAAATTAACTCAGAGAAAAAAAACAACCTATCTATGGATGAATTCAATATTGATCTACTCAGTTTTAATCAACATTCCAAAACTAATCAATACTTAGAATCGTTATTTACTACCGGATTCCTCCCTAGGATAACCAAACCGACGAGCGTTACTAGTCACTCGACGACAATAATTGACCATATTTTCTGCAATAAAGCAAACCATAACACTACTGGAATAATCATTGCAGATGTTAGTGATCACTTTGCCACTTTCTGTATCGAAAATCTCCAAACGACTCATCTCAAAAACATTACCTGTCCTCCTAAAAGATTTTTTAACGCTTGGAATATGAATACATTCAAACACCTGCTCTCCGAATCAGATTTCAGCAATGTATCGCAAGAGTCCAATTCCAATGAAGCTGATGAGAAATTTCTCGAAACCCTCAACACAGCGTTTGATCAAGCCTTTCCATTGACGTCGTTGAAAATCCCCAACAAATAAATAAAACGAGAACCTTGGATGACCTTCAGACTTCTCCAATCTTCAGTAAATAAACATAAATTACTTACAAAGAAATACAAATTTCCAACTGACGAGAATATTACTCGTTACAAAAATTATTGCCAAGTTTTCAACCAACTTTTACGAAAACAAAAAAAAACTATTATAGCCAATCCATATTAGAAAACAAGGGGTACATTAAAAAACTTGGGAAATTCTCCGCAAGGCAATAAATAAGTCAGACACCGCTCCTCCTCTACCATCATCATTCATTGATAACAACGTGGAGTTGTCCAACCCCAAACAGATTGCTGAAAATTCAATAACTATTTCATAAATATTGTTAAACGAGTAACCCAAAACATGGAAGGACCAACACACCACTTCTCTGAGTATCTTAAAAGCAGTGTTTCTAACTCATTTTATATACTACCTATATGTACCGATGAAGTGATATCCGTAGTTAGATCCTTGCCTACAAAAACATCCACTGGCCTGGATAACATTTCCCCCAAATTACTTAAAGGCATAATACATGAGATAGCCGTTCCCTTGACCCATATTTTTAACCCTTCATTCTTAACGGGAGATGTACCATTCAAAATGAAAATTGCTAAAGTAATACCAATTTTTAAAACTGGTGATAGGCAGTCCTTTGCAAATTACAGGCCGATAAGTATTCGCCCCTCTTTCTCTAAAATTCTGGAAAAGATAATGCACAAAAGGTTAATGGACTTTTAGACGCAAATAACATAATCTACAATTTCGAGTTTGGTTTCAGAAGGGGTCATACAACTTTTCACCCGATAATGCATCTTATCAATTACGTTTCAACAACGAGCAACAAAGTAAGCAATGACTGCACCTTATCCATATTCCTTGACTTCTCAAAAGCATTTGATACCATTGACCATGAAATACTCGTGCGTAAACTCGAACATTACGGAGTTAGGGGCATAGCAAACGCCTGGTTTCAAAATTCCCTATCAGGAAGGTCCCAATTTGTTCACTTTACGAAGAATCCTCCGATCTGCAAAATGTTACGGCCGGTGTTCCCCGGGGTTCTGTACTATGCCCACACTTATTTTCAGTATATATCAATGACTTATCCCAATCGACTGATATGAATGTTTTGTCCTTCGCGGATGATACAACTGCTTATACATCAGGAAGGAATCTTAACTTATTGACTGAGAGGACAAACGACGAATTAACGAAAATCAGTGACTGTTGTCTTGCCAACAAGCTATCGTTGAATGCTATCAAAACCAATGGTTTACTTCTTCATCCACCAAATGATAATTATAATTATAGTCATGTACAGACACAAATACTAATAAAAAGTAAAAACATCACAGTAGCAGGTAATAATAGCGAAACGAAATCAGTAAAATTGTTAAGTGTTAACATAGATGAAAATCTCAAATTCCATCACCACGTGGCCGCTGTTTGTATAAAACTGTCGAGAGCTATTTATATCCTGAACAAAGTAAAAAAAATGTTGCCAGCTGACACTTTATGTGTACTCTATTTTACGTTGTTCCAAAGCCACTTAATTTATGGAATCAATGTATGGGGTAACACACCTGCAACAAAACAAATTCTGAATTTGCAGAAAAAGCAATGCGTGTCAAAGCAAATAAAAAGTTTAACTCTCATACCGACCCTATTTTTAAACATTTGAACATTCTTAAATTTACTGATCTTTACAAATTACATTCAGTACTATTCATCTACGATTGGACTCAAAAATCTCTCCCTGTCAGTTTTAATAATACATTTCAAGTGTACGAAAACCCCTTAGGCATAAATACCAGACAGTGTGGGAATCTAACTACACACAAACCCCGCACTCAGTTCTCAGCCGCTCCTTCCTACTTTTCTTTCCCGAAATTATGGAATGACTAAGATTCAAGATTAAAGTTTCTCCCCGCGAGTCATTTAAAGAACACTGACCAATCAGTTCCTAAACGTTTATAGTGACAAATAAATTGCTCAAATCCGAGATGTTCCGACTGCTAACATAACTAGTTCGTCTATGGGGATCTTACTTTTCCCGTCCCCAAATGTCTGTAGTTTTTGCAACTGTATATATCCTAATAATGCGAACTACAAAAATGGAGGAATATCGTAATTTTTTTTTCACTTTGGAAACAAAGTTGATCACAAGATCAGAATAACAACTAATCTAACAGTGGAGTTAAAATGTCAAAATAAACCAACACTGTTCTGAACTATTCACATTAATTATCTACTGTCCAGATCCAACTTTCTTCTAAGACAATTTTCATTCGCCGTATTTGACATTTATTTTTTGTTCAATTTTGTTTTATATGCCATGTTTTTTTTTTATTTTTTTTTTTTTCGAAGGGTTGACAGGAAGACAGCAGCAAGACTATGTCATTCCCCACGGTATACATCTACTCATTTGTCAAATCTTGTAACATTATTTTTCTCTTAAAATGTACTGTATTTGTATTCTGTGAAATAAAGTGAAATAAAGTGGAACTGTATCATTTGAGGATACCTTTTAAGGATGCCTTTTCAGGATACCATTTAGAGGATGCATAATTGATTTGATGGTGGCTACCCAAACAAATGACTGCCGCAAAAAAAAAACTCTCCACAGGTGGCCCTCTGACTTTATACTGATTTGGTACAGCTCAAGTTTGTTTGATCTTTGTTCAGAAGATAAATACCAAATAACTTGAGCGTATTAGAACAAGCGAATAGGGTTGCATAGGCAGAAAAAAAACAATAATGTACGTGGAGGAAAAGCACATGATTCATAAATAATCCGAACCAGCAAAACGTGTCGGGCTCTTTTGGTAATTCCATGAAGGAACCAAGAATTATGGGTAATTTAATTTACTCTTATATAAAGGAACGCGCCTATTATTGGAAAAAAGATGATTCTGGGGAAAAACTGAGTCGGTTTCGTAAGTTTTGGGTGGTCTATTTGGGTAATTAGATTTACACCCGTTGAATAAAACACACCCTCTGAGCATACTCGTTTTTTAAGTATACAAACTGGAAGACGGAAACACGTACCATCCTAGCAACACGCGCTGTTCACGCGCACTAAAACCACATATCACTACGATAATGGCGTTACAACATAGCCGATCACGTGGGCTGCCATAACAACCCAACAAGGCGCAACTGTGTCACATGACTGTGACATCAGATGAGAACCCCTCCCGCCCCCTCCGCACCCGATAAGATCCCCTGATCAGGCCCGAGTTCCTGACATTCTACGGGCGTGTAGTCCCTACTCGGCCTATTGAAGACGGCCAATTCGGAGTATCGGTACGACACGTGCTAAGTAAATAGGCTATTGTTTCACGACTACTTTATTGATAATATTTTGATGCTCAAATAAATTTCAAAGAAATATTTGTAATATTCCATAGAGATTGTTACCATTATGTGGATGTACAAAATATGTATCCGAGTCGAGCTCCGGGTTCTAAGGGCAGATCACGACGAATCGTAATCTACCCTTAGAACCCGGAGCGAGACTCTGATACATATTTTGTACATCCACATAATGGTAATAATCATTTTATCTGAAAATATACTGGGGATAAGTCAAGAATGTAGACGAATATATAACGAACTATTATTCGTATGGATGAACAAAAAGAAAACAATGGAACTCACGCGAAAGGAACGTGCTTGTATCCGACCCCCTGATACAAACATCTGTACCAGGAGGTCGGATGCATGACAGTTGCGGAGTTAATACAGACAAAATACATGTTGATTGTAAGATAACATGGCATCATCAATGTATGCTTTGGTGACACAGTTGCAATATTCGACCCGTTGGAACTTTAGCCATTACAATCGGGACAAATCAGGTTTACACTCCCCCACCACCATCCCCCAATCAGTCATCATCTCAACGCCCTGGTGGCAGTAGGCTAAAGCTTTAAACTCTTCCCAGCGTCCACAAATAAAGGTTATGCTGTATAAATATGCCACTTTTTTTTCTGCAGTTTGACTGCCACAGCAATTTTCTTATTCAGTATCAATAATTGTTGAAAATTATGAACATGTCAAAACACTAACGACGCATGTTGATAAATAATTGTTGCCGGAAATCAACAATTGTTTGAAATGAAACAGCAGTATAAATAATAGACTTTACGGGACTCGTTACCAATCTCTCAAAAAAAAATAAGGTGCCACAATGTCCACTCAGTCAGTAATACTTTTACTTGTACTACCTATGGTGGTCCATGGTTTAATTATTAGAAAGCGTGAAATGCCACCCGCAGAATCAATTGATCCACAGGAATTCAAGCAAAAGGTTTGCGAGCACAATGGGGAGATTTATCAACCGGGAGAAAGATACCAGAGAACACTCTGTGAAAGCTGCGAATGTAGAGGCTTTGGTGTTGACACCTGTTCTACTCCGCCATGCGGCGTTCCATTCTGTCCAGATAACGAATATAGCACAAGGAAAGGAGAATGTTGCCCGTCTTGTGTGAAAGGTAAGATTATACAGATAAAATAACTGACTAGACTATTTCATATACTCACCCCGAGATATTATTCACTTATTAACTACTAAAACACTGTTGAAGATCTCTGTGAACTTCAGTTAAAACAAGACGTCCTGTCACGAACTATGCGCTTATTTTGACAAAATTGCGCGCAGGAATTTCCCTACCGAATGTCACTCAAAACACGATAGATTCTCTTGGTTGTCAATCGAAAGCACAAGCATTGTATCATCCGATGAACCCCCGGTTTAAACCCGGAGGTCCTTAGGCTGAAACATTTTTGTGCATAGGACACGTGTACCGAATATATTAACCTTACTATAACCTTACTAACGTCATAGCACGCAGATCAACGCGCAGAGTGACGTGCTATTTGCAGCAATTCATGGCATGACTTCTAGTTTTCATTACACGCCTGTTCTATGAAATTCTCATGCACAGCAACACTAATCCGTTCGGAAAATGAAAATCTGTTCCACACATATGTGTCGTTGACGGACTATTTTTAAAAAGCAGCAACATTTCACTGCAATGTTCTACAAATCGTGCACCGAAATTACAATTTGAATCGATAGCAATAGCTAAAAATCGTCCCCTGAGTTCCAAAGTGTTCGGTGTGCCAGTAGGCACGCCAAAAGGCACATAGAACACTTTGGAACTCAGAGGACGAAGTAGTAACACGGGTTCGTGGTCCTGTCGCAAATTTGATTGACGATAATGTCTTCATTTTGTTGATAGTTGTAAAATGAATTGCTGAGTGTCCTTCAAATAGTTGTTTTTATAGACGTGAAGGCGTGTAATAAACATAGAACTGCGGCCCCTCGCTCTATCCTTCCGCATTGGCACTCGTGCCATATCGATTAACCCATTCACACACACACATGTCGTCCTGTGAATTAGCTGTATGATTCAATCGGTTCACATATATATGATACTGAACAGGACTTTTCAAATATAAACATTTTGTAACCATTTTGTTTGATAATATTACCAATATGAAGTGAACGAACTTGTCCTATCATGGGTATTGAATCGACGATGCTTTCCGTTTTCTGTCGAAAGTTACCCACCACAGCGAACACAGCTGGTATAGGCGGCGCAGTGATTCGTTGATTAGCGTGTGAAACATCTCACAGTGAGATCTTTGGTTTGAATGCAACCAACTCCTCGGCTCACCCCCGTCTATTTAGGCGATACACAAATATTCGAAGTCAAAACCCACAAACACTTGGAAGTGATATTAAATAAAGAATGTACATGGAACGATCACTTAATCCACAGCTACGCCACTTTTCCTTTGTTCTGTTGATGTTTTATCGTACAAATATATCGGCATAATGTACTGTAAATGATGATGAATGAAAGGTTTTAGCGTTTTTTTCCCTTGGGTCACACAGGCCTAGCTTTCCTATTGCCCAAAATGGAGTCTGAGGGGGTTATGCATGCGGTTAGAATACCCGGGAGTTTACGTTGGAGTGTTAGATGGTCAATACTCAATCCCTCAACGCCTTTAAAACTATTAGAGAGCGAGCTCTATTCGGTTCCAGTTCGGCGATGGTAGAGGTTTGAGTCCCACCATGGTGGCGAGCCAGAATGTAATGTTGTGCGATGGCAAGTTTAAGGGAAGAAGAGAAAAGAAAACCAAACAGCAACGCCGGTTTGGTAGCGGCCCCGGTATATGACCATAGCGGTTACAAAAAAGAAGTGGAGAAAGCTCCAACAGTTTAGTTTTAAAAAAAACGGGAGTCATCCATGAAGCCTTCTGGGAGATAGGATGCCGTATGTGATTTTGAGGTATCTGGTTATCCTTCGAGAATTCCAAATGACCTCCTCCATAACCCCCCCTCCCCCCCAAAAAAAAAGAAAAGAAAAAAAAAAACCTCTCACTGACACACACCCTCAAGCCCTTAAAAGGGCTGTTAAATCTTTATTCAAATGTTTATTTATATCAAATGTACACTCGTTCCCAGCCAGACAAGCTTGTTTCAATCCTTGCCTAGCGTTTGGTGTTTTTTTGTATATGTTGCAGAAAGGTAAGTTGCACCAATTCCTCCTACGCTTTGTCTACCATTTCCATGCGTCTTCTTGATAAGAGTGTTGCAAGAAAATTTGAGAATGTTCAGTTAGAAAAGTTATAGGTAGAGAGAAGGATAGGTATCCGCTATTGTATATTGTGCCTGCTATGTGATTGTCGCTATGGATGGGGTAAGGGGTGTGTTTCTTCGGAGCCCACTCCCCACACGCAGAGTTGCGAGGCAATCCTCACAGACTCAATCCTAAAGATCTCAATGAGTAGCGAGGCAATACTCACTGACTCCACGCAGTTTAATTCTATTGAGTAATTTTAATTTACTGTGGATTATTTTGTTTTTCTGTTTAGGGTTCGGTGTTCGTTCAGCTTCACCATTGATTCACTATCCTGGAGTATGTGGAGGGTTTTGTTATATAGATCTTATTAAACGCGTTTCAATCGCGCTTCAGCAGAGTTGCGAGGCAGTCCTCACAGACTCTATCCTAAAGTTCCCATTGAGTAGCGAGGCAATCCTCACTGACTCCACGCGATTTAGTTATATTGTATAATTTTTATTATATTTTATTTTATTATTTTTTTTTTTTTTTTTTTTTTTTTTTATTTTCTGGAAACTTATTTTGTTTTTCTGTTAAGGGATCGGTGTTCGTTCAGCTCAACCATTAATTCACTATCTTGGAGTCTGTTGAGGGTTTTGTTTTGTAGGTCTTTTAATCGCGTATCAATAGTTTCTATTTTTGCTAGCTCGTGAAGTTCCTTTATCGGTGTCCATTTCGGTTTGCATAGTGCCACTCGCAGGGCATAATTTTGAACCCTCTGTAGCTTCTGAATGTTGGTTTTGCTTAGGTCGCTTGTTATTATGGCACCGTATTCTAGTACCGGACGTATAAATGTTTTGTAGAGCTTGAGAAGCACATCTTTGTTTGCTCCCCAATTTCTACCTCTGATCATCTTCAGAAAATTGATACGTTTAGTAGCTCTAACCGTAATGGAGTTTACGTGACTGTTTAGACTGAGATTGCTATCTAGGATAAATCCCCAAAAAATGGCCTCTTTGTTTGCTTCTAGTTTGTGATCGTGAATGGTATCCTGTAGACGATTTTTAATTATGTTTCTGGACTTGTTGGCTGTCCAAATGCCTTTGTCGTCTGAGAACTGCGATAGTTCAACAAAGTTTTTCCCTACTTTTTCTATATCATTCACATATATTATGAAAAGAAGCGGACTTAGAACCGACCCCTGTGGTGTTCCCGCTTCGAGTATTACTTCCTCTGACACCTCGCGATTAACCCTCACCTTGATTTTTCGGTCAGTTAGAAATGATGATATGATCCTTAGAATTTTAGTGGGTAATCCCATTTTCGCTAGTTTATATCTCACGCCATTGTGCCATACCGAGTCGAACGCTTTTTCTACATCCAAGAAAAGCGCGGTTCCGATTTCGTTTTGACTAAATGCTGTTTTCATATAATCGACCAGTCTATATACGTTTTCGATTCCCTCTTTCTGACTCCTATACGCTCTTTGCCATTTGTTGAAAAAGTTGATTGATTCGAGATAGCTGCGAAGTCTCGTAGTGAGAATCCGCTCAAATATTTTCCCAACACAGCTAAGCAAGCTGATTGGGCGGTAGTTAGAAGGGTTGGTAAGGTCTTTGTCGGGTTTAGGTATCATGACTCCCGTGGCCACTTTCCAGCATTTTGGGAAGTACCCACAGGAGAGACAGCAGTTTAAGAGTTTGGTAAGTCTGCAGTAGAAGATGTTGGGGCACTGTTTCATTATTTTGTAAGAGACTTCGTCTTCTCCTGGGGACGAAGATGACCTGCATTTTCTGATTATACCCATGACCTCTTCTACGCTTATTAGTTCGGTTAATTCATGGTCGTTCCCGTCTTCATGCCTTTGGTCGAAGTTCGGTTCATTGAAGATTGAGTTGTTATCTTGGACAAATTTATTTACTCGTACCTTAAAATCGTTGTCATATCTGTTCCCTTCTTGTGGACGATGTGCCTTCTTTAGAAGTTCGGCAAAAGCACTGGCCTTTGCCTTGTCGTCTATGGCCATAGATCCGTCGCTAGTCTTTAGCGCATTATTATTGGCAATTTTGCTCCTTTGGCCAGTAAGAGTTGTAAATGTATCCCAGAACCTCTTAGGTTCTCTCAGCCCATTTAGGTTTTCGGTTGCTTTTTCCCATCTCACGCGATTGTCGTTAGCTATGGCCTTTTTTACTTCCCCATGAAGGCGATTATACGCGGTTTTAAGTTCTGCTCTTTTCATTTGATCATTCTCTGATTGGTAAGCCCGGAAGGCTTTTCTTTTTTGTTTGATTATTTGAAGAGTTGTTTGGGTTATTCTGTTTATCCGCGTCTTTACTGTTTGCTTGGGACAGATTTCATCTAGTGTACTGTTGATAACCTCGTTAAGGTGGATGCAGGCTTTTTCTAGTTCATGAACATTTGAGGGGTCATTTGCCTTTATTTTTACTTCGATAATGTTTCTGAAGAGGTTCCAGTCAATTTTTGATAGTACTGTAAAAGGTGATAAGCCCAGATACTTGTATCGTTTCAGATATTTGGACGGTACAAATATCTGGACAAAAGACCATTGTTTGTTGAGTTAAGTGAGATTGATTAACACAGAAAGACATTGTCGCGAGTGTTGCAAACATTGAAGAGAGGAAACTCTTCCAGTCCTGTTTATATCGCTTTATCGTTAATTTCCACACATTCAGAAAATATTTGATTCGCTCGGTTATGGAAGTGTGCGTGTGGTGGGGGGAGGGGGTGGGGGTGGGGAGTGATTGTTTACAACAGGTGTGTAATAAGCATTGTGCACTCGGAGGAACGGCCATAGAAGGGAACTAGCACACTGATATTTGTTATTGGTGGCCTACGAACCTCCGCGTCTGACATGGTGCCCAAAGCTATTTTTGGAACTAAAACATTCTACTCTGAGAAAGAAAGCTCATTGTTTGCTACTTTTCTGACCAATTCACCAAACAGGTGAAGATTGTTTCGTCCCGGTGAAGAAACATGTTAACTCTTTACCCAACTTAACGCCAAACACCACACAGCGCTATATCCATTACATCTTCATGAAACTGTTATGTTTTGAATTGTTGTCTTAGAAATATAGATTATGGTCCATCATTCGAACGACCTTATTGAGCTCGTTCAAATGAGGGGCAATAGGTTATGTTTTTAAGACAAAATTTGAGAATTAGTTTAAACATCTTCTAACCGCGTTGGGTAAAGGGTTAATTATTTTGTGAATTGTTTGCACTTTTTAGATAAATCATACGAGGTATCTTTGATCATACTTTAGTAGTAAACAGCATGTGTACCCCATTTCTTTCCTCTACCCAAGAGCATTGTAAGCCCGCCCCCTCCCACCCCTTCCACTCACAACCCTTAAATATTATTTTGGCATGGTATCTCTCTCTTTCTCTCTCTCTCTCTCTCTCTCTCTCTCTCTCTCGTTCCCTCTGTCTCTGTATGTGTATCTCTCTCTTTTGTCGATCGTTTTGTCGCTTGGCAATTGTTGAACTTGTATTTGCGAAAGGGTTAAATCGTCTATTTCATCGGTATGCCAAATTGTTTTGTTTTCAGCATCTTCTACTGCCTGACTCAATAAAAAATCTTCCCCGTCATCACCATTCCACATGATTCCACTCTTCAGATATCGAATATTTGTTACAAATATGGGTTTAGAAATAGATACTTTAAAATTTGTGTGTACACAGTCGTTAACTCGCGAATATTATTAAATTTGCAATTGGGATATCACA
Organism: Pictodentalium vernedei; assembly: GCA_031216915.1. Classification (NCBI taxonomy): domain Eukaryota; kingdom Metazoa; phylum Mollusca; class Scaphopoda; order Dentaliida; family Dentaliidae; genus Pictodentalium; species Pictodentalium vernedei. The sequence continues at coordinate 875,366,650 of CM062297.1, read as the reverse complement.
TTGCTCACACAATCACTCGCACGGATGACGATGTGATGCGTGTTCAGTTTATATCAATCGTACTGTCACACTTACACTTAACATATCTATTGTATATTCAGTGGACGTTTCAGATAAGTAACAATGAGACATATCCATTTAATTTCGGGGGGCGATAAGTAATTGTAAAACGCATTTTGACCATATTTTTACTTAAAATAAATTAAGCCAATTTTTTTTTTTGTTGACATTCCTTAATAGGAAAGGGCTGTGGATTAAAATAGATATACCACACTTTTTGTGATGTATGGCGAGATAATTGTACAGTTTGCAGGTGTCCTGTGGTATTGGACGAGGCCGTAGGCCGTAGGCCTCGTCCAATACCACAGGACACCTGCAAACTGTACAATTATCTCGTCATACATCACAAAAAGTCGGGTATATCTATTACATCGACTACTTCTGCTCGAAAGCCTGGCATCGATTGGATTTACCGACCGTTAGGTCTTGGCCTGCATCGGACCGCTTCTCGAATACGTTTACACTGTTTGTGATAACCGCCCGATATCCAAAGCGACCGACTTAGTAAAAATCCAAATCACAGCTGCGCGAATAATTAAGGGGCAACCGTTAGTGCAAGTAAGGCTTTGTTATACTCAGAAAAATGAAGTGACTCTCAGCAGGAGTGACGTCGCAAGCTAATGTAGATACAGTATTTCAAAATGTATCACCACTTGCCGCCCCCTTACATCAACAATACAATTCTTCCACATATTTCAACAATGAATCCATCAATTGATCTCCGTTCAGGCCAAAATCACCTATTTCTGTTTTGTTGGACACGACATTATAATTAAACTTTCTTTCGGTGCATGCGTTTTCAGATAAAACGATTGGCTCACACGATTCTGTTTTTTCTTTTCATAACTCAATGAACCGAGAAAGAAACACAATTAGGTCCGCCCCAGCCACGCCCCTAAAATACCAGTCTTCGGAGTTGCAACGTGGTGTCAAATCAATAGAAGATAGAACATTGGCACGTTCTAAATCTGAAAAAGAAAAATAAATTTATATTACTAATTTATCACCATGAAATTATTAATAAAATATTTAGATGACCGTGGTGGGTCAATTTTTCTTTTTCTTCACAACTGTATTTATTTGACATTTCAATTTTTACGCACACAGGGTAATCATCTGCGTTCATCGTTTTACACAAATCGATTGTAAACAATGTCTGGTCACGACGAATACGGCAATTTTGACATTGCTAATTTATATCTAACTCCACTTTTACAAACTGTGTTATTCCTTTCTCGGGAAACGGTCAAAACCAAAATACAATGTAATACTGATGGCCTACTTCCACCTACCACGGAACGTAACTTTTACGTGAAGTGAACAGTTGAATGAAATTTGAGGGAGGCGTGGCTTATGACGTTTGGAAAATGTGTCAATTGCTACCTGCATTTCAATAATATGCGCCCTCTTTTATGCCAGAAAAATAATATGTCTACCAGTTTTAGTTTTTAAGTCTTTGTTCGCTGAAGTAGAGGAAGACTAACACTATTTATTTATTTGGGTCGCGAACGTTTAATTATAAGAAATGATCGTTTCTTTTTGTCTATTTCTTGAGTTATGAACACCAAAAAACAAAGTCCAAACATCGCGTAAATAGCCCATTTACGCGATGTTTGGACTTTGTTTTTTGGGGTTCATAACTCAAGAAATAGCCAAAACGAAACGATCATTCCTTAAATAAATCCTCTTTCATCACAAGCGTTACCGAACAGTGAATAAACCTACTCTTGCCTATCCGCGAAAAATTATCACTGAGCAAGTATAAGATGTTCTTAAATGATGGAAACCTACGACCCTCACGGTTTTATGGTGGCGCCAAGTCTCGCACTGCTGACATTTATCATTGCAGATTGCACTTGCAAAGTGGCAGCCTTAACACTCACTTGTACGATAATCACTTAACATCTTATTCGTCCTGTCAGTGTGGCGAGTGCGAGACATCTGAACATTTTTATTATATTGTCCAATCTGTTTAAATATTCGAAACGACTCGATCGGCCACCTCCCATTTGCAACAGACATATTTGCCTTATTTTTTAGTTCTGAATGTTTAAGTAATGGCGATAATATTCTTATGTTTAGTGCGGTACACGATTTTATTTCATTGAGCAAGCGATTCCACCGAACGATAAAATAACCAAATTAAGATTATCAAATGTATTCCATGGAAAAGTTGAGTCTTCACCACAACCACGAGCGCCCGCCACGCACGTTGTCCCGATATAAACTTCTCCCCAACATTGTGTATGAGAGCTGCTTCCACTAAACGTGTTTTAAAGGTATGGAAACACGTGTTCAGACTGGCTAACCTACCTTCTTCTTACCTCCCTTTTGTTTTCACTTTGTTCTTCTCTTCCGTTTCGTATATATATATATCTGCTTACAGAGTTTAAACATTTGAGAAAACCGTCGCTCAGGGACCGGTGCTCCTATGGCCAACTTTGAATGCCTTCCACTAGCTGTAGCACCTGTTTGCGCTGGGTTGGTTTGAGAGGCATTCTGGGCCAGTGTTTGTGGGGGCGCTTGATGGTGCTGTGACTTTAAGTGATTCTGTCAGGTTGACTGATGGGGCCTCGGTCCTTGGGCGAGGCTATACGAGTTCATCCACTGCCACAAATCATAGCGCAAATTTATTTCGAGCTATGGAGACGACAAATTAAGCTTAAATCTTTCCGTCATCTATTCTGTTTCAAACTTGTCTACTGTTATGTTACAGTATGTGGAGAGTGCATTATCACTAAATCACTCGCAGAGTGGAGATTCCACCCAAGCAATAATTGCAACTTTGTTGCAAAGCATAACCAGCACAAACAAAGTCTCAGCCAATGGACCTCCGGGTTAAACCCGGAGGCCCATTGGCTGAAACATTGCTTATGTTTTTGTCGATATGTCTAGAATTTGAAAGTTATAGCTTGGGTGATAACTCCACTCCGCGAGTGATTTAGTTACAATCCACTCTCCACGTACTGTATGTGCTGTGTATCCTGTATTATTGTGTTCATTGTTTATGTTTTATGTTGTGTGTGCATGTAATATAGTATTCATTCAGTCCACGGCGGCCATACTGTATTATATCTTACCTCCTTCAAGTATCTGGGAATTTTATTGGTTCAAAGACGTCACATGCAGACTGCATATAAAACCATATACTGCCTGCCAACATCAGTATACGCTGACAGCTATGGGTAATCTCCCCTTTGTTCATTGATTATTCAAAATGGCGGCAGCCGATAAACGCTTCAAGTTGAAAGATTGAGTGTTGGAAGCCCATATGTGGTCTGAAGTGCAGGTTGGGCAACTTAAAAGGCTTCATATTCTGTGGATGTGTGTCATGTTACCTTCGAAATTAAATTGTTTGGTATGTATGAATTTGCTTTGTTACAATTAAAATAAATTGTAACAAAGCAAAGGCACGTGGACACATTGTGAGAATTATCTCATTTAATTTTGATCGCTCTTGTTATTAGTTCTGTGCATCGATGCAGCAGTCGGTATGATATATTCGTTACACAGTTTCGCTCTCGTCCAATATGAAATTAACTGACACCATATATACCATATTTGGCCACCAACAAACTGTGTAACTAATAATTTTTTTTTTTCTAAATAAATACTGTTTAAACTAATATTAAAAGTGGTCAGTCCACGGTGGCCATACTGTCTTATATATTATTATGTCAACCCGATAGTTTAAACGATGAATGATCAAAACTAGTTATGAACGGCTAACGAATATACCGCCAATAATGGCCAACAGTGATTCCGTATTAATTCAATATACCGACACTGGTGGCAATGTGAATGTTTTAATAGCAAAAATAGCGTCCCAGTTCGGCTATTTGCACTTTGTTTTCAGTTCAAACTACCAGAAAGCAAGCATGCACCCAGAAATGTTTGTGGTTAAAAAATCAATAATTTTCATAATACAGTACGTATAGAGTGTATTATCACTAAATCACCTGCAGAGTGGAGATTCCACACAAGCAATAATTGCAAATTTGTCGCAAAGCATAACCAGCACAAGCAAAGTTTCAGCCAATGGACCTCCGGGTTAAACCCGGAGGTCCATTGGCTGAAACATTGCTTGTGCTTTTTGTCGATATGTACCAAATTTGAAAGTAATACCTTGGGTGATAAGTCCACTCCGCGGGTGATTTAATCACAATCCACTCTCCACGTACGGTATCTCGACCGACATATCTGGAGGTTTTTAAATAATATATTGAGATCCCAAAATAATATTTCGAGATCTCTAGATTTTATTCGAGTATGTTGAGATCTTGAGGTATTAAAAAGTATTATATGGAGATAACGAGATATGGTGCCGATTTGATTCCGATATCTCAAGATATAATGTCGACATATTATGTCAAGATCCTGAGATAAAATTAGTTCGTGTCCTAAGTCAACCAGTGCAAGTATGCAGATACTAGCAGTTTCGATTTCCATATTTCTGAATAAGTCACGGGACAAAATCAATTGGTACTTATACGGATGCTTTTGACCGAATTATTTATTTTAAGCAGATATGTGCCTGGCTGTTGGCAGAGACGCCGGAAGCACGGGGCAGAGGGGGCAGCTGTCGTTCAAGCTGTCGAACCACGGAGGCGAGAGGAGCAGACAATGCCCTTCCCAGGTTCATCACTCAATTCTCTTCACTGATTTATTGTCGAAGTAAATCTAAACTACACCCCAAATCCGTTCTGAGAGCTTTCAAAATTCATTGGGGGATTTGGGGATTTGGGGGAGTTGGGATTGGAGGGAACACCTCCTCTCAAACTCCCCCATATCAGGCCTCGGCCTTTGGGACATGCATGTCTCGGCATGTCATGGCGGAGCCGCGAGTGCGAGTCATAACCTTTACCTGGAGTCTGACTCCATCCTCTGAAAGGCTTCCGGCGCCCCTGGCTGTTGGGAAATAAATCAAGAGTATGCAGCGTATAATTAATTACATCTCCTGGACATATTTATTTCTAAATGTTTTCATTGATGAAGTCCCGAATCTTCCGTTTGACAACAAAGTAAACGCAGTTTGGCTGCAAAATAAGTTTTCAGAAACGTTGCTCAGAGTTCAAGTATTCTAAAAGGAAAGCTATGAACCGGACACAAGTGACAAACTATTCTATAGACGTAATTTGGGGACGTAATAATTCAAGAAAATACACAGAACGTCACGACGAGTGAGGGCTTGCGAGTCGTTTTGACGAACCGTGGCTTTCTGTGTTTATTACACATCTTTACGACATAGAATCCATAAATTTAAAAATTCAAACATCGCACACAGAAAATTTCCAATTTTAAAACTCTGTTATTAATTTAATGAATCGTTGGATTTATCGGCTGTCACCACAGCTTCCGAATTCATCTTGTTCAGAATGCGACGTTTACGAAAATGGGCGGAGTTTAGTTCTTGTGATGAATGAACACGTGTTCCGTACGGATTTGTAAATGGAACTGGAGGAAAAGTAATAGGCGTGTAATAAAGAATGAGATTGGCTCATATATAAGGGAGTGTGGAGGGGATATTCAAATATTTTAAAATTGGACAACTGGGGAGTACCGTTCTTCTAATAATGGAAGCTGGCTTATACTAGAAGATTCACGAAAACCCTCCCTACCCGACGTGTATGGAGCCTGAAAAATAATACACTCAAACGAACACCATTAATCGTTACAGTTCAAGTCAAAATAAGTTGTAGCATAACCGCAATAAATTAGGTATACTGCTTCACCTGCACTGATAAGATCACAATCTCAGTGAGAGCTTTCCAGAAAATGATGTCAGCTTCTGGTCTTATCAGTGTTGGAAGAGAAAGATGCACAGTTTATATTGGTTGTCCTACAACTTATTTTGACTTGGGCTGTAACCGTTAATCATTCACACCTTCTCAAGTTCTTAGAAATTGAAAGATTGTGAACGAGGAACAATATTACTTATCCGCTTATCCGATTTTCTTTCCTTGGAATGCCTCTTATTATGCTAGGCCAATATGAGTCCAAAACTTGGCTGATGTGAAGCTGGTGTCGGCCGATATGAAACAAGCCAGAGTTGTTCCCCTTATGCGCCGTTACTAGGCGCAATCAATTTGATTACAACGAAATTGTTTACTGTTATTGGTCGAATGAAATCAGGAATATTGTCGTTATAACTGAGTTGTTTGAAGCTTTTGTATGGAATTAATGATGGCAATAAGTAAGAAAACTTTACCGCGAGCTAAGATTCCGAGTCTTAAGAGGAGATTCGTGGAAGTTTACCGCGAGCTAAGATTCCGAGTCGTAAGAGGAGATTCGTCGAAGTTTACCGCGAGCTAAGATTCCGAGTCGTAAGAGGAAATTCGTCGAAGTTTACAGCGAGCTAAGATTCTGAGTCGTAAGAGGAGATTCGTCGAAGTTAGAGAAGCGGCAGTTCAGCTATCCGAACCTCGCGCCCTCATCAGCTAAGATTCCGAGTCGTAAGAGGACATTCGTCGAAGTTGGAGAAGCGGCAGTTCAACTATCCGAACCTCGCGGCCTCCCCAGCTGAGAAGCCGAGACGTTTGGATAATGGAACTAGGAGAAGAGGAAACTTCTGACTTTAATATTTTACAACTATTTGTTTTGGCTGAATAAATAATGAGGCTATTATTTGTTTAGTTCCATATCGGCGAGATATCAGACAGGGGAGGCTTCACATCAGCCTTCGACCTTCGGTCGTAGGCTGAAATGAAGTTATCTCGGACTGATATGGAGATAACCAAATAAAAATAAAAACCTCTAATTTTGCCAGTGTATACGGAAATTTAAACTGCTCTGGTAAATAATACACCTGAAGCGCAAGAGTTTCCAATTCAGAGTAAATTGCCATACACTCTGCAACAGGCATGGTTGAAGAATATATTCTCCCTACTAACTACCTTCACTTTTGTAATTCAGTTTAAAGGAAAAGCAATACGGACCATTATATGTTATTCGACAGACATTTTCCAGCTATGTCAAGCAACATTAAAGGTGTTAAATTGTACTTATTTCCGAAAGAGGTGTATCAAAGATAAACGAATCAATTAAAAAATAATTTCTCCAGCATACTTAATGGATTCTTCAAGGACTGTTGCACAAGTAGAAAAATGTATAATATGGTTGCTCATTGGATTTTAAACAACAAAAGACTGCCCTGCAGGTGCTGACATATCACGTACTAATGCGTGCGGCAGATTGATGGTGCACTTGCCTTCAGCCAATGATGACCTTGCCTATGTGGAGTTAGTATGTTCGAGAATCTGACAGTTGCTTGCCGGAGTTGGTGGACCTCACTGGTTCCATCGGTTTCCTCCACTCGTAAAACTGTCCGACAAGAGGTGACCCTGGTTGTCAAATATGTCGTTAAACCCTAATAAATAAATAAATAAATAAATAAATGCACATTAAAATATGGTCCCACTACTGATCTAATTTTACCTTAGTTGAGACAAAGAGTAAAGGTATTTTTCGTTATCGTTGTGTTTTCCACTGCGACGAAGCCGAGGGGTGTTTGAGTTCCCAGACCGTTGTAAACTCCCGTACATCCTGAAAAACACAAGGATAACGGATTTATTTCCCAGAATTTGGTGTACATTATACTTTAACCTAAATTGTGGAGAAAAACTGACAGAAAATTTGTACTTTGCAAGTTTCTGAATAAAAACAAACAAACATGGATGTCATTGGAACTGGCTCAGTGAGCCAGTTCCAATGACATCCATATCTGTAATATTTCGTTCCACATAAATATTAAATTTCCTGCATTTTTATTTTTGTTCTAACATAACTGAGCATAAGGTATGAACTAATAATTAAAAATGGGTACTTTTTAGCCATATAGCCTGCTATTGTGTATTCTTGTTTTACACAGTGGTTAAGCACGGTGTAAAAAAGCTACTGTGGATTGCAAGTTACACCGTACCTCTTAGCCAATCAAAATACTGTATTTTGTTTCATTTGGAAATAATAGTGATTATCTTTTCAAGGAATAACATTGTTAAACTTTATATGTATTTACATACGTTTATACACATTTATATTTTACAATGAGTTACTGAAGGTGTCTTGATTTCGGTTTGTCAGGAAATAATAAAAATGATGGAATGTAAGCTCTGGCATTTGTATGGAGTATCTTCGGGATAGGACATAATAATTAAACTTTTTTTCTGTTCATGTATTTTCAGGCAAAATGACTGGCTAAAGTATTTCTTTTCTTTTCTTTCATAACACAACGAAACGAAAAAACACATTTAGGCCCGCCCTAAACCACGTCCCCAGTATATGTCTTAAAAATAACGTTGCACAATGTGAATGGAAAAGAACCCCTGCACGCTCATAATGTTTCAACATGAAAAGTAATTAATATTTATCTCATCATATTGGAAAATGACTTTCAAAATAAACTTTTATAAACAATGGAATCCTTCTGCTTTTTATTCCATTTTTTCAATCTGCTTATATGCAAAAGGTGATCTGCGTTCATCATTTTACCCAAATTAAACGTAAACAATTGCGGGTCATAATAATCAACAAACGAAACTCACGCGAGCAAAACTTTCTAATTTCCAAACAGCCTGAATGAACTCTTTCTGAGACAAAGTTCAATCAACTTCATCTCATCTGGGTGTATATCGAACTCCACATTTACAAACTGCGTTTTCAGTTTTTCAGGAAATGGCCAAAGTCAGAATTAAATTTAATTAAGTGTTGCTTTGAATGACAGCACCCTCCCGTGGAGTGAAAAAGGAGATTGAAGTTTTGTGTGGGCGTGGCCTATGAAGTTCCTTTCAACATACGCAGTTCATTGGTCAATAAAATTATGAATCACACAAGAACATGTTTCAGTGATATGAATCGTTATTTCAAACAGAATTTTAGAGACTTATGCCTTTTATTCAGTTATCAACAGAAGCATGATGCGGCCTTGTTTTTATTTTAACCCTTTACCTAACCTAAAATGCAGACGACACGTGCAAAAATAATTCTTGAATAACTATTTTTTTTCATTTTTTGTCTCAAAAACATAGGTTATGACCCCTCGTTGGAACGAGCTCGACGAGCTCGTTCCAACGAGGGGTCATAACCTATGTTTTTGAGACCAAAAATGAAAAAAATAATGAAAATTAATTGGCGATTTTTGAGAATAGCGCTGGCCGGTTTTAGCCGTTACGTTAGGTAAAGGGTTAAATCCGCAAAGTAGAGAGTGTTTCAATTGATTGCTCTTCAAGTTTGTTTATAAGGAATGATCGTTTGTTTCTGTCTCTTTCTTGAGTTATGAATCCCCCCAAAACAAAGGCCAAATATAGTGTAAATGGGCTACGCCCATTTATACAGTTTGGCCGTTTTTTTTTTTGGGGGGGGGGGGGGAAACAGACAGAAACAAACGATCACTTCTTATATATTACTGAGGCAGGTTTGCCTTAATTTGATATCGTCCCTTAAAAGCATAAGGGTGCCAACTACAAAGCGTAAGTACTGTAGCTGGCTACATTCAAGCTTCCAAAGGATGGTATATTATTACCTCATTGTGAGATATTATTGGTGTATTTATCTCGATACATCAAAGTAGCATATATATTTTTTCCGATTATAGGAAATGAGTTACACACGGAATTCTGAAGTTACAGCGAAATGATGAGACTGTACGCACGCTTCTCTCTTAATTCTTCCAAATCAATCCATCTCGTAGATATTTAGGTCGGCAATTTTTCTACAGTTCTTTGCTGAGTTCCATTTATTTTTTTTTCAGCATGGCCCAGAGGTCGACCCGAGTATCCAGTTCCGGTTGGACAAAAGGACTAAAATGACATACTGAGATGTGACAGGAGAATGAAAATCACCATACCGGGAAGCTATATCTAACAGTTATGTTCTAAGACATCTTTCAGCCATAAACGAGTGGAATTCCTTCTACAACGCATTGTGTGTATTAATACTATCATAAAGAAATCAAAACAAACCTTGTTGTCTACATAATTTTAATAAATGACAAATTAGTCCCTGAATAGAAAACTACCGTTGGTGAGTTTTATACCCATATACACTTCTCTACTTGAAACAAAAATAAAAAAACAAGACGTGAAGCTCCCGCAATTTTCAGATAACTGATTGGCAAAGGATTGTGAATATCTCTATTTGGGAGATAAACGTGTCTTGATGAGTTAGAAATTCGGAAATTTGACTGTGGAAAAACATTTGTTAACGAACCCCTTCATTCAAAGTGTCGTCGTTAGAAATCAAAATAATTCTCCAAACCCATTTTATTTGAAGAAAAACGATAAAATAAATGTCCCTTCGGGGCTCGTACACAAATGGTTTTCCACAGTCAAATTCCCGAGTATATGACTCATCAAGAGATGTTCATCTCCATTGTAATTCGTGTCATCGTTAGAAGTGAAATAATTCTCTAAACCCGTTTTGTTCGAAGAAAAACAATCAACAAAATGTCATTTTCGATCTTGGTCAATTTGCCATAATCGAATTTGCAAGGAGTACTTCGAAGCACGGACGCTGATAACCGTTGGCATAGGCACAAACCCCGGAGTGTGTTCGATCTGTGATATAAGCGGTTTAGCGCCGTTGCTTGCGCGTAACATGGATACAGACATGTTCTAATTGACCCGCTTCCGGCAGTTAGAGCAGGGTAAGAGTGAATTTACCTGAGATTAGAGCACGGAGCCAACCTGCTTTCAGCCAATCAAATTACGGGTTCAGAAAGAACAACGAGGTCAAATTCAACTGATGAATTACAATTCACCATTAAAGCTGTTTTCCACAATGGGTGGAATATAAACGCTGCACGCGATATTGGCAAATTAACGCTCAGCATATTTGTAAGTTTTCAATGGCGACACAGCTTGGTTCTGAAACACATTTTTAAGTTTGCAGTGTCGATACAGTTTGATTTATGAATTTTTTGTATTGCTGTGAAGTAAATTAAAATGTTTACCACGAAAATATCATTGTGCAAACAACAATAACGCATAAGTTATAATTATACCGCAACGTTTTGTCTCACTTCATGGATTTATTATCAACAGTTAAAGTGAAAAGGTCGAGAATATTTACGACTATGTATCGAGGGTCGCAACAATCGGATAAACTTAAAAAGGAAGATTTTCAATCACAAAAGTGCTCCAATACTTTAATTTGCTAGATATTGAGGTCACTGTTTTCCGTAGTCCTATGTGCAATTGGAATTTGAATTGTGCGAAATTTCTCTCTCGAATGGCATCTAAAGCACGACACATTCTCTTGGTTATCAATAGAAAGCACAAGCAATGTTTCAGCCAAACGACCTCCGGGTTAAACTTGATGGTCCATTGCTGAAATATTGCTTGTACATAGGGCACATGTACATAATTTGATAGCTTTACCTTCGTCATCGCGCGCAGATCAACCAGCAGAGTAACGTTCCCTTTGCGGGAAATTCGTGATAAGACTTTTAGACGTTTTAATTAAATTAAGTGAATAAAGCTAACTGATTAATATACATAACATCATTGAGCACACTTACTTGTTCTACATCCAGCTAATACAGAAGTGCCATTACCAATGGAATCGTTTTAATCCAATGAATTAAACATGGCAACAGTTCCGTGTTTTGGTTGCGTTGAAAAAATGAAAATGACGAGTTGGTCAATTTTTAGGCGGATAGTGTAAGATAAATTGTTGATTATCACCCTGGTGATTCTCAAAATTCGCACGCGTCATTGTATCCCCAATGACGACTGCTTGATTTCAGTACATTCTCGGAGAGCCCGTGGTGGCAATGATTGATATATATTCAGTGATTGTATCTTTAACTCAGGGCACTGCACAGACTTCAATCAATAGGGTGGATCAAGTTAGAGGAATCGGACTATGTTCCAATGACAAACATTGTGAATTTCCTCCCTCGCATCAACAAGTGTGAGACAACGTTCAGAATTCATTTACACGGAATCGTTTTACCCTTTTACTCAACATTAATTGCATACGTACCTCTTAAAAAATAATCGCTGGCAATTTGCAGTTCTTGCCTCTTAAATATAACTTATGGCCTTTCAGAGGAATGAGATGAGCGATCTTGTTCCATTGAGGAGCAATAAGCTGTATTTTGGGGATAGAAATTGAAAACTAAAACAACTTGAATGATGTTTTTTTGTGAATAGCGTTGACTAAGTTTGACCGTTACGTTAGGTAAAATGGTGGAAAACAATGTTTTACTTAAGGGACACAAAACTCTTCAGAGTGTGGGGGAGGGGGGGGGGGTGGGGTAATTGGTCAGCTGTGTTTTCTTATCCCTTCGGATGGACGACGAAACAAAAGGGTTCTGTTTTTTATCACAACAACAGATTGTGGAGATTAGCTTTGGGTTTGAAGCAAATCCACTGCATTTTCTTTTTGGGGTCCCGTTTTTCTCAAGTTTTCTGCTAGAGAATAATAGAACCCTTCGAACTCGAGCGGCCGTTTTTCCGGCTAGGAACTTGATATGTCATAACGTCATTAAACAAGATGGCTGTTCAGTAAATGTGTGGGATAGCCCCGTGACTGCACGTTGAAAATATTGATTGGTCTATCCCCAAATAATGAATATGAACTCTTCTAATTGCTGCCAATGTACTGGCATGGAGATACCACTAGAGTGCGAAGGATTAAGCTCCTGGGATCTTCAAACGGGTTTACTGTTCTGTAATCTTCAATGCGAACAGAAACGTTAGAACCGATTTCGACTGTTCGTGATTTGTTGAACATATTCTGCCATTTGATCAAGAAAAAATCACTTTTACATCACGAAAGATCAAGACAGCGAAACTATATTTTTATTCCTTCGTTCAGAAGGGAGATGTTCTTGAGAAGAAAATACATATTTATGTGACAAAGAGAAATTCTAGGAGAGTTTACGATTTCAAACTCACTTTTGAAATAATCCAAAGCATCAACTAACAATGCTGGTTTACTGACACTTCCAAACCCGAAGGTATTGGTTGGGGGCATATTGGGCTGGGTTGGGGAAGTGTGTTTCGGTTTTTTTCTGTTGCCCGTCGCTGGTTGCTTGAATGCAATTTTTTTCTGTAAGCCGCTAATTTGAAAACAAAGGTTGACAACTAGACGACACCACAAAGTTCATAATGCAAAATACTCTTATGTTTCAAGCATCTTTATAAGTAAATAACAATCAAGTAAACACGAAAACTTTTTATATAAAATTATTATTTTAAAGAAGTACGATCGTTAATATGAATTAATTTTTTAACCATTTGAAACCTGGCGGCGTTTTCCAAGTCCGTTCAATAACATAATCGGAATAGTCCTTATTAATTACCTGTAGGTTAGACCTTGTGGTAGACAAGAGACCATAACATAAAAGTTTTACAATGGTATTTTGTAGAATTGTTTTTGCGACCTGTCAAAAATTGGCACATCTTTGAAAATGTAATGGTTCATTTCAACCCATTTAAAGCCGCAACTAGAAAATACAATTGTAAAAGTTTCATAGTATTGGCCTCTGCAGGTAGATATCCAGCTTGAGGTAGATCTAGGGGAGGTCCTGGAGTAGATCACTCAATATTTTCAGCTTGCAGCCTTTGGTATTCACTTCAACAATATAGTTTGGTTACCCCACACATTCACCGAGCGGTAATCCTACTTGGTGAAATTATGACAATTCATGTTCCTGGACTACAGAAATGGGCCTGTGGAATCCAAGGAATTAAAATAATAAAAACAAATGAACATTTCCTGTTTCTTGTATTATCAATTAACACTTCGAACTCTTGTTTCCTGGAATGGCGTCGCCTTTGTGTGCACTTACAATGAGACGGGTAAGTGTATTATCAATATACAGGAAGGACAGACTGCAGTTATTATTTCATCAGCAAGGCCTCGTGTATAGACTTCTTATAATAAGAAAAAAATGGACGAACTTATGCTATGGGCCGAAACAAATGTTTTACGAGTTCAGAGGGTTAAAAAAGTATAATGCATTAAAGGTTTCAAGTTTGTATCAATGGTCAAAGACCCGTGAAACGACCTGCAGATGTACGTGTTATTATTTAGAATATCGGTAGCAAAGCCTTACACGAAAGGAAGGCAAACAATAGGAGAACAATAGAACAATAAGCCAAGATGGAAGATTTGTATAGATCATTTTCAGAAATCCTCTCAAAAATTGCTCTCCACAAAATAAGAGGGATAATTTGTATAGAGTATATGGGGAAATGGTGTTCTATAGGATTAGGTAGTACTACTGATGCTACGTGTTCAGCCGATTGTTTTATATACTGGAGACCGCCATCTTTTTTATATGGTAGCACGTGATTGCTGTGTGATGAAAGGTCCTCTAATAGGACAACGGACTTGATATATTCTCATTTTGGGCTTATAAGAGTAGCACTTAATGCTACAAGATGCGTTCTATTAAGCTGGAGTACTTTTCTGGCTCGCATGTTCTCCAAATTCTCTGATACTTTGTAGGAAAACAACCCGATGACTATTTATTTGCCTCGGATTTTTCCCTGCTTCTGCCTATGCAGGTCTATTCTATAGCTTATTCTCTCCATTCCTTTTGGCCTGCACTGTGTATGTTATGCCTCCCGTGGCCTCCGTATAAAGTATTCTGACTTCCTTAGCTGTATTTGTGTACTAGTGTACAACGTGTACACATCACATGTAGCACATATGCGCATACGGGTATTTGAGGACATTTTCAGTCACTGCTCGATAGTTCCTTTGGTGAAATCATCAACCCTGTTTCTCGGTACCCCACTTTTAGGCCATAGATAAAATCCCTTTCCCGAAATAAATCGAAGAGTCGAATGTGGAGTCAGTTGTTCGAGCAATTGTAATGGTTGCGACACTCTAGCACAGGACAGAATGGCGGTAGCCAATCACAATCGTCAAGACAGTAATAGTAAACAAAATGCTTGTAGAACACCACAGTAATGGTGGATACAGTGGAAGCTGATCACACGACATTTGGTGGTCATTATGGAGAAATGGTGGTCTTGGAGCTATGAAGGTGATGGATGATCAAGGAGCCAAGAGCCGTATATTAGCTGGGAACTGTACAGGGGCTAGCAGTCATCTAGGAGCTCGGTTAGTGTAGCGGGACAATCCAGTACAGGACAGAATAGTGGTAACCACGGTGCAAGGCAGTAATGGACCAAGACAGAAATACTAGTAGAATACCATACTAAAGGTAAATACAATACCGGCTGATCATAGGCCAGATGGTAGTGACTATGGTCAAGTCAGTAACCTACGAAGGTCTTAGGGTGGCCCGAAAGGCCGTTGCAAACAGGTACTAGGAGACATAATTATACTCAGATATCCTCCAAAAGGTATCCTCAAAAGGTATCCCCAATAAATATACTCAAATAGTACATCACCATGCCATAGGTCTCCTCAAATACCCATATGTGCTGCATGTGCGCTCATGGTGCACTGGAACATAAGCAAATATCGGCACGTTCAGCATGTGCCAATGTGCTACATGTGATGTGTACACATTGTACACTAGCACACAAACACATCTAAAGAAGTCAGAATACTATATTGGGAGGCCGGGGAAGTATTACAAAGACAGGACAGGCCAATGAATGGAGAACATAAGCTATAGAATAGACCAGGATATACAGAAGCAATGCAATTCTGCGAAAACTCTGAGGCAAATAAATAGTTATCCTGTTATTTGTGGTAATTCTACAAAGTATCTGAGTACTTGGGGAAAACGAGAGCCAGAGAAGTACTCCATTTTAATAGAACACACCTTATAGCAATATGTGCTCCTGTTATAAGCCCCAAAATATGGCTTCGCCAAGTCCGATTCGGTGGTTTGGGATGATTTGCGGAAATTGTCAGGTCTATTTGGGTAATTACATTTACTGGCGTTGTATCGATCACACACACCGGACATACCCCCGTCCTATTACAGGGAGGTGGGTCACATAGCAACCACGTGTCACCATAGAAACCTCTACCGAGAACAAAGAACTGGAGATCCATCAACGGACAGTTTAATGGTATTCTCTGGGGCTTTAATGTGAAATTGCAGATATTTTTGGTTGGGGTGTCAAGTCCAAAAGGCTAATCAGGCTCTGAATACTGCTGTTTGTTTATTCAGTGAAGCCAGATATACAGTACTGTGATTACATGAATCGAACAGAGTATTTCGATCGGATCACGACTGGGTCGTGATCCGGTCGAAATACTTTGATCGCTTCCCTCCCTGCAACATAATAGGATCTCCCCTGTCGAGAAAAGAAATACAAAGTAACTGAAGCAGAAATCCATTTACGCTGAATTTTTATTAAATATTTATTCAGCTTTAACGACAATTTCGACAGCCAAGGTCACCTTGTGTTGCAGACTGTTTTTTTTTTCTTTTATTTTTTTTTGATGGGATCTTAATTTTGCAGCATGTGTTTTTACAAAATTATGACCCACAGGTGTACTAGTGTATTAAACGTTCCATTTTACTAGATCGGGCTGTGTGTACTATATTGTAAACACATTATTACATTTTGTATTACTTCTATCAACTCGAAGTAACTTCCACTGACATCGGGCTGTGTGTACTATATTGTAAACAAATTATGACATTTTGTATTACTTCTGTCAACTAGAATTAACTTCCACTGACATTTGTCACAGAAAAAAAATATTATCCTGCTTTTCCAATTATTTAATTTTGACACTTACGGAAAAAAAATATGAAGAGAGTATAATTGTTAGTAGTGTGGAGAAGATTCCAACCAGAAACATCGGTTTGGGAGCAGCACTAGCACGTTTGTCCATGCCGGTTACATGAATTTAATTTCACCAGCGTGTGGTTTTGAAGGCCGGTAATCATCCTTAGACTGTCAAGGCAAAGTTGATACTGTACCGTAAACAAACTAGAGTTTCAAAATGGCATAACTTTCATTCTAAACTAGATTTTACCAGTAACTCCTCGTCAGTTAAAATGCTTACATTGCTGGTTGACGTAAAGGCATACAGCAAAAACTAGAACTAGTTCTTTTTATTAATTCGAAACGTATCGAAGCTATCTCAATTATACCAAAAAATTCGAATCTCGGAGAGTTTTGGATTTCATACATTTCTTTATTGCCGATATTCTGAAGATGACGATCCGCCCTGCAGATTTCCGAGGAACGAGAATGACCACCTCCAGTCTAACTAGATAACAAAAATTAGTCGGAAAAATCATGAAAGTGATAGTCGTCACCACCAGAATATCAATAACCGAAAATGCCACATCTCGTTTTAGTAGTGATACATTCGAAGTAATCGCTTCGACTTAATTGAATGTGAACGCATCAAAACCCCTTCCTACACGATTTTTATATTAATTAGATTGTTTTGAAATAGCAGGGATATTTTCTATAAGCCATGCAACGAAGCAACCAACGCTGCCTGGAAGGTGTCAGTTGGCTTTCAACCTACCGAACCATTCGATAACGCGTCTGTCGACGTAATGTTCTCTTGTCGATCGAAATGGACCAATGTACTTCTTACTTCGAGATATGTTTTGTAGCGAATACCCGCACGATTTTGCCGCAACTTCTTTGTAAAAGATTTATGGGATAAATAAAATAAACGTTTTGTGTTTATAAGTAAAAAATTTATTCCACTCGTAGGATTAAGAATCAAACCGACTCGCCAGAGGCTCGTCGGTTTCATTCTTAATCCTACTCGTCGAATAAATTTTTTACTTGAAAACACTATACGTTTGTTCTATATACATTGCTCGGTAAACGCATGTGCGGACCGATCCACGGCGTCTGTACTTCACAGTGTAGATAATCAACTACCTGAAACAAGGGCAACAGCACTGGCAGTTAAATTTCGAAATTCTACAGGCTCAAAAGACCCCTTTGCCAATCCAAACGACTGGTGTCCATCACCTCGGAAGGTAAACCTGAAATTAATGAGATTTCTCAAAAAGGTAAAGGACAAGTAAGCCAAATCCCGGAATCATTTTTGAAAGACAAACAACCTTTGAACCAAATCGAAAGAAACGACCCGAAGACGCTGAAAAGCAACAAAGAAATTATCATCAAGCCTTGTAACAAAGGATCTGCTGCTGTTCTGATGTCTAAAGATAATTATATTAAAGAAGCTGAACGCCAATTAAATAACCCAAGATATTACAAACCTTTAGAAGCACCGATTTGGCAAGAAAAATGTTCAAAATTTAACGGAATTCTAAAAAAAGCTTGCTGGACAAGGACTTCATTGAGAAAAACATGTCGAGTATTTAATTGCAGAGAGGGATTCAAACACTCGTAAGTTTTACCTCTTGCCTAAAATACATAAACCACTCAGCAGTTGGAGTGACGAATTTACCCCTCCTGGTCGACCGATTTTCAGCGACTGTGGCTCGGAATCTTACCACATTTCACAGTATATTGATTTTTATTTAAAACCAATTGCCTGCCGCCATCCGAGCTTCCTCAAAGACACCGAGGACATTTTAATGAAAATTAGCAAATTGCAGGTTCCTTTCGACAGTCTTCTCATTACCCTAGACATTGAAAATATGTACACTAACATTGGCATTGACGCTGGTCTAGGGGCAATAATAAATAATAATAATAATAAACACAGTTTAGAGCCAATAAAACCACGTAAGTGCTCTCAGGCTTTACAAGTAAAATCAAGAAAACATATGCTTTGTGAAATCTCGTAATTTGGGTTACAAATTAAATTAATTCAAAATGAACTGGTTCTGGGTATAATTCTTTGAAAAGATGAGTTTTAAGGCCAGTTTTGAATGATTTGTAAGTTTGTGGTGACTTCAGGCAATCAGGCAGGGTGTTCCAGAGAAAAGGGCCAGCAACGGAAAAGGCCAGATCACCTGCCGTTACTAGGTCGCCTGGGTTATGGCAGAGTTTATTCGCAGATGAGGATCTCAGAGGTCTAGAGGGTGATAATAACTTTGAATGTGATGCGTTCTTCAATAGGGAGCCAAGAAGGGATATGACATGATTTCCTCCTCCTTAAAATGACCCTCGCTTCGCAGTTTTGAACAAGCTGGAGTTTCTGCAGCACGGACTGTTTACAACCATACAGTAGAGAATTACAGTAGTCTAAGCGGCTGCTGACAAATGCATGGATTAACTGTTTCGCGATCTCTTCGTCCACAACGCCGTGTATCCTGTTAATATTTCGTATGTGTTAGTAGGATATCCGACACACCTGTGTGACATGACTGTCAGCAGACAGGTGCTCATCCTAAAAACATCATTCGAAGGTACGATGACCCTAACAGACCATCGGAAGAAATCCTGCAATTGTTAGAATTATCATTGAAAGGTAACGACTTTGAATTTAACAATAAATTTTACCTCCAAATAAGTGGATGTGGATGTAGTATGGGTACAAACTTCAGTTCAAATTTTGCTAATATTTTTGTTGCAGAATGAGAAAAAGGTGCTCATGCTAAAGCAAGAAAACAGCCATTATGTTATCATAGGTTCCAAGACGACATTTTCATCCTATGGCCCCATGGTCGTGATGACTTAAACGAATTCTTAAAAATCCTGAACAACCACGATGAATCCATTAAATTACAGCCCTGCATTTCAGAAAATACCATTGACTTTCTGGATGTGACTGTATTCAAGAGCCCCCAGTTCCGGCATAGCAACGTACTAGACACAAAAGTAATTTTTAAACCGACCGATTCTCACCAATTTCTCCATAGAGCCTCTTATCAGCCACCCAAACTATTCAATGGGGTGGTAAAATCTCAAATCATTCGATTCCATAGAAACTGTACGAACAGAAGCGACCTCAATCACGCATGTTCAATTCTTTTACAAAACACTTGTTAAACGCGGTTACTCAAAACGTCTTTTGCGAAAGTTTAAATCTGATACAATCCGTGAGATAGCGACACCCATTCGGGACTCTGAACCAACGCACCCCACGAAAATTCGGCATAACCGCCCAGTTCTGGGCAATGGATCAGTAAATATATGTCAGCGCAAAATTTGTTACAAACATCGTATGAACTACATGGATACCGGTAAAACATTTTTTAGCGAACAAACCCGTATGTTTTACCAAGTTAGAAACAGCTTCAACTGTGATTCTGAAAACATTGTTTATTTAATCACATGAAAATTATGCCATATCCAATATGACGGTCAGACGAAAAACGCCTTGCGCGTCAGAATGCAAAACCATTTATCAGATATCCGTTTAGATTCAGGAAAGGCAGTCTCAGACCACTTTAATCTCCAGGGTCTTGACATTAAGTCACATTTCAGTTTTCAACCCGTGCTTTTGTCTGTCTGTCTGTCTGTCTGTCTAGTCTGCCAGTAGCCCGCCCGCCCGCATGTGCGGTTGCTACCCACAATACGGATTTATATTTTGTCCAGACGTTTTCATTTGTATTGGGGGGGGGGGGGGGGTTCCTTCTTGTTGTAAGATAAAACATTTTCCTTGAACGCCGATAAATCCACAAAAGTTGCCTATTTGACGAAATCAAAATGTTCATTTGGAAAAAATTACCTTTATGTTTCATATATTCTGTGTATGAAATCACTCGCTCGTTCGTTCGTTCGTTTGTTCGTTCGTTCGTTCATTTGTTCGTTTTTTATCATTTTTGCTCGAAGTACTTCCGCTTAAAGAGAGTAACTGTGTAAAAATAATAATAATAAATTAACGTTCCGAGCTTGTTTTGTTTATTATTTGAAGTGTATTGAGTTAGGTTTAATGGTTTCTACTTCGACCAGGGAGCATTGTTGGAATATGTTAAGTCTCGTTCCACAATACACAGAGAAAATTTGGTTCCTCCAGGAACCAAAACTGGTTCTTCAGTTTGTCGTGTTAGGAGAACCAAATTTGATTACATGGAATCTTTAATCTGTCACATTAATTGGCCTGTCGAGGCCTCTGTAATTTGTAAAAATGTAACATATGAAGCCACGCTAAGTTGAAGTTGTAAAATGGCGACGAAGTAACATCAGAGACTAATTTCCGGTTGTTCCATCACTCAGACGTTAACCATTTACCCAACCCACACGATATCGAAATATTGATTAATTCTGTTACTG
This sequence comes from Pictodentalium vernedei, assembly GCA_031216915.1. NCBI lineage: Eukaryota > Metazoa > Mollusca > Scaphopoda > Dentaliida > Dentaliidae > Pictodentalium > Pictodentalium vernedei. The sequence goes on along the minus strand of CM062297.1, from coordinate 875,345,546 downwards.
TTTGTTTTTTAATTTGTAAAAAAAAATCATCAAAACCAGACCAAACCAGACCAATTTAACCTCGTTTTGAAGATTTTACATCAGTTCAAAGGTCTGGACATTGTTGGTGATTCTACGTAACACACGCTAGCATTGTTGGTCCCACCATTCCGTATTTATGAGGGATGTAGCTATAAAACTTCCCACAAACAGTTATGGTAATTACAAATTGTGAACCTGTTATGATTTTATTCAACCCTTTACCTTACCGGAAAAGCAGACGACACTAGCAAAAACAAATCTTGAATAACTATTTTTTTTTACTTTTTGTCACAAAAACATAGCTTATGACCCCTCCTTGGAACGAGTTCGACAAGCTCGTTCCAACGAGGGGTCATAACCTATGTTTTTGAGACAAAAAATGAAAAAAATAATGAAAATTAATTGACGATTTTTGAGAATAGCGCTGGCCGTTTTTGAGCGTTACGTTGGGTAAAGGGTTAAAATACAGCCCCTAGATGTTGACAGTTCTAATTTTACGTGTATATGTTTACATTGAATTTGTAACCTCGTTTTTATTATTGAACTTTTGTAATTTGGGGAATATAAACACAGTACCCCACAGACTTACCCGCGAAAACGGCATTGGACATACTTCATAGAATGTTTTTGGAAATTCCCTGTGCGATCTCAAATCTATTTAGTGTGTATGTGGAATATTATAGCGATATCTGTTGCGGTTTGTGGGGTAGGGGTGTTCACAGACTGGGTGAGGGGGAGGGGTGGTGTATACACACCTGTCATTCTTACGCCATATATCCGGTAACTGATGTTGGATTTTCAAACTTAAAATATCACTTTATTTTAATTTTGCTCCACGAACTTTAATTTTGACGTTTTTCGGCCCAGGTCGCATTTAACGTCATAGCGCCAGATATATTCTATCAATGTGAAGGAAACTACATTGCGACGTCACATAAACTATCCGTGTTATTGTAGGTGAAACACTATTGAGGTATATGTAGTAACTATAGGTGAAAGCGCGGTGGCACAGTAGTTGCGGCATTGAACTTCAAACCGAGAGGACCACGGTTCGATCCCCGCAAGGAGCAACTGCATTATTTCCTTGGACAGGGCTCTTAATTCCGATTGTTCACGCGGGGCACGGAGCACTGTGTACTAAGGCATAATGTACTAAGGCATACTGCACGTCGATGGTGCACCTGTCTTCAACCAACGCTAACCCTGCTTGTGTGGAGTTGGGGTATCTGACAGTTTCTCGTCGGTTCTCACCGGGTACTCCTGCTTCCTAGACACGGAAAATTGTCCTGCACGAGGTGACCGTGGCTATCGAAAGTATCGTTAACCTCCAATAAATAAATAAATAAATAAATATATAGTAACTAAAATAAAACTGGGCAGGGCGTAAAAGCATTAACTGACGTAAAAACGTCGAAAATGAGGTAAAAAAGAAAGAAAAAAGAAAAATATAAGAGATTTTTATTCTTCGATCTCTACAGAATACTATAATTTCATGAGTATCCAAAAAAGATCAGTTTTTGTTGCATTGACGTGTGATGACATCAAAAATCAGTTCGGCCCTCATTGTTCAGAATACTCATGGTAGGCAACATATTTTTAGATGTGGTTTTCATTGAAGAATATATATTAAATATTACATCTCCACAAGGAGCGTCAATTAATCTGGCCGATATGTGAATTGCTATCAAACACATTTCGGGGTGTTTTTAGTATAAATGGATCATGAACTGTCAGGATCATCTCAGCATTCTTCGACCTCGCTTCCAAGAGAGTGTGCCCTCCATCCCGCAGAGTGATAATAGTTAGGAGTTTATAGTACTGTCGTAGTGGACTGGTAACTTTCCACGGGTGGGCAATATTTCCACGGACGCAATAATATTAGATTCCAAACACTAATTATAGGAATAATCATCAAAAATGTAATTAATGGAACATCGGGTACAACCCGGTGCTTTATTAATATAAGCTTTGCTTACAATTGAAACTAGAAGTCCTGTCACCAATAGTGCTCTTATCTAGGCTTAATTGCGCGTTGGAATTGCGCGCAATTGCCATATTGAACGGCATCCAAAGCACGACAGGTTCGCCTGGTTATTCATAGCAAACACATGCAATGTTTCTGCCAATGGACCTCCGGGTTACCCGGAGGTCCATTGGCTGAAACATTGCTTGTGCACAGGCCATATATACAGAATTTGATAGCTTTACTTGGGCCACAACGCGTACATTAACGCGCATATCAACGTGCTATTTGTGCGCATTTCATGACAGGACTTTTAGTTTTAACTGTATAGTGATTTTTATCCCATAAATGGCCGTTTATTTTAACAATAAAGGCCTTGGGTGAATTTTTGCTTTAATTACCTAGTAGGGTGATAAATTTTCCCCGTAGGTTTAACATCGGGTTGGGATATCTTGACCTGATTTACGCGTATCAGAAATCTGTGGACACGAAGCGACGATCATCACTTAAACGCAATTGAATGAGTTGTACCGGTATATAAGATTTTTGCCGCATGTAATACGAGCATTGAGAGCAAACGATAAAGAATACTCATAATTAATTAAAAGTATTCAAAAATAAAACTCGATTTTGAAATTCCTAATGCCAGTAGTGTCTGGTGTAGTGTTAATTTGGGGATGTACATAATAACAACATATGCTCGATGGGGCGGTACCTCGCATCGATAAACACTTATTCTGTTTCAGGAGAGAAAGAACGTGAAAGATGTTCTTTAATTATGAGTAACCTTACCTCTCCTCACAGCACAGCAACATGTAACACGAAGTATACTCTGCACAATTCCAATCAACTGAATTCGCAGATTGTCAAAATAATTTGAACACAACTGTATCACACGCTGTTGAATCCATCTCTTCCACACACGAATCTCGGGTAAGCGCAATAACTATTTCTCATTAGAACGAAATGGTGGCACAAGTGTTAACATTAACGACATCCATTTGCAGCATAGTGACCTCTCGAATCCAAGCATATTATTGAATAGTTTATTTCACGGACGTATAAACATTAACACTTTAAACATCAACATACAAAAATGAACTGACAAGTGACATTCGTGACCAGCTTTGAAAGTGGCCCAATTGCTCTCATCCACTCAATACAACATGAACGCATTGTAATGTAGCATAATTAACAGTTCAATTGTTGTTTTCTTTAAAAGGTTTGAAAGTATTACACAATGCCAGTACAAAGGAATGTAGATTGCTCATTTAATTAAATTTAAAGAAGGATTTTTGCAAGTTCAGCTGACGTTTGTTGGGGAATTATTACAGAAATGTATCACTGCACCTTATTTATTTTTTACAATATTCTCTTGTCGATCGAAAGGGACCAATGTACTTCTCACTTCGAGATATGTTTTGTAGCGAATACCCGCACGATTTTGCCGCAACTTCTTTGTAAAAGATTTATGGGATAAACAAAATCAACGTATAGTGTTTTCAAGTAAAAAAATATTCAACTCGTAGGATTAAGAATCAAACCGACTCTCCAGAGGCTCGTCGGTTTCATTCTTAATCCTACTCGTCGAATAAATTTTTTACTTGAAAACACTATACGTTTTTTCTCAATATATTACTCGGTAAAGGTATGTGCGGACGAATCCACGGTGTCTGTACTTCACAGTGTAGATAATCAACTACCTGAAACAAATGTGGCCCGATTTAGTGAAAGTTCTCGGAAAATCCCAGCACCCTCAGAGTCACAGTTCTGTTGGGAGCTCCAAAGTTCTCATTTCTGCTGCTGACAGAGGTTTTCGGGATGCTCGCAATGTGATCAGTGTTGTCACAGATATCAGAAATTCCGAAAGGTACTCCACTACGGTAAAATCTGGACTTCTGGACTCAAAATATTTCATCAATCAGTTTGATTTGTGTGTTTCATCTCTGTCTAATATGGAAGATGTGTGTACTCATAATGCTATTTCTCTGAGAGTTGCTGTTCAGATAGAGTCACATTGTGGTGAGCAAGGCTTTGCCACATGTAACTGTGCAGGTGCCCTTATGTCAGAGTAATAAGTGTGAATGTTTTAAGGCAGGACTATTGATTAATTCAATATGTCATTCCAGCCAACATTACAAAAGTAAGTCAATACTATGAAACTTTTATAAATGTATTTTTTGGAATTCTATTTTCAACCTATTAATATAACTGACTTAAGTGAATCATTAGCATTTTAAAAGATATATCAGTTTCCAAACTGGCAAATTGCCACATCATTTAAAATGCTAATGGTTCATTCCAACTCATTTAAAGTCATAACTAGAAAAAAAAAAGTTCTGCAAAATACAATTGTGAACGTTTTATAGAATTGGCATTGTTGAATTAATAGTTACATTGTTATTAAGAATATCATGATATTGGACTAATAAGAACTGTCGAATTAAATGTATCAATGTTATGAAGATTATCATGGTGTTCAACATGAAATGTAATATGTTTATGTTTTTTGTAATGATTTTGTAATGAAAAGCTATATCATGGGAAATACAAAATGTTGAATATTAAATATTATGCTATTTTTTGACAATTCCTGGTTTCAGTTAAAATGTCTGATTTCAATTACTGTGCATAAAGATTGAACATTTCAGGTTTTATAATAACTGACGAAATGGGATATTAAAGATAATAACTCAAATTTTCAATTATTGTTCAAAATAACTAATTATGCATTATAACTCTGATATCCATAACAGAAATATCTAGAACGAAAGTGTTCAATTGCACAGAAAAATATTTGCAAATTTTAAAACAAAAATAAACGTACTAAAACTCTAGGTACAGTACGTGGAAAGTGGATTGTAACTAAATCACCCGTCGAGTGGAGTTTTCATCCGAACTATAACTTTCAAATTTTATATATATTGACAAAAAACACAAGCAATGTTTCCGCCAATGGATCTCCGGGTTTAACCCGGAGGTCCATTGGCTGAAACTTTGCTTGTACTTGTTATGATTTGCAATTATTGCTTGGATGGGATCTCCACTCTGCGGGTGATTTAATGATAATACACTCAATGCGTTCTGTATGACTGTTCTAAATATTTGAATTAGAATTACCCGCTTTGAAAAGTTGCGCGCTGAAATGATGCAATCTCCAAAACTAAGCAGCCTTGGGAAAATATATTTGTTAAATAAATATGTTTGCGAAATACGTTATTTGTCATGAACAAGTGTAATGATGAGAAATAACATGAAACAGATATCGAGTTTCCGTGTGGATGCCGAAAACATCTCAGGAGCACGTGCCATGAATCACACATGGTCACGCGTACGATGAACGAATGATGACATGCGGCGGACTGTACACACGTGTCAATAAAAATGCAGATTTTTAAGTCATTCCATTCTTTTTTGCACTGAGTTCGTTTAAATCAAAATGCACAGATCCAGAATTTTTAAAAAACAATCTGTTCGTGGCGTCTGCAAGGTTACAAGGAAATATAGCAATTATATGTCACTAGCAGCCAAGAAAGATATGCCCACGTACTACTCCGCGGCCCAGAAAATATGCAGTTTCGGATAAATTCAATGATCGTAGATTGATTATTGGTGTCCGTGACAGCTCAGAGTGCAGAGGGCTTTTGACAACAACAATGCTCCAAAAACATTTGAAATGAAATGAAATAATTTACATTTATACTTCTTTGACAAACTGGCTGATGTTCGAAAGAACCGAAAATTATTCATCAATATCAAGCAAGCTCTTCCTAATGATATACAGTACATCCGCCGTGGACTGGTCAGTTTCCACAGATGGGCAATATTTCCACGTAAGCAATAAAATTAGATTCCAAACACTATTTATAGGAATAATCATCAAAATTTAATTAATGAAACATCGGGTACAACATGGGTACAGCCCGGCGCTTTATAAATTATGATTTTGCTGATGATGATTTTTGGTACCTGGTGTACGCATGCGTGGACATCACTGTTCACGGGTGGATTGCGACCAGTCCACAGCGACTGTACGGTATGGTATTCAGTGAGGACTTAAAGCTTTTGTACCAACAATTGTTGAATGAACTTCTTTATTTTAAGTACAATAATTTGTTTTATGCATGTTGTTGTTCTCAGTGCAAACACATATTACTTTCAGCAATTCAGAATGTGAGGTAACATATGAATAACCGAGTCCTGAACTTTTTTTGAGTTCACATTAATGCTTGAGGAACCATTTTTTTCCGAGTCATATTTGTGTTCTCAGAACATCAAAAGATAACTCTGACAGGAAGCTGGAAACGTTCAGAAAACTTGGCCCTCACAGGACGTTATATACTTTCTTTGTGTATTATCGTACTATGGCACAGGACCTGGACCAAATTTGGACAACTGAGCACGCTGTTGACTCTGGTGTTTTGTTATTCCCGAAATAAGCGAAACAATAGTCATGACCCTAACTTTTTTTTTTGGTTGGAAGCGCGGGGGGGTGTATACCTAATTGCTTTTTATCAAGGACGTATACACCACAGATATACTTTCCTTTGATTAAATACTGTATTTTAAACATGCAACAATTACACATCAGATAGGTATAGATGTCCGACCATTCGGGAGCTTTCAACATGGCTTTGACCATAAAAAGCATCTGTCATTGGTTAATTTCCCCCTGGATGTGGAATTCTACCGATATATTAAGTAGGGCATATATTGCATCTTCTGAACTATGTATACTTCTGTCAGGCAAGTAAGAAATGTTGCGTCCAACTGAGTACTCCAAAGCGTGTGTATATTTTCGTCGGGCAAGCAAGGACGTTTGCCTAGCTTAGTATTTCATAATTTATTGCTGAACCTTCTCCCAACGAAACTGCTGATCTTTGGGAGTTTTATTTTTTCATTTTTTTTTTTTTTCATTTTTTTTTTTTGGGGGGGGGGGGGTGGGTGGTATCTCAACCCCTGAAATTAGTAGAAGAAATGGATAACGCTATATCGTCTGACACTTACATTTGTTACAATGTGTACCTTTTATTGAGAATAACAATGTTCTGTGCTGTTCATTCCCCATACGTAGTATCTTCGAACCCAGAACGGACATATAGCAGCGAAAAGGGATAGGCGTCTAAGGACGCTCATTACTAAACATCTAACCCATATGTGCCGTGTTGATCAACCAGTGGCCATGAACCCCCCCCCCCTCCACCCACCCCTACCTCTAACATTTTCGCTTCGCCCGAAGAACGTTAGCCCAATGATAGATACTTTCACATAACATATAATAGTCTCCAATATTGGCCTACGCACTCTGTAAATGCCCCGATTCGCTCTTAGTGCACTGATTTTTGCACATTTATTTGGACGTGGGAGGCTTAAATAAGGGATACCTCAACCACTTCCACCGCAACGCCCTTCAAATATCATGTTTGCCCCCTCACCCTTTTCTGAAAGAAAGAATCCTGGCTCCGCTCCTTACAGATCAGGCGAAAGGAGTAGTTGATATTTTTTGTTATTTGGCGTGCTCAGGGTACGGCATAGTCTGAGGCTGCTTGTTTTTATTCTGTATTGCGGGATGGGCGTTAGCCTTTATACAAAAATGCCATGTACTAATATTTAGTTCAGTTTTAAGTTCAAACAAGGATGAAACATAAGAAGCTGGGCAAGATCAATGAGGTTAACTCTCCAGTTCCACAAACATCAGTTTAATAAACTTAATTTTAAATCTAAAAAGAAACCCGATTAATAACAAACATATGAATTTGTCATATCCTGGGTCTGGAGATTCTGTGTCTATTTCACCTACCGTGCATTCACTTTACCACTCGCGTTACTTCAGCTGACATTCACACTGAACTAAATGAAAGTTTCGACTGGCCTCAACAAAACGAAATTGTGTACATGTGTGGATTCTGTATTTTGCTGGGTTGTAACATCGACACCCACCACAAGGTGGCAAGCCCAAAACTAGACTGAAGTGCACAGTAAAAGGATACTGAGGACATAATAAACTCATCGTGAAGTTTACAGGTAATGGATGAATGGCCCGGCGAATAGACGCTAAGAAGGTAATAAAAACAACTGGCCAGTTAGAAAAAAACAGATAGCCAGCTGTAGCCATTTTCTTGTACACATCTTCGTCACAAACCGTACGGTTAAAACTAGAAGTCCTGTCATGAAATGCGCACAAATAGCACGTCGATTTGCGCGTTAATCTACGCGTTATGACCATAGTAAGACTATCAAATTCTGTACATATGGCCTATGCACAAGCAATGTTTCAGTCAATGAACCTCCGGGTAACCCGGAGGTCCATTGACAGAAACATTGCCTGTGTTTGCTATGAGTAACCAGGAGAACCTGCCGTGTTTTGGATGCCATTCGATATGGCAATTGCGCGCAATTCCTACGCGCAATTAAGCCTAGATAAGCGCACAGTTCGTGACAGGACTTCTAGTTTTAACTGTAACCCTACATGTAACTATTAACCAATAATTAAAAGATATCAAACATCAATGTCTACAGTACATGGAGGGCGGGTTGTCACCACTTCACCCATCGAGTGGATGTATTACCCAAGGTACTACTCCTAAATTTTGAACAGAAACACGAGAAGCACAAGCAAAGTTTCAACCAATGGACCTCCGGGTTTAACCCGGAGGTCCATTGGCTGAAACTTTGCTTATGCTAATTACGCTTTGCAACAAGTTAGCATTTATTGCTTCAGAGAAATCATCACCCCATGTGTGATTTATTGATAATACACTTCCCCTGTACTGTTAGTCATACAATGTAAATGTAGACAGAAAACGAATTTGTCAATCTCATAATGTCATATTGTACGCAAAGAATTGTGTCGAATGCATGTGACTCGTGTCAGATGTTGATTTATCTAAACCAATATGGGCACAATGTAGAGCTCGTGTGGGCGAACCGTCGTACGAATTTGAAGAATACTCGGATGGTTGAAAAATTACCTTTTTTCCGAAAATTTAGGGCATGTAGCGCTGCTAGTTTCTCCGGACGGACGGATCTATGAATAGATTGATGGATAGATGAGTGGATGTATGGATGAAGGGGCGGATGGATGGTTAGATGGATTGTTGCACTGTGTGTTAGTTATTCTTACCCCCAGTTTGCTTGAACATCTGATCAGCTGCAACTGCGGCGTGTCCCATCTTGCAAATATTGGTAGTTTCATCAAAAGAAAATGTTTGGCAGAGTCGATTCCTTCCACACATTACAGCGCACATTCCTTTAAGCCTCAACTTCTGTACGCTCGAAAAACCAGTACGGTCCGCAATATTCGAGATCGTAGGTAGAAAGGTCACACCGTTTGTCGATTCAGCAACAACATATACCGCCAGGTCTATAACCAAATGAACACATTGTAGCAAATAGAACCAGTAACGCATATTGACATATCAATGTAAGAACATAGACACCGTACGTGAGCCCACATGAAAAGAGAAAATGTTTTTTTGAGGATGGTGTATTTAATTAATAAAACAGTTATGGAGTTTTGTGGTGGTAAATATGATGTGATATGAACCTAAAAATCTTATATAAGTTTGTTTAGGTTCATATCACATCATATTCACCACCACAAAAGTCCATAATTGTATAATATGTAATATATTATAGTGGCACGTACATGTCATCGGATATTGTGGTAGGGCTGTCGGTGAACGGAATGAGGCGCTTTTCAGACCTTCATTTCATTCGACGTCATTGCTTTACTGTGTTGCATCCATGGTCATATTGTTGCGGAGTTAGGGTTAACCTTCCTACTGGTCTACAGTTGTAAATTAGGACTAAGTGCTTTGTGTTAACTGGTAGAACCGCGACGTCCCACCAGCCCGCGACTTTTTAAGTTTCGTTTACAGACAATGTTGAATGCAGGTTCCAGACAGTTTTCAAATTCCAGCAACTTCACGGATCTTGTCGAGCATCAGTTATGAAATGACGTAACGAACACTCAAGTAAAGTTTTCTACATTTAATTTAAAATATCTTTGAATTAAACTTTTATCATCTCCGGCTATCTCTTTAATTTAAAGTTATAAAATGTACAAAGTTCAGTCATACCTTAATTCTAGTATTTAGCAGCGGCATCCATTTAGAGGCGGGTACCGAGGTTCTTGCATTGGTGATGAGCCAGAGACAACATAGCCCACCAACCAGAAATGGTGCTTATATACACCATTTTCTGATGCAATACTTAATCACGCAACAAACCACTCATAGAAAACTTAGGAGAAGTCCCATCCCATGATGTGCCATTGATGGACACTTCTAGTGTCATGCAGACTGTCAGTTTGTCTGCATGCAGTCTATGGAATCTCTAAGTCAAACACGCATTCTGCTGGTTGTCTGTTAATCCGCAGATTTCCTTGATGGAATTCATAAGCCTGCAGCTCATCATCAGATGATGCCTTGTGATGTTTCACCTAGAGCATATTATGATTTGATGACAGAACAACAACATTCAGGAAAATATTGCAGAATGTTTTTATACTCTCCATCAACAATTCTTGCAATATTACTGTTAGTTGACAATACTGGTCTAGAAGGGAATGTCTGATATTGTCAACATAATATATGGCGTCCACTCTCGTCTGGGAATCAACATACTCTTGCACTCTGATCGCCAGTTTGTATAATTCCATGTAATTTCTAATTTCTACTAAATTAAACTGCACACAAAATACGATTCCTGTCTCCAAATAAAAAATGTCTATTAAATGTGTTATGGCCAAAATTACATCCCCATAACACAGAAGAGCTATAGCTCTTTTCTCGAGCTTAAATAACCACTGTGGACGAACTTCGCAACAATATAAATGCAATAAGGCCACCTTCTAATTATTAAGAGGGCTGTATGTAATATACTTCTCAAAGTTTGCTAAGCACCAAGTACATCCAACTACCTGTTTTAAGTTTTAGTTGAAACATTGTGATGAAGAGTGTATATATTTTTTATTTAATTATATCTTTAATGATTTAAGTACAAAAATTAAGATTGTATTTGTGTTTGACATTATTCTTTAGCTTTTGAATACAATAACCATGGAAAATGGATATAATTGGTAAAAGGGGAAATTTTTCAATATGCCACAAAGTTGACGGAGCGAACTGGTATGGCTTCAGTATCGAGTATGAGACCCATTACTGTTAATTACAGCTTGACAACAGCATTCTCATGCTCCCAATCAGGTTCCTAGTGGTCCTTTCTGAGATGTCGTTCCATTCTTGGACCAGCTGGGCACCAAGCTCCTGAACATTTCTTGGATGGATTGGACGGGCTGAAATTGCAAGCTGCAAGTCATTCCAGACATGTTCGATTGGATTGAGGTCAGGGGATCTTGCTGGCCAGTCAAACGCTCAATCCCCTCCATCTATCAGCACTCTCCGACAGCATGGGCAACATGAGGACGGGTATTATCGTCCATCAGATTGAATCTACCACCCACTGTGCCTGCATACAGTCTGACGTGGTCATCAAGGATCTCACCAATATACCGTTGTGCAGTCAATGTACCACGTTCAAAGACACAGAGCTCTGTACGTCCATCCCAGCTAATGCCGCCCCAGACCATGATTGACCCTCGACCATAGCGGCCCTGCTCGTCAATGTGGGCTGAATGGAATCGCTCTCTTGGTCTTCCCCATACACTAGAACGTCTGTGTGGTCTAGGCAGTACCTTGACTCCTCTGTAAAAAAGGACGGGTCGCCAATCTTCTCTGGTCCATCCAACGTGGTCCATGTCCCATTCATATTGTGCCTGGCTGTGGTTCTGGACAGCGGAATGCGAATACGTTGTCTTCTCGATCGGAGACCACCTTCGTGCAATCTTGCCCGGATAGTCTGCGTCGAAACATTTACCCCGGATGTATTCTGAAGGTCACTGCGAAGCTGGGTTGCTGTGGCAAAGCGGTTCCTACGGGCCTGAATGACCAGAAACCGGTCTTCATCTGCAGATGCTGCCCTGTCTCTGTTAGCACCATGCCATGGTGTGCTATACTGCTGACATCTTGCCCATGCTCTGGTGATCACCGTATGATGCGCACCAAGGGCTTCACTAACCTGACGACGGGTAGCCCCTTGCTCCACCATTTCTACAGCCCGCCACATTTCTGCTTCAGACAACTGTCTTCTTACATTTGCATTTGCCATATTCAACCATTAAATCACACAGATTTGTGTGGAAATGAAAATTGAATACCCTACACATGTCATGTACATGAGACAGTACACGAAAACATCATGAAAATCAAGGGGTACGTGCTTTCCATGACTGTCACGAAAAGTCTGCATGTCAAGAGAGCTAATGTACACACTGGGGAACATCCCAATTCATTCCTTAATCATATCCACCAAAAATATCGCAAATATCGCAAATATGTCACAAGCAAATTTCACAATGATGTGTCAAATATTTGGTGCTTAGCAAACTTTGAGTAGTATATTATAGCAGGGTTCGACACTAACCCACGTCGACCGACATTGTCTAGTAGATTTTGGTCCGGTCGTGCTGTTTCTCTGTCAAACTTGCCCGACTGGTCGTCCTCATTTTTCTCGAGCAATAACTGATTAATTGAAAAAAAAACTATCAGTTTTGTTATTGCAGCGAGACAGAATGAGATAGAGTCGGATCGGCAGCCAAATATAATATATTTGTGTGCCGATCCGACTCTATCTCCTTCTATTATCATGTCGAAACATACTGTGATGATAATATCGTCGAGTTATCTCCTGTCGCAACTGCGAAGAAGGGATCTATCCGACTCGACTCGTATCTGCACTGTGCTGAATGAAACATGGTAACTTGTGACGTCATGACTCATAGCTTATCATTACCTGATGCAAATTGAAAATTTGTTACGCAGAGAATGAACGACAGCGTCGTAGGTGTGTCCAATATGTCAATCAGAGTGACGTCATCAAGTTTCAACTGTGTCAGTGTGACTGTCATATTGTGTGGGAAAGTCCATTTTGAATCTGGAATATACTGTGAATGGGAGCGGGTCTTTTCGGCCTCGGGAACATTCGGCCCCGGGAACATTCGGCCTGGGAACATTAGGCCTGGGAACATTCGGCCTCCGTTTTAAACTAGGGAGACTAAGAGAGACACGGGTTAAGATGAGTTTAAACATCTTTATTACAACCAGAAACAAATACAGCGTAATGTACAATATATACAATATAAAATACATTGAAATATATGAATGAATGAAAAGTTTCTGCGCACAGGGACGATGTGGGATTGAAATCCCTTGCGACCCTAATAACTTTATTTGCTTTATAGCATTATTTGCTTATAAATCCACGAGAGTCAGGAGCGAGAGCCCATAATCTTATTAAGTTTGAATGTGCGACTGGCAAAAGGATAGTGGGTTGAGATCCCCGAGAACCTCGAGCTGGAAAATGGCTATGAATTCGCATAATTACAAGAGTTCTGTTCCGTGTTTGCCAAGAGAAATGAGCAAATTTATGGTAATATTAAGACCGCAGTTTGGTGGTTATTTTAGAAAAAAGGAAAAGACATATATTGGCAATTACACAATTACACTTTATATATACTGGCACACAACCTCAAAAATCTATGTGAGAAGTTGTTTTTACGCGAGAAGTGTTCAAATAAATGTTCAAAGAAACCGTGAAAACCAGTATAAGATTATCTCATCAAGGACAATTACAGTCCACATAAAAGGCTCAAGAGTCCGTAGAAACTGTAAAAACACTATTTGATCTTCTAATCAAGTGCTCATCAGAGGCCAGAATTTTGATCACTACTTCAAGCAGACGAACTTATGAAAACAAAATTTTCAAGATGAGTTGTGCCAAACAACATCCATGAAGAAGTATATCATTTCGGGTTTGCATGTCGACATAGGAACACATATATTGTCATTCTGTTATTCAGTTCTATGGCCCTGGATGACAAGGCGAAGGCTAGCGCCTTTGCTGAGCTCCTTAAGAAATATCATCGTCCACATGAGGGCGATAGGTTTGATGACGAGTTCAAAGAAAAAGTAAACAAATTTGTTCAAGACAACGTTTAACGATGCCAACTTCAGCAAAACGCCCGAGGACGGGGATGGCCATGAACTCACGGAACCGATAAGCAAAGAAGAAGTGGCTAACACAATTAAAAAATGTAAGTCTTCTTCTTCCCCAGGAGGGGACGAGGTCTCATACAAAATCCTGAAACAATGTCCCAACACTTTTTTCGGTAGACTCACTAACCTCCTAAACTGCTGTCTCTCTAGTGGATACTTCCCAAAATGTTGGAAAGTAGCTACAGGAGTCATGATACCCAAACCCGACAAGGATTTGAGCAACCCAGCTAATTACCGCCCAATCAGCCTACTCAGCTGTATTGGAAAAATTTTCGAACGGATTCTCACGACTAGACTCCGCAGCCATCTCGAATCATTCAGCTTTTTCAACAAGTGGCAAAGGGCATACAGGAGCCAAAGAGAGGGAATAGAGCATGTTTATAGACTGGTAGATTATATGAAAACGGCGTTCAGTCAAAATGAAATAGGAACCGCGCTATTACTCGACGTAGAAAAAGCGTTTGACTCTGCCTGGCACAATGGCATGAGATACAAACTAGCTAAAATGGGGCTACCTACCAAAATTCTAAGGATCATATCATCATTTTTATCTGATCGAAAAATCAAAGTGAGAGTCAACCGCGAAGTGTCAGCCGAGGTAAAACTCGAAGCGGGCACTCCACAGGGTTCGGTCCTCAGCCCGCTTCTATTTATAATATATGTGAATGACATTGACAAACTAGGGAAGAACCATGTTGAGCTATCTCAATTCTCAGACGACAAAGGAATGTGGACGGCCAGTAAGTCTGGAAACATAATACAAAACCGCCTGCAGGATACCATCCGCGACCTGCAAGACTGGTGCGCTCTGTGGCGCATCAAGCTAAATGCCACGAAAACACAAAGAATCACATTCTATAAAAAACAAAGGAAAAAGCCTGTCCCTAATATTGAGCTTAAGCTTTACGATCATAAACTTGAAGCTAGTAATGTGGCAAAGTTTCTGGGATTCAACCTGGATAGCAGTCTCAATCTAAACAATCACATAAACTCAGTCACCGTCAAAGCCACTAAACGCATCAATTTCCTGAAAATGATCAGAGGTAAAAATTGGGGAGCCAATAAAGAAATTCTCCTCAATCTTTACAAATCATATATACGCCCAGTACTAGAGTATGGGGCCATAATAACAAGTGACCTGAATAAAACCAACATTGAAAAACTACAACGGGTCCAAAATCATGCCTTACGCGTGGCTCTGCGCAAGCCCACGTGGACATCGATAAAACAACTTCACGAGATAGCAAAAATAGACACTATAGCAATGCGCTTAAAAGATCTTCAAAGCAAAACTCTAAATAGACTTCAAGACAGCGAATTAATAATAGAACTCAATGCGCATCGCGTCCTCAATAGGAAAACTAAATAATCTGGGGCATGTCTATCGAAAGGGTTAAAGATTACATCATTGTGATGGGGTGAGCCAGTAATTCTGTGACCTAAATTTAGAACTGGCTGCGAGTGACACGATACGCACGAAAGCTTGCCTCTGTTACCAGTGGGAGTTGCAAACAGCGAGGAAAATCTCCACCTGCTGCCGGGTCTCCCCTCCTTGAGATATAAATCTCGGGGAAAAAATGCTGGCTTCCCCATCCAAAAGGACGGAAAAGGTGTAAATTAAAAACCGAATTGCTCTAATTTCCAGCTCTCTATCTTTTCTCCCTCCTCTATCTCATCAGACACACGACCAAACTGAATGACATACTATGAGGGATTGAAACAATCCTCAAGCAAAGATGTACAGAAAACCTAACAAGACCAAGGCAAGGATTGAAACAATCTTGTCAACAAACAGCCCTTTTAAGGGCTTTTTTTTTTTTTTTTTTTTTTTTTTTCTTTTTTTTTTTTTTTTTGGGGGGGGGGTGGAGGTCATTTGGAATTCCCGAAGGATAACCAGATACCTCAAAATCACATACGGCATCCTATCTCCCAGAAGGCTTGATGGATGACTCCCGGTTTTTTTCAAACTAAACTGTTGGAGCTTTCTCCATTCCTTTTTTGTAACCGCTATGGTCATATACCGGGGCCGCTACCAAATCGGCGTTGCTGTTTGTTTTTTTTTTTCCTTTTCCCTTAAAATTGCCATCGCACAACATTATATTCTGGCTCGCCACCATGGTGGGACTCAAACTTCTACCATCGCCAAGCTGGAACCGAATAGAGCCCACTCTCCAATAGTCTTAATGGCTTTGAGGGTTTGGTCTTTGACAATCTATCACTCCAATGCAAACTGCCAGGAATTCTAACCGCGTGCATACCCCTTCAGACCCCATTTGAGGCAATAGGAAAGCTAGGCCTGTGTGATCCAAGATCCAAGTGAAATAAAATAAGGCTAACCGGGTCGCAAGGGATTTGTAAATCCCACATCGTCCCTGCGCGCCTTCGGCGCGCTAAAACCTTTCATTCACTCAGTTCAGTGGATTTTATACAATTGATTTTATATTTCATTATTCATCATGGATTGGTCTTGTTGTGCTTAATATATTTCGACTTTAGAAATAAAGGTAGGTACGCCGTATATATTTTTCTTTAAATAATATTCTAGAAAACCTCCTAATATAAAAAAAAACTAACAAAATGAACTAAAAAAATTATTTGTTAAAGCTATTTTTCAACTCCCAAACTCCGAAAATTTTTACCAAAAGTGGGAACATTCGGCCTCGACTGAGGCCGAATGTTCCCGGAAAAATACCTGGGGCCGAATATTCCCGAGGCCGAAAAGACCCGGACCCCTGTGAATTATCGTGATTTCTTGTGTGCAAATGGATTACAACAATATTCTCTTATGATTCAATAATTCGTCGGGAAAATTAACTTCTCGAAATCTATTTGAACCTGAAACTTATGTGCACGGTTTTATTGGACTTGTATAAATCTCAGTCTTTACACAGTACTTTTTCTTGAAAACGTGGGGGCCGAAACGGAAAGTGACAATTCCACGAAATGAGAAACAAAATGTCAAGGTGAGTTTTCTAAAATTTCTTTATGGACAAAATCAATGCATGATAATATTACATCTGAAAATAGGCGTGTTGACTTCCAACTTACAAGACACGCTTTTTGGGGGGCACGATACATCAGGAAATCGACGTGATATGATAGTAATTACATGTATCGTTTCACGCTCATTTTCTGATGTTATATATAGCGCGCCCCACAAAAAGTCCCAAAAGCAGCAAGCAACTAAATGCGCACCTGGGGTTTTCAAAATCGAAGGAGTGTACCAGTAAGCAAAGTTGAGTTTACCGATAGATTATAATAAAAATAAATTGTGGTTCGATTGCAAAAGTTAAACAAATGTACGATATATTTTTTTTACCGTCACCGGTCGTGTTCCCGTTTTTCTCTAATTCCGTGGACTGGGTCAGGGCAAGTACAAATCAGGTCCGGGCTAGTAATTTTTGAAGCGACTAGACCGACTTGTCGGGTGCATAAAAACGTTAATGTCGAACCCTGTATTATAGTGGTACGTGCCACGAGATACAGAGATATGGCTGTCACGAAAGAGGAGGGGGTATCGGTTTTCATATTTCATTTAACATTTGTCGCCATAACGCACTTTGTGTTGTGTCCCTGGCTATATAAAGACGACCAGTTTACATTTTCATTATTAATGCCGGCCTGGCATTCTGAAGGAGGGCTGGAAGGCCGCCTTACTGGAACCTTCGCATTTTTAGGAGCGCCACTTTTAGCCCTCCTGCGTCTAGCCAATTAAACACATCACAAATTGTTTTGCAGTACTACTTCTATTTTATTTACACAATTTCTAGGGCTCACTTTATCCATATGACAAGAAGGAATAATAATTTGCTCAAAAATAAATCACAGCTACACCATTGGGATTCATGTTCAAACATTCTGCCACATTCATGGTACTGGTATGTGACTCTCTGGAAATGCCGCCAGTTAGATGTAGAATAATATTTGTACATTGTTGGGGGAAGGTACAATTCTACCTTAAGATGCTGGGATATAAAACAGAATGGAACTCAAGTGACGAAGTGAATCCCTGAGAGAGCATTTGCCACTCTGGGAGGACTTGGGGGGGGGGGGGAGCATATTTTGGCCCTCCTGTATTTTTCATAATGCCAGGCCTATTCATGTAGGTGTGTCTAATATATTATAGTGTTAAATATTAGCAGATATTGAGGTATGGTTGTCACCACACTGTAGGCGTGTATTTAATTATTTATTGGGGTTAACGACACTTTAAACAGCCTACGTCACCTTGTGTCGGACAGTTGTAGAGCCGGAGGAAGCCGGAGTACCCGGAGAGAACCACCGAGCAACGGCTATCAACTGTCAGTCTCCCCAGCGTACTATCTCCACACAAGCAGGGTTAGCATTGGTTGAAGACAAGTGCACCATCGACATGCAGTACGCCTTAGTACATAACGCCACCGTGACACCACGTGGACACAACGCGGTTGTCGTAGGTGGGATCCGAACCGAGGACCTCTTGGCTAGCAGCCTGCATCTCTACCCACTGAGCCACCGCGCTCCCGGTTGGTGTGTAAAACATAAAGTGATGTAAAAACTTGAAACGGACGTAAAATAAAAAAAACAGATATCATTTTATTGTTTGAGTTCTTAACATACTGCAATTGCATGCAGCTTGCATTGTTCCGACCTAAAACCGTAACCGCAAAAACAGACCAGACCAATTTTTTTTGTCTAAAAATTAATTTCAGTTGAGGACGTGGTTTTTGTCAGAGAAAATGTTTCCTAAAATTTCAACAGTCAGCGGTCAATAAGTTGGCAGATATCGCAGGGTTATTGAAAAATAAAATTTTGACGTTATTTTGGATAAGGGTTGAACTTTGAAAATATAGCAGACGTATTTAATAGAACAAGCATCCAAGTTAGTGTACGTGAAATCAACAGTAGTAGCTTAGAGTTATCAAGAAGTGAGGGTGGGCTAGAAACTACGAAAGGAACAGGCGCTAGGCGCCATTATTATCTTTAAATAGATATCCTCCGATAAATATCATGTAAAAACATATGCTCCAATAGTACATCACCATGCCACAGGTAGCCTCCAATAGTACACCACCATGCCACAGGTATCCTCCAATAGTGCATCACCATACCACAGATATTCTCCAATAGTACAACACCATGCCACAGGTATCCTCCAATAGTACATCACCATACCACAGGTATCCTCCAATAGTACATCACCATGCCACAGGTATCCTCCAGTAGTACATCACCATGTCACAGGTGTCCTCCAATAGTACATCACCATGTCACAGGCATCCTCCAATAGTACATCGCCATACCACAGGTATCCTCCAATAGTACATCACCATGCCACAGGTATCCTCCAATAGTACATCACCATGCCACAGGTATCCTCCAATAGTACCTCACCATGCCACAGGTATCCTCCAATAGTACAACACCATGCCACAGGTATTCTCCAATAGTACATCACCATACCACAGGTATCCTCCAATAGTACATCACCATACCACAGGTATCCTCCAATAGTACATCACCATGCCACAGGCATCCTCCAATAGTACATCACCATACCACAGGTATCTTCCAATAGTACAACACCATGCCACAGGTATTCTCCAATACCCAGATGAGCATAAGAATCGTAAGAAGAGTCACTTATTCTAGCAATTACTCGATAGCTTATTCGCGTCATACGAACGGTGCCTTCTCTGCTCGATTCAGGACTTCGTTATACACAGGGGAGATAACTCTGTATGGGTAGGTACTTATTACGGGACATGAAGTAATCTGATTTGACATTCTGAGACTTGGACAAGTGTAAATGTTGGAACCAGAGATAGCTAGAAGTAGACAAACTGTTAGGGTGAGAGAAACGAGAATAGAGTCTGTAATAGTAGACACTAACAGATAAGGTTTGGAGAGGTATGCTTTCGAAAAGCTTTAGGTATCGTATTCTATTTTTATGAACTTTTTAAAAAAATGATCTCATTAATTTTCATACATATGTACTCTAAAGTCCGTTGGGATAAAAATCAGCCAAATCAACCCAACTCAACTAGTCTGAGTGAATATGAACCCCATTTGGTTTACACTTACTAAACCTTGTTAATTTGGGTTAATTTTGAACCCAATTGATTTTAGATTGTGTCATTATCTTATTCTATTTTATAAACTTTCTAAAAATACATCACTTTGTCTACATATTTTTATCTGATAACCATAGAGTATAACAACCGTTGTATATACTTGAAGTATATACAACGGGTGTTGTATATAATTATAATTTATGCGAACGACCTCTGACCTCTTTCAATTCCATTTTCATTCATTCATTCATGAAACATCGTTATATCACAGGGCATGTTTTAATTGTACGCTTATTGCACTTTGTCAAAATCCTCTGATGGTGTCATTTCTTATTTATTTTGCTTCAATAAAGGCAACCTAAAATTTTGCTTCAAAACATTGTAGAAATTACTTGAATGTTAATAGTAATTAGTATGCGGCGACTGCGAACTATTTATAGTCACGGCCTCGATCAAAAGTACTCGCGGAACTGCGCTAATTAAAAGTTCGTCTGCTCTACCTGAAAAAAAAAAACACTTCGTAAAAATTGTAAACAAACGCAAAATTATTTGTTATATTGGGACTACAGCATAAAACACGGAAGAAAACTGGAACTATGTCAAAAAAAAATTAACTCTACTGAAACACCGTTTTGTTACTGTTAATAAAATAGTTGAAATTTATTTTGTTCCAGCGCAGTTACATGATGCAAGAAGTGCAATCGCACTTTACAATCGCCGTCATCGATTTTGTAATGTAAGGGACACAACTCTATGCGTCTTGTCCTATTTCTTTTGTCTCGTAGACTGGTTTTCTTTGGAGGCCTGTGGGAAGCATATATAAGTCGGGTAGACGCACGAGACGGGTGTCTGTTTGTTATCAGATAAAAACAATAAACATATAGTGTGTTTTTATATCTGTGTTATACAACTCGTTGAAATATGGTTTATTTTTTTCTCGGCGAAGCCTCGAAAAAATAAACCATATTTCAACTCGTTGTATAACACAGATATAAAAACACACTATATGTTTATTGTCTATATATTTTACAGTTAGTTACAAAATGTGTAAATATTCCAAGTATGTGTAAATATTCTAAGAATGTGTAAATATTCCACGTTTGTGTAAATATTCCAAGTATGTGTAAATATTTCGAGTATGTGAGGTTATTCCTATCGTTTACCTTCCAGCCAATCAAAGCAATAGATTTTAGTTTGTCATGAAATAATAGATATTAAATATTTAAGGGTTTGGTTTAGAAACAAACCCATCTTATATTTGTATTGCGTGTCTTTGGGATATGACACGATATTACTGAGGCAGTTTTGCCTTAATTTGGTAGCGGCCCTCGAAAGGGTGCCAACTGAGTGCTGCAGCTGGTTACATTTAGGCTTTCATATGAGATTATTAATTAAAAACTGACATTACTTTCATGCTATCTTTCAGATGGCCAAAAGTGATTGTTTGAGGAAAGAAAGGTCTATGGACAAATGAAAGACAATACATTGATGAAAATATGAGGTATTTTAATGACGCTAATTACACATATCTGTCACTAATGCTTTGGATGCAAAAATGTTCTCTCGACAAGTATGGTACTGGAACGATCCACGATGAAACAATGCCGGTAATTACTGACAAAAAATGTAACTTGTGATCTCCTGAACACAATAACAGTGTCTGATGTCAGTAGCTAGTGTATCCACGACGTGCAGGGATGACAGCCTGCCCCCCCCCCCCCCCCCCCCCCAATGCTACCATTGAGCCTTCTGATAGGTCTAGATGCAGCTGCTCCAATGCAACTTCCAAATCGGCCAAATTCTGCACAGGCGGATCTCTTGCTTGCACACGACGTCCAAGAAAGTCCCAGATGTGTTCTAAGAGATTCTAATGGGGACTTATTGCAGGCCAGGGCAGTGTTGTAATAGTGTTTTTCTGGAGGGATGCTCTCAGGGGATGGGAACGGTGTGGCCTTCCTTGCATTGTGTCGTCCATGAATACAGGGCGAGTAGCTAATGTGTGGTTGTGAAAATTAGACACGACAACCGGATTGCGAATGTCCCGCATGTACTGATGACCATTGCGATTCCCACGTACAGTCACCATATCAAGTTTATAATCATGAGAGAGGCATCCCCAGATCAGTACTCATCCTCCACCATAAGGAACAGTAGATCGGATGTTTCTGAACACGTAAGTAGTATTTCTATGCCTCCACACTCTCATGCGGCCATCTGTGACGTGAAGCAGGAACCTACTCTCGTCTGGCCAATGGACGCTCCTCCACGTCTTGAGATTCCAAAATTTTCGTGCCATACATCACTCCAAACGTCATCGTTGGTGCTGACCGGACAGAGCTAGACGCTTACAAACCCTTCTGGACCTCATACCCAGTGCTGTGAGACGGTTTTGGACAGTTATGTTGCACAAACGCCTTTTGGAGAGCCAACAACGATTCAAAACCCCACTTGAAGCAAAGGGTTCACACCTAGCGAGGCGTGCCAGACTCCGATCTTCCCGCGAAGAGGTATTTTTGAGGTTGTCCAGGCCTTGGTCCGTCCTTAACATCGTTGGTTTGTAGATGTTTTCGGACAAGTCTGCTGACAATAGCTTTGAATGACATGCCTGTTGCATACATGCCAGCGATTTGCCATCTCAGTGCCTCTGGCAGTCTCCTCCTTGCCATGTCAACGTCTGTTGATAAAATAAGTGACACATTTTCTTGTTTTATACCCAGCTATTGCATGTGGATGATAGTGGGTTTTTTTTTTCTGACATTCGTGGGAGGCATGCTTCGCGTGGACGATGGGATGTATTTAGGGTACGCTATCAATCAGAATGAAATGTTTTGCAAAACATAGCGATCATTACAACATAATAATCAGTAACAGCAACTCCCTGCCACGAAACATTTTAGGGGGTGCTTAAGTTTCAGGCGTAATAGTTTAAAATTATGTTTTATTATCTCACGGCAACGATTCCGCCCTAAATGTCGGAATTACCAATTAACCATTTCGTTCATCAAAAAATGTAAGTGAAATACAATGTCGGTCTGAACTTTATTCTAATTATTTTTGCCGTCCGTTGTAAGTTTGGAATGATATGGATTTAAATATTAGAATCAGTGAATCTACAGGTACTGAAAAAACATGCTTAGAATAAACGACCTAATCATTCCAACGTGTTATACCAATTAAAAGTGCACTCCTCGTTTCAGCCGTGTTGTCTGAAATCTGGAGAGTTAATTATGCAGTTGTAAGCGCTAGATCTACAAATTATATGGGGAAAAAACGCAATTTAAACTGTAAATGACACCAGAAAACAAATATGTTTGGAAACATTTAATACACAGAATACAGTGACAGATCTAGTACTTGCACCACCGTGCTATGACAGCCTGTTACTCCATTACAAAAGGGCCAATTATGCCTGCGGAATTTGGCGCTTGTCTAGCCAGGCTATAATTAACTCTCCAGATTTCAGACAACGCGGTTGAAACGAGGACTGCATTTTTAATTGGTTTAATCCTTTACCCAACGAATCGGCCGCATCCGCCATCGTAATATGCAAATTCAGCAGTTCAAAAAATATTATTTTTCAAAAATTTTCAACAAAAAACATATCATGTGACCCCTCTTTGGAACGAGCTCGTTCCAAAGAGGGGTCACATGATATGGTTTTATTGACATTTTTTGAAAAATTTAAAAAAATGATATTTAAAATAATAAATTTTGATATCGTCCGCGTTGGGTAAAGGGTTAAAACGCCGTTCGCCGATCATATTTCATTTCTGATGTGCAATGCGTGCGGAGATGGACAATCCGACGAAGACGGCGACGATGACTTACAAAATGACGATGAGATGGATGACACCGCCACTCACAACAGCCAAGATTTTGATGAGATTTTCGACTCCGACGACTTTTAAAAATGTTCGTTTGGACCAAAATGCTACCTGAATTATTAAATTTCAAGAAATATTAGTTTTCCTCACAATACTTAATTTTGAGAGATTCGTGAAGTGTTGGATCATTTCTACGGATAATTCTAGTGGTGAGATGCCGAGTAATACCAAAAGTCGAAATCGCATTTTGGGGGTGGGGGTAATTTTTTGCGGATTTCTCGTTAACGGTAGAGCATAGAAAGTTGTTGTTAACAGCACATGATGCTGAAATATTTTTTCCTTCCAATGATATCTACGGCAGCGTATTAGCGCCTTTTCGTTTTTTTTTGCGTAACTTATGTTAAATTGTTAAATTGTAATTTAGATACATTGTAATTGCCACTTAATAAATTGAAATTACAACTTAGCTTAATTACAACTTAATAAATTGTAATTACAACTTAGCTTAAATTATAATTACAATATAGCTTAAATTGTAATTACAACTTAATAAATTGTAATTACAGCTTAATAAATTGTAATTACAACTTAGCTTAACTTGTAATTACAATATAGCTTAAATTGTAATTCAATATAGCTTAAATTGTAATTACAATATAGCTAAAATTGTAATTACAATTTATTTGTATTGCAATTACAACTTAATAAATTGTAATTACAACTTAGCTTAACTTGTAATTACAATATAGCTTAAATTGTAATTCAATATAGCTTAAATTGTAATTACAATATAGCTAAAATTGTAATTACAATTTATTTGTATTGCAGTTACAACTTAATAAATTGTAATTACAACTTAGTTGAAATTACAATTTAAGCTACATTGTAATTACAATTTAATATAAGTTGGAATTACAATTTAAGCTATATTGTAATTACAATTTAAGCTAAGTTGTAATTACAATTTATTAAGTTGTAATTACAATTTATTAAGTTGTAATTACAATTTAGCTTAATTGTAATTACAATTTAACATAACTTACGCAAAAAAACGAACTGGCGCTTATACGCTGCCGTAGATATCGACATATACATTTCGTAATTTATTTCTAGTATGAATTGAAAATAGTCATTAGTCGCATAACGAGGGAAATGTGTTTATTTAGCTCACATATGAGGTACAAGTTTGGATTCTGACTCTCACTGATGGCAAAACTGTTTACATCAAAATAATCACCATCCACCTACCTTCACAAACATATAATTGTTTTTCACACAGCCTAAAAATTTCCAGTTTAACAGTTACAATTAAAACTAGAAATCCTGTCATAAAATACGCACAAATAGCACGTCGATATGCAAGTTAATCTACGCGTTATGACCATAGTAAGGCTATCAAATTATGTACATATGGCCTGTGCACAAGCAATGTTTCAGCCAATAGACCTCTGGGTAAACCGGGGGTCCATTGGCAGAAGCATTGCCTGTGTTTGCTGTGAGTAACCGGGAGAACCTGCCGTGCTTTTGGATGCCGTTCGATACGGCAATTGCGCGCAATCCCTTCGCGTAATTGAGCCTAGATAAGCGCACAGTTCGTGACAGGACTTCTAGTTTTAACTGTAGGAGACCCTGGGTGGCCGTTTTCTAAAAATGGCTCAATATCGCCCGAGGGTGTAAGCACGAACCCACGCGAAAAATATATTTTTCAGCCAAATTTCTTTGTGCATCTTCTTTTCCTAAAACTAGAATGCTTAAGCTAAAAAAATGATATAGGTGACATAAATTCCCTCTCCGGGTGACACCTTTGACGATTTTGACTCCGACTATAACCATCATCAATGTTGATAACCAACATCGGGTGTCCATAATATTTATAGGTCAACTTGGCAGCTTCCAGTATGAGCTATTGCGTCAGGATGTAATCCGCCTTCCGTCCGTCCGTCTGACCACGCAAGTAAACGGGAGTTACGAGGTTTATGTTTGTGTCCGGAAATGCATTATGAAATTACCGAGATATTATGAGATCATTTACTAAGTTATGAGACTTATGGGGCAAATACGAATGTTCGGGGTTTATATTAAGGGTTAGGGTCAGTTCAGGGTTGGGGTTAGTGTTAGGGGCAGTTCAGGTTTAGGGTTGGGGTTAGTAATCCTTTCTATTCCCACGAAATTTAAACAAAAATGAGTTTCTAAATGTTGTCCGAATATTCTGTCCGTATGTCCGTACTTACGCACGCCTGGCCGTCCACGATTTATTTACCACACCCTACAGGCCGCAGCTGCTCTCACCCGATCATTCCCAAATTACATATTTAGCTTTGGGGCAATGTCTAGATTGCCCCAAAGCGAAATATGTCATTTGGCCGCCAGCTGCCATCTAATTCTTAGATGTGGCATATACATTGTCCAGAATTCTATTAACACACCCTACAGGCCGTATCTCTCATCCGATCTTTTCTAAATGTCAGATGTAGATTTGGCGTGATGTCTGGATGGGAGCTAATAAATTTTTATGAATTTTGTTGAAAAACATTGCTGCCAGTAACCATCTTGGATTTGGATATAAACTGTCCAACAATTCATTTAGGACAACCTACCGGCCGTACTCTCACCCGATCAGTCCAAATATTTGGTATGTGGTTTGGAGCAATGTTTAGATGGGACCGAACGAATGTTTCCAAATTTCGTTGAAAACATGGCCGCCAGAAGCCATCTTAGATTCGGCGTATAAATTGTCAACAATTCTATTAACACGCCCTACAAGCTGCATCTTTCACCCGATCTTTTTCAATTTTCATATGTACCGTTGGTTTGATGTCTAGATGGGAGCTATCGAATATTTCTGAATTTTATTGAAAACATGACTGCCGGCTGCCATCTTATATTTGGATATAAATTGTGAACAATTCCATTTGAACATCCTACAGGCCGCATCTCTCACCTGATCGTAGAGCCAAATGTTATCGTAGCTTAAAATACTAATATAATCCTACTTCCAAGACTTCTTAACTGGTTGAGTGCTAGAAGCCACTATCAGGGCTTTCAATAGATGAGGATACCAGAGCAAAAGACAACACTTTCCTTGCTTATATTTCATATTCCGACAAACACAAATGATATTTTGTTTATATCAATTTGTTTATTGCAAATTATTGGTGAGTGTATGTGGGCTCTCCAGTAATTTGTAATAAAACAAGTTTGAAAAGCAAATTCAGACCACTCACTCAAAATAGTCTAGCCGTCAACCAGTCAATCACTAATGTGAAAAATACTTTGTACTTTCCGTCATTTGACGTCGCATTTTGAAAAAACGTTAAAGAAACTGAATTCCCAGTGACGTTTGAACGTCAGGATAATTAAAGTCTCAAAAGGTTAAACGTTTCATATAATGGATTTGCGTGCTTCTCGCTGAAAAGTGTGATTTTAGCGATATTTTCAAGTAGCGCCAGAGGGACCACCTAATTTCCTCATATAAATACCATACTTAGGACGTGTTGTAAGTTTCAGAATTATATCCCGAAAAAACTGACGCATTGATGTATGGATGTTAAGCCGTACGTATGTACGGGCGTACTGATGGAGTTCACCATAATATCCTCGCATTTTTGGAAATCAGGTGATAAATAGAGGATATGAAATGAGTGTTTTTCTCATATGATATTTATGAAACGAGTCTAAGAATTTTCCGTTTGGGCGAGCCTCTGGCGAGCCCAAACAGAAAATTCGGACGAGTTTCATAAATATTATTCGAGAAAAACACTCATTTCATATGTTATTTATCATATGACACACATATGCACAAATTAACGACTTTCTATGACTTTTTAACCCTTTACCTGACGTGTGTTGCAGACGACACTTGAAAAAAACATCCTCATACAACTAAAAAAAAATCATTTTTTGCTTCCAAAACATAGGTTATGACGCGACGCGCTCGTTCCAATGAGGGGTCATAACCTATATTTTGGAAGCAAAAAATGAAATTTTTTGTGTATAACACTGGCCGGTTTTGGTCGTTATGTTAGGTAAAGGGTTAATGTAATATAACCCACCCAAAATAGGACAGATAACGTAAATTCTCCCTACTCAAATTATGCAAATGTGACCCAGTTGTATTTTGTTCAACCAATCAAACTGTCCTTTTTTGAAATTGACCAGTGAAATCACCCAACCCTAATTATGCAAATTTTGGAAATATGTCCCAGTTGTATTTTGTTCAGCCAGTCAAATGGTCTAGTTTTGAAACAGATTAATGAAATCGACGGAAGGCTTTATTTATCACTGATTAATATGAAAGCAAAATATCAAATGTTTTAAAGTGAACAAAACAGACGAGTCAATAAAAACAAATACTATATATGTACTGATGAATTGCAAACACGAAATTTCTAATTGCAGCACAATAATGTTATTAAAATATGAGACATGTTACTGTTTTGAAATTCCTTTTTTAACCCTTTACCCAACGTAACGGCCAAAACCGGCCAGCGCTATTCTCAAAAATCGCCAATTAATTTTCATTATTTTTTTCATTTTTTGTCTCAAAAACATAGGTTATGAACCCTCGTTGGAACGAGCTCGACGAGCTCGTTCCAACGAGGGGTCATAACCTATGTTTTTGAGACAAAAAATGAAAAAATTTAGTTATTCAAGAATTATTTTTGCAAGTGTCGTCTGCGTTTCAGGTTAGGTAAAGGGTTAATGTACGTCCCTAGACATTATTAAAACCATATACGACAGTGAAGCTGGACAGAAAGAAAGTTCGTGATGTCATCAAACAGTTCGTTGGTTGGTGTTAGGGTGACAGAAGCGACGGGGGAGACATTTGAGCGCTCAGGCGTAATCTAGACCTTCTCATGTTAAGCGCCTTCTACAACAAAGTCGAGACAGTGGTTTCTGTTATCAGAGTTTTTTCAAAATAAAACTGTTACGAGTAGAAGAAAACGGATCGCGTAAACATTTTTATTCCTCTTCTCGTTTAGAAAACACTACCAACGATGATTGTGAAAACACAGCGACACGAACGCGTTCGCTTTGCAATATGAACTACAACATTTTGTAAATGTCGAGCTAAACCTATAGAAATATCGCGATAATAAGGGGTAAATATGGAGTCATTGACAAAAAATATATATGTGGCATAGTCTGTACTATAGTTGTTTAAACAGTAAATTAGACATAAATATTGATTAGTTTGGATCTGTTGACAGATTGAAGCAACGGGTATGTATTGGTGCGAGCGCTAATGGTTACCAGATCTACGGAAAATAGTGCCAAAGGCATACACATATGAACAGAATGGCATGCTGGTCCCATCTTAAAAGAATTTACTTGAAAATAAATAGCTACAACTAACGTGCAATCTCGCATTGGCGATATCGCGCGTTAGGTGTTGATATTTGTATAGGCAGAAATTCCGTTGAGACGTAAAAAGCCTGACTGCGTAGTAAAAACAAAGAAGGAGGAAAATCAACACAACGTCCCTTGTTTGCACAGGAGAATGGTCTTACTGCCAGCTGGCACGGAGGTTCAAAAGTGGTACTATGATGTATGTGGTCATTTTGCTCCCAGCACTATATTTTTACCTGATAATTTATGCAAGTGGTTTAACAATCCAGCCATCCTAATGCTTCTCACCCGTAATAATCAAAGACAGATCATACAACTGAAGAAATATTTTTTTTAATATTCGAGGGTGGTTTGTCTGACTTTAATAGGAACAGCTCAGTGGTGTTGTTGTTTTCTTTAAACTTTTTTGAAAGTATTACAAAATGACAGTAGAAAACACCACACATTGTTCAGTTAATAAAGAATTTTTGCAAGTTTACCTCAAGTTTGTAGAGGAATTATTTTTAGACAGAAATGTATCACTGCGCCTTTTTTATTTTGGTAATAATGCTTGTCATCGAATTGGACCTATGTGCTCCTCACTTCTCGCTGTGTTTTGGCGCGAATAACAACACGATTTCGCCGCGACTACCCTGTAAAGGAGATATGGGATAAACAAAATAAACACATAGTCTTTTCAAGTAAAAAAAAATATATTATACTCGTAGAATTAAGAATGAAACCGACTCGCCAGAGGCTCGTCGGTTTCATTCTTAATCCTAGTCGTAGAATAAATGTTTTACTTGAAAACACTATACGTTTATTCTATATGTATGGCATACCCATCGGTCCAATTTCCTAATTCTGTCTACTGGAGGAAACTCGAAAGTGATATATATAGGATATGAAATGAGTGTTTTTCTCATATAATATTTATGAAACGAGTCTAAGAATTTTCCGTTTTGGCTAGCCCATGGCGAGCCCAAACGGAAAATATTCGGACGAGTTTCATAAATATTATATGGGAAAAACACTCATTTCATGTTCTATTTATCGTATGACACACACACGCACAAATTAGCCACTTAGTATGACTTTTTAACCCATCACCTAACTTGAGTTTCAGACGGCACATGGAAAATACATCCTCGTATAACTAAAATTTTTCATTTTTTGCTTTCAAAACATAGGTTATGACCCTCATTGGAACGAGCTCGTCGAGCTCGTTCCATTGAGGGGTCATAACCTATGTTTTGGAAGCAAAAAGAGAAAATATAAAAAAAATGAATGGCGTTTTTCTTGTAGATAAAAGATTAATACAATATAGCCCACCCTAAATAGGACAGATAACGTAAATTTACCCTACTGAAATTATGCAAATGTGACCCAGCTGTATTTTGTTTAGCCAATCAAATTGACCAATTTTGAAATTGACCAATGAAAGCTCCCAACTCTAATTATGCAAATTATGAAACTGTGGCCCAGTTGTATTTTGTTCTGTCAATCAAATTGTCTAGTCTTGAAAATGACCAATGAAATTGACGGAGGCTTTATTTATCACTGATTAATATGAAAACAAAATATCAAATGTTTTAAAGTGAACAAAACGGACGAGTCATATGATAAATAGTTTCATCCCAAAACACTACTTAGTAGTTTAACCCTTTACGCAAAACCGGCCAGCGCTATTCTCAAAAACCGCCAATTAATTTTCATTTTTTGTCTCAAAAACCTAGGTTATGACCCCTGATTGGAAAGAGCTCGTGCCAAAGAGGGTCATAACCTATGTTTTTGAGACGAAAAATGAATAAAATAGTTATTCAAGAATGTTTTTTTTTTTTTGCAAGTCGCGCCTGTTTTTCATGTTAGGTAAAGGGTTAAATGAACTCAGTTTAGCTTGCGATACGTCATTCGTGAACCTACACCTGACACAATATAATTAACAAGCTAACTTCGAGCACTCTCATTGTCCCAGTTATAGTAAGTAATAAAATTGTAGTCCTAAACGCCGAAATACATGATCTTGCTGCCTCCGACCCTAGAGCAGTATCTGCATTTGATCAGATGGCACCACACGTCGTAAAACGAAAAGTCGTCTGATCTGGAGCTAAATACAGCTGATTTCTCAAAAAGGAATACGTTGATTTCCGAAACCACCCCGTCTCTTATTATAAAGAATATAAACAGGTTAATAAATCAATCCAAAATTAAGTTACCAAGTTCTTGCATATTGCAAGATCCATTCCGTCACACAGGGTAACATTTCGACCATCTGACAAGCTGTGTTCAGCCTTGCGTAGATACAATTCTACACAGAATTCTTCTAAGGAGAAGAGCTTTAAAATTGTGAAATCCACAAATAATCGAAAGGTACATACTCATACGGAAGACAGTAAATATCGTTAAAAAGAAAGCCAAGTCTGTATATTTTTCGAAATTAGATTATTCATGTATTTATTTGTTGGTGTTTAACGCCATATCAGCAACCAGGGCCATGCCGTGGCGAGAAAACAGTAAAATTATGCTATAAAAGATTTGAATAAAGATAGAAAATGAATACATTAAAATGTCAAAGGCAAGAGTGGAGTGAATAGTTATGAGTGATGAGACAAGAAAAGTGAATTCCTTATAAATCAACCTGATGAATAGACACTTGAATAGTGTACCTTAAAAGGTTAAAAACAATTATAAATTTTCCTAAAAAGGTTGATAACTTTTAGAAATGTGAGAAAATGTTGCGCGGGCTCGTATGTAAAACAGATCTCTTAGAGATCCTACAGTTAAATACCACAAACTGGGGCATGATTAAAATCAATGCCACGTAAAAGAATGTGCTCATCTGTCAACACCTGCTGACAAGGAACACATTCTGTTCGCATATTACCCTCAAACAAAAAGGAAATTGTTTGTCTTGTATGACCAAAATGACATCGTGGCGTGATCTTTCCGACACATTTTACTGATGGGATACTTACCAGTAACAGTAGACAGTAAGCGATGGAGTTTGTTATTTGTCGCTCCATCCCATTCCGTCTACCACACAGATTGTCTGCACTTATTAACATGTGGATTAAAACAGTGAAGGGGATTTTAAAATCAGTAAGGGGGCTGTTAAGGTCTGATTTACTGCACTGTCCGCCCTGGTGTTACCGAAGAAACCAACATGGCCAGGTAACCAGCAACAAACAATATAATATCGGTCAGACATGAGAGGGTTCTTCAATTTGGGGTTGAATAAAGCTAGCAAAGAGGAGTGTCTGAAAAAATATTTGACTTCCTTTCGTGTCCATTATCGATGTGTTCAAGTGCTAGTTGTGTCAGCTTGTTCTTCAGCTGTGAAAATGGAACTTTTATTTGGAATTCTGATTGATGTGATCTGATCACTGGTAACAACGGCTGATGATACTTTGTCATCATCTTTAGATACATCCGTATATATCATTTTGTATGCACTATACATATACTTTATTTCGGTTTATTTTTGTTTAGATTGCAGATAGTTTGTCTTAGGTTTTTTAGAGGAAGCTAGGTCCAAAATGACAGTTTCCTTAGATGCCTAGGGGGAGTGTGTGGTTCATGGCTCTCTTTTATACAACCAGACTCCATGTGGGGTTTTAATTCTACAGTTAAAACTAGAAGTGCCGTCATAAAATGCGCACACATAGTACGTTGATCTGTGCGCTAATCTACGCGTTATGACCATAATAAGGCTATCAAATTCTGTACATACGGCCTGTGCACAAGCAATGTTTCAGCCAATGGACCTCCGGGTAATCCGGAGGTCGATTGGCAGAAACATTGCCTGTGTTTGCTATGAGTTACCAGGAGAGCATGCCGTGCTTTGGATGTCATTCGATATGGCAATTGAACGCTATTCCTACGCGCAATTAATCGTAGATAAGCGCACAGTTCGTGATAGGACCTTCAGTTTTAACTGTATATCCCAATGGAGGAATATGTTTCTGGTGTCTGTTACAAAATTCTGCAGACACAATGACCGACGGGGTTTGATGGGGTAGCCAGTAGTTTGGAAACATACTGGAGTGGCAGATTAATCCTGCGCTTCTCAAGAGAGGGCTCCCCTGCCTCAACAAGCATTGAATCTATTGGTGACATTCTGAATCCGACCAGGTTAATTCTTATACCACTATTATGAATAACATCAAGTCGTTCGGAGTATGATTTTCTCACAGAAATGTAAACCACACGACCGCAACCCAATTTTGGTCTAACAAGTGATGTATACAGATGGAGAATTGTTTTTTGATCAGCACCCCAATCAGTGCTACCAACTACTCCGGAAGTTTCAGTGCCCTTTTACATTTTACACATAGGTATTTTATATGAGAAGTGAAACTCAGTTGATAATCGAACAACAAATCTAAGAATTTCACTTCCTTAACAACTTTAGGAGGAATACCATTTATTTTCAACTCCGGATCGCGCTGATGTTTCCGAAGTTTACAAAAATGTACAGAATTTGTTTTGGTTTTGAGAACATAAACCATTTTTGGAATTATATTTAAGCACAACTGACGTTTGCGCTCAAAACGAGTCATGTTTTTGCTGCTATAACAGATTAGCAACTCATAACCACAGAAAAAAGGGTCTACCATTTTCTCAATGGTATTGTTTTTTACAGAGAAAATGGTATCAGATAACATACTACCCGATGAACCCCCAATTCTTGTTCGTGAGGATCAGATAATGTTGACCCGACACAAACCTGACGTTTGCGGTCCTTTAAAAATGTTATTTAAAAAGATGCATACGCCTTCTCAGCCTCATGTTAAACCGATTGTTTAAAATCCCATACGTCCACGCTGTATCGCTTTCTCCAGATCACAGAACATGGCGGCCACATGTTCTTTTTTGGTGAAGGTATTTCTTATTTATCATATGACTCGTCCGTTTTGTTCTTTTTAAAACATTTGATATTTTGTTTTCATATTAATCAGTGATATATAAACCCTTCCTGCAATTTCATTGGTCAATTTCAAAACTAGACAATTTGATTGGCTGAACAAAATAAAACTGAGCCACGTTTTCGTAATTTGCATAATTAGAGTTGGGAGCTTTCATTGGTCAATTTCAAAACTGAACAATTTGATTGGTTAAACAAAATACAACTGGGTCACATTGCATAATTTCAGTAGGGAGAATTTACGTTATCTGTCCTATTTAGGGTGGGTCATATTGTATTAATCTTTTACCTACAAGAAAAACGCCATTCTTTTTTTTTTATATTTTCACTTTTTGCTTCCAAAACATAGGTTGTGACCCCCTCATTGGAACGAGCTCGACGAACTCGTTCCAATGAGGGGTCATAACCTATGTTTTGGAAGCAAAAAATTAAAATTTTTAATTATACAGGGATGTTTTTTTTCCAAGTGCCCTTTACAACTCCAGTTAGGTGATGGGTTAAAAACTCATACTGAGTGGCTAATTTGTGCGTATGTGTGTCATATGATACACGGAATATGAAATGAGTGTTTTTCTCATAAAATATTTATGAAACTCATCCGAATTTTCCGTATATCCTCTATATACGTTTCAAGTGTAAACAAATGATCCACACTACTTAGCTGGCTTCTGAAACCAAACTGATTCGAAATTAGATACCTTTTGCGCTCTAATTCGAGACCTACAAACTCTGGCACGCAGTAAAGCAAGTATTAGCTAATTTTGACATTTTTCTTCAATTTTGTTCAATGAACTGCAACAAAAATAACAGAACGTTTATTGGGGCATTTCATCTCAAATTTAACGATGAAACTCACTGCGGTGCACGTTTTTGTTACATTTCAATTTCCTTCCAACACCGGCCCGTATAACTATCGTATCATACACGACATATTGGAATTACGACCGACTGACGCGTGGGGAGAACGAAATGACAATCAGAAAATCGCAGTAATCAAGTCAATATGTGGAGAAAATATCCCCCACATAAGGCTTTAACCAGGCGTTTTTCTTGTAGGTAAAAGATTAATACAATATAGCCCACCCTAAATAGGACAGATAACGTAAATTTACCCTACTGAAATTATGCAAATGTGACCCAGCTGTATTTTGTTTAGCCAATCAAATTGACCAATTTTGAAATTGACCAATGAAAGCTCCCAACTCTAATTATGCAAATTATGAAACTGTGGCCCAGTTGTATTTTGTTCTGTCAATCAAATTGTCTAGTCTTGAAAATGACCAATGAAATTGACGGAGGCTTTATTTATCACTGATTAATATGAAAACAAAATATCAAATGATTTAAAGTGAACAAAACGGACGAGACGTATGATAAATAGTTTCATCCCAAAACACCGGGGATCTTCGATATCTACTTAGTAGTTTAACCCTTTACTCAAAACCGGTCAGCGCTATTCTCAAAAACCGCCAATTAAATTTCATTAATTTTCATTTTTTGTCTCAAAAACATATGTTATGACCCCTGATTGGAAAGAGCTCGTGCCAAAGAGGGGTCATAACCTATGTTTTTGAGACAAAAAATGAATAAAATAGTTATTCAAGAATGTTTTTTTTTTTTGCAAGTCGCGCCTGCTTTTCATGTTAGGTAAAGGGTTAAATGAACTCAGTTTAGCTTGCGATACGTCATTCGGGAACCTACACCTGACACAAAATAACTAACAAGCTAACTTCGAGCACTCTCATTGTCCCAGTTATAGTAAGTAATAAAATTGTAGTCCTAAACGCCGAAATACATGACCTTGCCGACCTTAGAGCAGTATCTGCATTTGATCAGATGGCACCACACGGCATGAAACGAAAGGTCGTCTGATCTGTAGCTAAATACAGCTGATTTCTCAAAAAGGAATACGTTGATTTCCGAAACCACCCCGTCTCTTATTATAAACGATATAAACAGGTTAATAAATCAATCCACAATTATGTTACCAAGTTCTTTGATATTGCATATTGCAAGATCCATTCCGTCTCACAGGGTAACATTTCGACCATCTGGCAAGCTGTGTTCAGCCTTGCGTAGATACAATTCTACACAGAATTCTTCTAAGGAGAAGAGCTTTAAAATTGCGAAATCCACAAATAATCGAAAGTTACAAACTCATACGGAAGACAGTAAATATCGTTAAAAAGAAAGCCAAGTCTGTATATTTTTCGAAATTAGATTATTCATGTATTTATTTGTTGGTGTTTAACGCCATATCAGCAACCAGGGCCATGCCGTGGCGAGAAAACAGTAAAATTATACTATAAAAGATTTGAATAAAGATAGAAAATGAATACATTAAAATGTCAAAGGCAAGAGTGGAGTGAATAGTTATGAGTGATGAGACAAGAAAAGTGAATTCCTTATAAATCAACCTGATGAATTGACACTTGAATAGTCTACCTTAAAAGGTTAAAAACAATTATAAATTTTCCTAAAAAGGTTGATAACTTTTAGAAATGTGAGAAAATGTTGCGGGGGCTCGTATGTAAAACAGATCTCTTAGAGATCCTACAGTTAAATACCACAAACTGGGGCATGATTAAAATCAATGCCATGTAAAAGAATGTGCTCATCTGTCAACACCTGCTGACAAGGAACACATTCTGTTCGCATATTACCCTCAAACAAAACGGAAATTGTTTGTCTTGTATGACCAAAATGACATCGTGGCGTGATCTTTCCTACACATTTTACTGGTCGGATACTTACCAGTAACAGTAGACAGTAAGCGATGGAGTTTGTTATTTGTCGCTCCATCCCATTCCGTCTACCACACAGATTGTCTGTACTTATTAACATGTGGATTAAAACAGTGAAGGGAATTTTAAAACCAGCAAGGGGGCTGTTAAGGTCTGATTTACTGCACTGTCCGCCCTGGTGTTACCGAAGAAACCAACATGGCCAGGTAACCAGCAACAAACAATATAATATCGGTCAGACATGAGAGGGTTCTTCAATTTGGGGTTGAATAAAGCTAGCAAAGAGGAGTGTCTGAAAAAATATTTGACTTCCTTTCGTGTCCATTATCGATGTGTTCAAGTGCTAGTTGTGTCAGCTTGTTCTTCAGCTGTGAAAATGGAATTTTTATTTGGAATTCTGATTGATGTGATCTGATCACTGGTAACAACGGCTGATGATACTTTGTCATCATCTTTAGATACATCCGTATATATCATTTTGTATGCACTATACATATACTTTATTTCGGTTTATTTTTGTTTAGATTGCAGATAGTTTGTCTTAGGTTTTTTAGAGGAAGCTAGGTCCAAAATGACAGTTTCCTTAGATGCCTAGGGGGAGTGTGTGGTTCATGGCTCTCTTTTATACAACCAGACTCCATGTGGAGTTTTAATTCTACAGTTAAAACTAGAAGTGCCGTCATAAAATGCGCACACATAGTACGTTGATCTGTGCGCTAATCTACGCGTTATGACCATAATAAGGCTATCAAATTCTGTACATACGGCCTGTGCACAAGCAATGTTTCAGCCAATGGACCTCCGGGTAATCCGGAGGTCGATTGGCAGAAACATTGCCTGTGTTTGCTATGAGTTACCAGGAGAGCATGCCGTGCTTTGGATGTCATTCGATATGGCAATTGAACGCTATTCCTACGCGCAATTAATCGTAGATAAGCGCACAGTTCGTGACAGGACCTTCAGTTTTAACTGTATATCCCAATGGAGGAATATGTTTCTGGTGTCTGTTACAAAATTCTGCAGACACAATGACCGACGGGGTTTGATGGGGTAGCCAGTAGTTTGGAAACATACTGGAGTGGCAGTTTAATCCTGCGCTTCTCAAGAGAGGGCTCCCCTGCCTCAACAAGCATTGAATCTATTGGTGACATTCTGAATCCGACCAGGTTAATTCTTATACCACTATTATGAATAACATCAAGTCGTTCGGAGTATGATTTTCATACAGAAATGTAAACCACACGACCGCAACCCAATTTTGGTCTAACAAGTGATGTATACAGATGGAGTATTGTTTTTCGATCAGCACCCCAATCAGTGCTACCAACTACTCCAGAAGTTTCAGTGCCCTTTTACATTTTACCCATAGGTATTTTATATGAGAAGTGAAACTCAGTTGATAATCGAACAACAAATCTAAGAATTTCACTTCCTTAACAACTTTAGGAGGAATACCATTTATTTTCAACCCCGGATCGCGCTGATGTTTCCGAAGTTTACAAAAATGTACAGAATTTGTTTTGGTTTTGAGAACATAAACCATTTTTGGAATTATATTTAAGCACAACTGACGTTTGCGCTCAAAACGAGTCATGTTTTTGCTGCTATAACAGATTAGCAACTCATAACCACAGAAAAAAGGGTCTACCATTTTCTCAATGGTATTGTTTTTTACAGAGAAAATGGTATCAGATAACATACTACCCGATGAACCCCCAATTCTTGTTCGTGAGGATCAGATAATGTTGACCCGACACAAACCTGACGTTTGCGGTCCTTTAAAAATGTTATTTAAAAAGATGCATACGCCTTCTCAGCCTCATGTTAAACCGATCGTTTAAAATCCCATACGTCCACGCTGTATCGCTTTCTCCAGATCACAGAACATGGCGGCCACATGTTCTTTTTTGGTGAAGGTATTTCTTATTTATCATATGTCTCGTTCGTTTTGTTCTTTTTAAAACATTTGATATTTTGTTTTCATATTAATCAGTGATATATAAACCCTTCCTGCAATTTCATTGGTCAATTTCAAAACTAGACAATTTGATTGGCTGAACAAAATAAAACTGAGCCACGTTTTCGTAATTTGCATAATTAGAGTTGGGAGCTTTCATTGGTCAATTTCAAAACTGAACAATTTGATTGGTTAAACAAAATACAACTGGGTCACATTGCATAATTTCAGTAGGGAGAATTTACGTTATCTGTCCTATTTAGGGTGGGTCATATTGTATTAATCTTTTACCTACAAGAAAAACGCCATTCTTTTTTTTTTTTATATTTTCCCTTTTTGCTTCCAAAACATAGGTTGTGACCCCCTCATTGGAACGAGCTCGACGAACTCGTTCCAATGAGGGGTCATAACCTATGTTTTGGAAGCAAAAAATTAAAATTTTTAATTATACAGGGATGTTTTTTTTCCAAGTGCCCTTTACAACTCCAGTTAGGTGATGGGTTAAAAACTCATACTGAGTGGCTAATTTGTGCGTGTGTGTGTCATATGATACACGGAATATGAAATGAGTGTTTTTCTCATAAAATATTTATGAAACTCATCCGAATTTTCCGTATATCCTCTATATACGTTTCAAGTGTAAACAAATGATCCACACTACTTAGCTGGCTTCTGAAACCAAACTGATTCGAAATTAGATACCTTTTGTGCTCTAATTCGAGACCTACAAACTCTGGCACGCAGTAAAGCAAGTATTAGCTAATTTTGACATTTTTCTTTAATTTTGTTCAATGAACTGCAACAAAAATAACAGAACGTTTATTGGGGCATTTCATCTCAAATTTAACGATGAAACTCACTGCGGTGCACGTTTTTGTTACATTTCAATTTCCTTCCAACACCGGCCCGTATAACTATCGTATCATACACGACATATTGGAATTACGACCGACTGACGCGTGGGGAGAACGAAATGACAATCAGAAAATCGCAGTAAGCAAGTCAATATGTGGAGAAAATATCCCCCACATAAGGCTTTAATAGTGAGGGCCTGTTTCCACATTATTATAGTTGGACCGACTTCTAATTAACCCTTTACCCAACATGAAAAACAGACCTTTGCAAACAAAATTATTGAAAAACGTGTCCGCTCCCAAAACACAGCTTCTGACCCCTCATTGGAACGAGCTCAACGAGCTCGTTCCAATGAGGGTCATAAGCTATGTCTTTGAGACAAAAAATAAAAAGTAATGAAAATTGTAGGGCATTTTTTTTCAATTGCGCTGGCTGGTTTTGGTTGTTGCGTTGGGTAAAGGGTTAGCAATAGAACAGCTGCACGAGCTGTGACGCAGCTATTAAATTGGGAATTGGAACCATCAAATTATTTCCCAGCTAATACGAAATTGTCAATATTTTAAACACCTATTTTTTGGTTATTCTTTCAAACATCTCTCATTGTATTCAGTCATCTACTTGTCGGTTTTGCCACAGTAAAATATAAACCAGGCCTCTCAGTACTTGGTTGCCCCTGTGAAGCAGAATTGTTTTGTTTTTTCAGTTTAACTATATGGATAAAAATGTGATTTCCTAAATATCTTTCTGGTCTCATTTTTCTAGAGTCTCCTGCTTCTGTTCGGAGACGTTTTTCTCATCCTCCGAGTCATCGGCCAGGGGATTTGCTACAGACTCTTGCATTACTTTCGACCGAAATTTTCACGAATCTGCAATGTCTATAATTTTATAACATTCACACAATAAATCAACCATCACTTGCTGTGGTTTGTTGAAGCTTTGCTTCACTGAATCTACACGTGCTGTATGAGTGATGTGTGAAAATATACGCACGCTTTGGAGTACTCGGCTGGACGCAAAATTTCTTACTTGCCCGACAGAAGGATACACAGTTCAGAAGGAGCAATATATGTTGGACTTAATATATCGGTAAAATTCCACATCCAGGGGGAGATTAACTAATGACATGATTTTTATGGTCAAGGCCATGTTGAAAGCTCCCGAATGGTTAGGCACCTCTATCTACCTGGTGTGTAATTGTTGTATGTTTAAAATACAGTATTTAATTAAAGGAAAGTATATCTGTGGTGTATACGTCCTTGATAAAAAAAACAATTAGGTATACACCCTCCCCACATCCCCACCCCTCCCCCCCCAAAAAAAAAAGAAAAGAAAATGTTACGGTCCTGACTATTGTTTCGCT
Organism: Pictodentalium vernedei; assembly: GCA_031216915.1. Taxonomy (NCBI): domain Eukaryota; kingdom Metazoa; phylum Mollusca; class Scaphopoda; order Dentaliida; family Dentaliidae; genus Pictodentalium; species Pictodentalium vernedei. Next base: position 875,304,401 of record CM062297.1, on the reverse strand, counting down.
TATTCCGGGTATAACGAAATGAGAGAGTCAATGGCGTGCTCAGTTGTCCAAATGTGGTCCAAGTCCTGTGCTGTAGGACTATAATACACAAAGAATGTATATACAGTTAAAACTAAAAGTCCTGTCACGAACTGTGCACTTATCTAGGCTTAATTGCGCGTAGGAATTGCGCGCAATTACCATATCGAATGACATCCAGAGCACGGCAGGTTCTCTTGGTTACTCATAGCAAACACAGGCAATGTTTCTGCCAATGGACCTCCGGGTTACCAGGAGGTCCATTGGCTGAAACATTGCTTGTGCACAGGGCATATGTACATAATTTGATAGCCTTACTATGGTCATAATGCGTAGATTAACGCGCATATCGACGTGCTATTTGTGCGCATTTCATGACAGGACTTCTAGTTTTAACTGTAACGTCATGTGAAGGCCAAGTTTTCAGTCCGTTTCCAGCGTCCTGTCAGAGTTATCTTTTTGATGTTCTGAGAACACAAATTTGACTTGGAAAAAATGGTTCTTCGAACATAAGTGTGAACTCAAAAAAGTTCAGGACTCGGTTATTCATATGTTACCTCACATTCTGAATTGCTGAAAGTAATATTTGTTTGCACTAAGAACAACAACATTCATAAAACAAATCAGTGTACTTAAAACAAAGAAGTTCATTCAACAATTGTTGGTACAAAAACGTTAGGTCCTCTCTGAATGCCATACAGTACAGTCGCCATAGACTGGTCGCAATCCACCCGTGAGCAGTGATGTCGACGCATGCGTAAACCAGGTAACAAATATCATCATCAGCAAAATCATAGTTTATGAAGCGCCGGGTTGTACCCAGGCTGTACTCAGGTTGTAACCAGGTTGTACCCGATGTTTCATTAATTAAATTTTGATGATTATTCCTATAAATAGTGATTGGAATCTAATTTTATTCTGTACGCGGAAATATTGCCCATCTGTGGAAAGTGACCAGTCCACGGCGGCTGTACAGTATAGCATTAGAAAGAGCTTGTTTGATGTAGAGAATAATCTTCGGTTCATTCGAACTACAGACAATTTGTAAGAGAAGTATAAATGTAAATGATTTCATTTCATGTCAAATGTTTTTTGAGCATTGTTGTTGCCAAATGCCCTCTGTACTCTGAGCTGTCATGGAATATTAAATCTACGATCTTTGATTTTATCCGGAACTGCGTATTTTCTGGGCTGCGGAGTAGTGCGTAGGCATATCTTTTTTGGCTGCTAGTGACTATATTTGCTTCTAACCTTGCGAGACGCCACGAACAGTTTTTTTTTTAATTCTGGATCTGTGTATTTGGATTTAAAAGAACTCAACGCAAAAAAAGAATGGAATAACTTTAAAATCTGCATTTTTATTCGTTCGCGTGTACAGCCCGCCGCGTGTCATCACTTGCTCATCGTGCGCGTGACCATGTGTGATTCTGAGATGTGTTCGGCATCCACATGGAAACTCGATATCTTTTTCATGTTATTTCTCCTCATTACACTCTTCTATGACAAATAACGTATTTCGCAAACATATTTATTTAACAAATATATTTTTCCAAGGCTGCTTAGTTTTGGAGATTGCATCATTTCAGTGCGCAACTCTTCAAGGCGGGTAATTCTAATTTAATTATTTAGAACAGTCATACAGTGCGTGTAGAGTGTATTATCACTAAATCACCCACAGAGTGGATACCCCACCCAGGCAATAATTGCAAATCATAACAAGCACAAGCAAAGTTTCAGCCAATGGACTTCCAGGTTTAACCCGGAGGTCCATTGGCGGAAACACTGCTTGTGTTTTTAGTCAATATATATAAAATTTGAAAGTTATAGTTCGGTGAGAACTCCACTCTGCGGGTGATTTAGTTACAATCCACTCTCCACGTACTGTACCTATAGTTTTAGTACTTTTATTTTTGTTTTAAAATTTGCAAATATCTTTCTGTGCAATTAAACACTTTCCTTCTAAATATTTTTGTTATGGATATTGCAGTTATAATGTATTATTAGTTATTTTGAACAATAATTGAAAATTTGAGTTATTATCTATAATATCCTATTTAGTCAGTTATTATATGTATATATAAAACCTAAAATGTTCGTTCTTTATACATAGTAACTGAAATCAGGTACACTTTTCAAACAGAATATCTGAAGTCAGGAATTGACAATAATAACATAATATTTAATATTCAACATTTTTTTTTCCCCATGATATAGCTGTTCATTACAAAATCATTACAAAAGAACATAAACCTATTACATTACATGTTGAACACCATGACAATCTTCATAACATACATACATTTAATTCGACAGTTCTTATAAGTTCAATGTCATGGCATTCTAAATAACAATATAACTATTAATTCAACAGAGACAATACTATAAAACGTTCACAATTGTATTTTCTAGAATTGTATTTTCTAGTTATGACTTCAAATGGGTTGGAATGAATCATTAGCATTTTCAAAGATGTGGCAATTTGCTAATGATTCACTTGAGTCAGTTATATTAATAGGTAGAAAATACAATTCCAGAAAATACATTTATAAAAGTTTCATAGTATTGACTCCTGCAATTTTTACTTTTGTAATGTTGGCTGGAATGACATATTGAATTACTCAATAGTCCTGCCTTAAAACATTCACACTTATTACTCTGACATAAGGGCACCTGTACAGTTACATGTGGCAAAGCCTTGCTCACCACAATTTGACTGTACATGAACAGCAATTCTCAAAGAAATAGCATTATTAGTACAAACATCTTCCATATTAGACAGAGATGAAACACACAAATCATACTGATTGCCGAAATATTTTGAGTCCAGATTTTACCGTAGTGGAGTACAGTTAAAACTAGAAGTCCTGTCACGAATTGTGCGCTTTTCTAGACTTAATTGCGCGCAATTGCCATATACCCGGAGGTCCATTGGCTGAAACATTGCTTGTGCACATGCCATAAGTACAGAATTTGATGGCCTTACTATGGTCATGCCGCGTAGATTAACATACAGATCGACGTGGTATTTGCGCGCATTTCATGACAGGATTTCTAGTTTTAACTGTACATTTTGAAATCGATGATATCTGTGACAACACCGATTACATTGCGAGCATTCCCAAAACCTCTGTCAGCAGCAGAAATAAGAACGTTGAAGCTCCCAACAGAACTGTGACTCTGAGAGTACTGGGATTTTCCGAGAACTTTTACTAAATCGGGCCGCATTAGTTTCAGGTCGTTGATTATCTACACTGTGAAGTACAGCCGCCATGCACTGGTCGTAATCTACGCGTGGGTAGTGAAGTCCATACATGCGTTTGTACCCGATGCTCCATTAATTAAATTGTTAGTGATTATTCCTATAATTAGTGTTTGGAACCTAATATTATTGCGTCCGTGGAAATATTGCCCACCCGTGGAATATGACCAGTCCACTGCGACCGTGCTGTAAAAGTGTAACAGACCCCACTAACCCCGCCCCTCTTAATTCACTCCGCAATCGGTGCCTTGCAAGGTTTTGGGTGAAGCCAGTGCTACAAGACTTTCTTCAACGAGGAAAGACTTTCACTATGGCTCCATACAAAACTATAAGAGGGTCCCTATGGGGGCAGCAGTTTGGAAAAAACGTAAGGGCCTAAAGAATCAGGTACGGTTTCTCTATATCCATTCACTAGGGGCTATCAAATCTAAAGGGTTCAATGAACAAGATTATAATGAATGTTAATATATTTTTTTTTAAATTCCTATACATACAAGACCCTAACTAAAGTTTAGCTCGTGGGGATACTGTTTTACCTGGACTTAAAAAATAAATCAATACCCTCTGGTCACTAAAGGACTTTTAATCCTATTAATCCGATGGAGGATTGTTATGGTGAGCGGGGCTTGCCTGCCAAGATATACAAGCACCACACCTCATTATGGTTATCGCGTTTCTTCACCACAATAATGTTACTTGATGCGTACAATCTTCCTCAATGCGCGAATAAACCTGCTATGACGTTTACCTTACCCCATGTGAACTGAAGTAAGTTGTAATCAATTATGGTTTCGCGTGCTCTAAGGAGTTCCACCACCCAAAACACCGCACCCAATCGGTTCCGGCAATGTGCACTCAAATGAGTCCTGCTACCAAAATACCGCGCCTATTTCTACACTCACAACAAAATCAATAAATTATCTAGTGCAAACCTCAATGGAGGTGAGCAGACCTTCCATGAAATTCATTGTACCAACTTGTACAACATTTTAAAACGCGTATATATAAAAATCAGTAACACCTCCCACACTCTATAGAAAAGAGTCAACCATTACACCCCGGCAACCATCTATAATCTGGTCCTCACCAGAAATTAAATGTCATCATTAATGAACAAAGCGTACGATTCAGGCTATGTCATGTTTACAACACAAATTCCCTCAATATTCCAATATCTGCCTACGGTGGAGGAAAAGGGTGTATCACGGCCAGTCAATACGAGGGAGGATTCGAGGGACTATCCTGCCCACAGCCCACCCGGTTGAGTCTGCTACTGGGCTGAAAAAATGTGCGTCCCAACTAAGAAAATCCAGCCGGGGCGCACAATTCTCAAGCACAAAATATATATAAAAAGGAAGAAAATATAAAATTAATTTCTACAGACCAACCTGATGAGCCTTGTCGGAAAATTCCTTGAATCCTCCCAAACCTGACTAATAATTTACATCGGCCAAGATTGAATATACTCCAGAAGGAATAACTAGAAAATTATCTCTCAACTTTTCTTCTAAAGACTCCACCTCACTCAAACCAAACAGCGATTATATACACGAAGTGCAATAAATTGACTCGCACTCCACGTGCTAACCGAGACGAGAATGGAGATCATGAAATTACCGAACGATAAACACATATCAGTTCAATACATGCGGTTAAGGTAGCCGAGCCGAGTACTAGTACATTAACTCTTCCCCGGCCACACCAAAACAAGACCCAAATCCAATAACGCATACTACGCCAAGCCACGACTTAGTTCACCAACCATTGTACGGCTGGTATGTTTCAATACCCCCACCTTAAAAGGCAACGTCCCCGTTGAGAACGCAAGTAGGATCCGTATAGTATATATATACATGCTCCGCTTAAAACAATAATAAAAAAACAACCCTGATAAAAAAAAAATTGATAAATAAACATAGACAAACATATAAAAAAAACAAAACAATTTTAACACTTGAAGGACACTCCAAATGCTTATGAAATTACAAATCACCAAATTCTGAGCACATAAGCGGACTCAGAAACCCAACAAGTAATATTTCACAGGCTGTATAACGTTTCCCAGCCAGCCCACGAATATCCGTGAACTGCTTTCCGCCACGTAATACGTGAAATTTTGTATTACTTTGATGAGATTTTTTCCACCCGTGAACGGTTACCAAACACCCAGTCCGGAGCACGCACACAAAACTCGATCCCTGATAAAAATTTCACAACGAGACATCGCGCTTATTCTTATATACACATTACATCATCGCGCGCCCCGCCAGGAGATTCCTAACCTCCCCCACCCCCCCCCCCCCAACAAAAAAAATCAATCTATAAAACTCGCCATTGCCACAACACAGCTTACCCAAACGTGGTCACAACAACCAGCATAGACATTTATATGCGTCTTTCTCTATATGTACATATACAACTTCGTCAAATTGCCGTCATGCTCGGAAGTTTACTTCCTTCTAAGCGGCTTTCATTTTTGACTAATTGTTATTCCGTTACGTTAAGTGCCGTAGGTATATGGTGCTTCATTAATTGATATGAAAAGGTTTTACATATATATATATAAAAATAAGTTAATCATCTAGGTAACACCCAACCGAGGCGTCACCCTCAATAGCACAGCGAGCTAAAGTTCAAGCACCCAATATTATATAGCGCCGTTCAATAGTTACGCCACAACTCTCAATCAGTTAGCACGACAAATACAAATTAATAACTTTACCACCGGCTCCATGCCTAATTCACGGGTGGACCATCTCAACAAATCCAGGGTCCGGCCCGCCATGTCACGAACACACGGCAAGCTCTCCTCCCGAAACAATCAGGGAAAAAGAAAAAAAAACAGTTAAAAAATCCAAAATCTTGGGAGTCTTGCCATCGAGGTCGGCGGAGCGTTCGACCCCGACGGCTTGATGGCAGCTGATTAGCATCCTCTACGTCATCCCCATCCAGACCATCCCAAGAATACCGACCATAATCCATCCTACTAGTGTCGAGCTCACCTGAAGAAGAGGTCCTTGGCCATCAATCTCAGGAGTCATAGATTTCTGTGAGCGCTGGAAACGTCCTTTTAATCGATTAAAATGTACAATCTGCAAACGCCCCCCCCCCCCCCCCCCCCCCCTGTTCTCGGACCACCACATAATTGGCGTCCGAGAGTCTCTCTTTCACAATATTGGGACCATACCATAATTTAGCAAATTTAGAAGTTTTGCCTTTCTTCACCTTAGGTAAATAAAGCTAAACTTTATCCCCAACTTCAAATGGCTTGCCATGAACTCGTGTGTCATAAATCTTTTTTGCGGTGTTTAATTGCCGATTCACATTTTCGGGTAAACTAACTGAAAAATTCGGACAAGCGACTCTCCAAATCACAAACATATTGGACAGGGTTTGTCTCCTTACCCGGAACATTACCCGCACCACTTCCGTGGGCAGAGTAATTTCCCTACCAAACATGACATTAAAGGGAGTAAACCCAATAGTTTCTTGCGTGGCACTACGATAGGCCATCATAAGATAATATTCCCAATCGTTATGATTTTCCTCTACAAAACAGGCTAACATAGAGGCCAAAGTCCGATTAAATCTTTCGACTTGTCCGTCGGACTGGGGCATGTATGGTGAAGTACTGGTTTTCTTAATCTCAAAATATTTACACACTTCACGAACCAATTCAGATTCAAAATTTGACCTCTGATCTGAGTAAATAATCTTAGGCATTCCATACCTAACGATCCACTCACGTACTAAAATATCGGCTACCGTACTCGCTCTCTGGTTGGAAATAGCAAAAGCCTCGGTCCATTTAGAAAAATAATCCGAGGCTACCAAAATATAAAGGTTCCCTTGGCCCTAAAATATACACGGCTATTCGTTCCATTGGTTCAGACACCTTGTCCGTAACCATAGGAGCCTGAAAAGCCTTAGAAGGTGGCTTACGACGCTGACAAATCTGACATGATCGCACCCATAATTTCATATCTTTTTTCATTCCGACCCAAAAAAGGTTCCCTAATTTTCATTAGAGTTTTAAGACTCCTAAATGAGCTCCTACCAGGGAGTCATGAAATTCCCTACACACCCGATCTTTCAGATCCCTTGGTACTCTCCACAGAACTTTATTTTGTCTCCCAATCTCACGCCATTCCCTAAATACCATATTATCTTTCAAAACTATTTGTTCCCACTGACTAGCGTACTTATGAAGCAAAAAGGGTTTTCCTTTTAATAAATCAGGGCCAGGCTTTACTCCATCTCGCTTAAATTCCACAAGTTGTTTTAAAATCGGGTCAGCTTGCTGACTTTCTTCGGTGAATTCAACCACCGAACCAAGCTCAATAGTGTTCACAACTACAGGAGTATTGACTGGTATCCTACTCAGTGCATCAGCATTTTTATGCTGTTCACCGCGACGGTGAACAACGGAAAAAAAATCAAACCCACTCAGATATTCCAGCCAACGTGTCCATTACAGTTAAAACTAGAAGTCCTGTCACGAATAGTGCGCTTATCTAGGCTTAATTGCGCGTTGGAATTGCGCGCAATTGCCATATCAAATGGCATCCAAAGCACGGCAGGTTCTCTTGGTTACCCATAGCAAACACATGCAATGTTCCTGCCAATGGACCTCCGGGTTACCCGGAGGTCCATTGGCTGGAACATTGCTTGTGCACAGGCCATACGTACAGAATTTGATAGCTTTACTTGGGCCTTAACGCGTACATTAACGCGCATATCAACGTGCTATTTGTGCGCATTTCATGACAGGACTTCTAGTTTTAACTGTAGGCTCCTTAAAATTAAACAACCATTGCAAAGAGCCATGATCCGACCGTAAACGTACAGTAAAATGCTTTCCGACCAAAAAATTACGAAAATGTTTTATACTTTTTAACATCGCCAGAAACTCCTTGCGAGTTGTACTATAATTTCTTTCCTCTGGAGAATGGACTTCACTAAAATATGCAATAACTTTCTCTTTACCATCCACGAGTTGGGACAAAACTGACGCGGAACAAAAGTCACTTACATCTGTATCCAGACTGAATTCTCGATTAAAATCGGGATATGCCAAAATAGGGCTGAGGTATAATTTGTCTTTTAAAATCTCAAACGCGCCCTGTTGTTCAACCTCCCACTGAAATTTCACATTTTTTCGCGTTAATCTCAACAAGGGATTAGCCAAATCAGAGAATGCGATATAATTTCCGATAATAGGAACACAACCCGACAAAACTTCGTACCTCCTTCACACAAGTGGGTACAGGCTAATCTTTTATACGAGCTATTTTCTCGGGGTCCGCCCTAACACCATCCGAAGACACAATATGACCTAGATAGGACACTTGACGTCTAAAAACTTTAACCCTGCTTTCCTGATGCGTTCAAAAACTCCTTCTAGCCACTTCAAATGTTCCTAAACGTGCTAGCATAGATAATGACGTCATCAAGATAAAGCAAACACGTTTTCCAATGAAACCACTTTAAAACGAGCTCCATGAGCATCTTGAACGAGGAAGAGGCCCCAGAAAGCCCGAACGGGGGCACCGAAAATTCATATAACCCAGTCCCCGTGGTAAAAGCCGTTTTCCCCCCCACAACAGAGGGTGCCAACTCCATCTGCCAATACCCCGATGCCAAATCCAATGTGGAAAACCACTTTGCCCCCGACATCCCCTCTAAAATTTCATCAAGACGGGGCAAGAGATAGGCGTCCTTGTGGGTAATCGCATTTAATTTACAGAAATACGCACAAAACCTGCCGTATTCTTTTTTACTAGAACAATGGGTGCGGCCCAGGTACTGTTGGAGGGTTGAGATCGCCCCTTAATTCGACATAGACTCTACTTGCTCCTCGACTTCCCGTCTCTTATGAAAAGGAAGCCGATAAGACCTTTGTTTAATAGGGGGGTGATCACCCGTGTGAATTTCATGCTGGACAATATTTGTACGTCCTAAATCTCCTTCAAACTATAAAAACATCACAATTTTCTAACATCAAATTGGCCTGGTCCACTTGAAATTTTGTCAGCACATCTGGGTCAAACATTTGTTTTAAAGAAAATTTTCCTGTTCCCAAAGTGGGATGTGACTCATCAATGGATTCTTCCATATCCTCACTTATTTCTAATGTCGCAACAATTTCACCTTGACTGACGCATTGAGGCTTGCCCGACAAATTAATTAATCTGATCGGAACTTCATGTTGCTGCTTTCGGTCACAAAAACTTCGGTCCAACATTAATCCATGATGTTTATGTGGAGCAGACAATTACTGGTATGATAATACATGTGCAGAGTTTCGCTGGTGACACTGGTGAACTGTAATCACATCGATGTGAGATTGGCGCGCTTTTAAGTGGGGACGTGACACTGGTGATTTGGTGGATTGGAGCAGGACGTTTGAGTGGAGCTGTCAACACTTATTTTATATCATATCTTCTTGTATAAATATCTGTAAATAAAACTAGTATGTATCATAATATTAGGAATTGGTTGTGAGTATTACAGTTGTGGCAGAGGTGGTTGGATCAAAGACCTCAGCGATGGTAAGAGTATTGTAATTTAAACCGTCACGTTGCCTAATTTCGTTCACAGTTGATCGAGAAAAGAAACAGTGTTATTATCCATGAGGGCTTCTAAACTTAACAAGTTTTTGAATAACAGTGAACCGTACCCTACAAAAATACAGATACGGTTTCCAATATTATTATATGGTGCTCCAAAACTGACATCAACTTTCCATAATATAACAGCTGTAAATGGGGGTGCCATGGAACATTTAGGAAAAACAAAATTATCAATAACCCTTGATACACTAGTTGTAGATTGTGATGTATTTGTTGTTCGTGGCTTATCACAACAACTAATTCTTGGTTGGGATTTCATTAGTGACCAGGGAATACTGATTGATTCTACCAATGTCTCCCTCATTTGTAAGGGACATAATATTCCATTTTTGTCACAAAAAGATGTATTGCCAGAGGTGTTTGTCGTTAAAACTAAAGCTGACATCTTTATAGAAAAAGAATCCGAAAATGTCATGATAGCCTTCTTAGACTGCCCAAGTCAGATACCTGTTCCAAATGGTTGAGATGGGGTATTTGAACCCTCAGAAATTGCCAATACGAGTGTGTTATTTGCAAGATCAGCCAAGAATGTGAAAGAAGGTGAAATCACGATAACATGAATCAACCTTACTAATGGCACTGAACACACCAAAAGGGGAACAGGCATGTTTTATCCATCCCTGCCACAGAGCTCAGATTGCGCAGAAATATACAGTTTCCAGACAACTGAGCCACAATGTTACAAACAATTCAAGCTTAACACAGAGTCAGTTTATGGTGAAAGAATTTGCACTTCGGCTTGTAAGGAGAACCTTATGTCCAAACTAGATTGTGGTGAGTTGTTGAAATCTGAAAAGTATGAAGAAGATTAACTCTTGGTAACACATTCTGATGCTTTTACTGATAATGAAAGAGATCGGGGGGTTTACAGACTATGTTCAACACACAATTAAAACTGAAGACCAACCACCAATAAAACAAAGACCCTATAGAATTCCATATCACTATCGACAGGAAGCTGAGAAGATTCAAAGAGAAATGCTTGAAGATAATATTATTGAAGAAAGTAACAGCCCTTGGTGTTCCCCTGTTGTAATAGCTAAGAAGAAAAATGGCTCGGTTCGTTTTTGAGTGGATTTCAGAAAAATCAATGCAATTACAAAAACCGATTCACATCCCCTGCCCAGGATGGATGAGACTCTGGGTGCCATGTCAGGGTCGTCGTGGTTAAGTTGTTTGGATTTGGCATCTGGATATTGGCAGGTGGGAGTGTCTGAATAGGATCGAGAGAAAACTGCCTTTTCTATGGGCTCTGGGTTGTATCAGTTTAGAACCATGCCAATGGGTTTAAAAAATGCGCCGCCAACATTTCAGTGTTTAATGCAGATGGTGTTGAGAGGAATTGATGCATATTCTTGCCTTGTGTACTTAGATGATATCTGTATCTTCATCAAAAAATTTAAGAAGCACATTAAGGTTCAAGATGTTTTTTTTTCAAGAATGGGAAAAGCAGGGTTAAAGTTGAAGCCATCCAAGTGTCACCTGTTTAAGGAGGAGATAGTGTTTTGGGGTCACAAGGTTTCACAAGAGGGCATTGGTCCAAATCCAGCAAATATTGAACAAATAAAACTGTGTCCAGAACACCACCAATGTAACAGAAGTACGGTTTTTTTCTAAGTCTTGCAAACTACTATTCTAAATTTGTCCCCAATTTTGCCGACATTGCGTTTCCATTATATAAACTAACAGAGAAGAACTCCTGTTTTGAGTGGAGAGACAATTGTAAAAATGCCTTCCGAAAACTTAAATCTGCACTTACTGAACCACCATTATTGGACTACCCAGATTTTAAAGTGAAGTTTCGTTTGGATACTGACGCAGGTGCATTTTCAATTGGCGGAGTCTTTCACAAGAAAAAGATGGCAACACAAGGGTAATTGCGTATGCTAGCAAATCTTTAACAAAATCTGAAAGGCAGTGGTCAACATATGACAAAGAGTGGTGGGCTATTCTTTGGAGCATTAGACATTTCAGAACCTACTTGGCTGGTAAGCAATTTATTGTGGTAACTGGTCATAAACCTTTAATAGGTCGAAAATTCCCAACAGCAGGATATGATCCTACTGGGCGAAGATAAAAATGGTCAATTGAATTGTCAAATGATGACTTTGACTTGATCTATCGCAATGTAGCTTCTCATGCTAATGCCGATGCCTTATCACGCCTTCCACAAGCCCAAAATATTATTGAGCAGCGACCTGATTGCAGTTCATGCTTGAATGAATCGGAAGTAAAAAGGGTGTTGGTGCAACGGATATTGATAATTTTGATTTACGGAAGGAGCAAGGAAATGATAAGTAAATAAAACTAGTCCAAACCTGGTTGGCTGATACCACTCTGTTGGACAAGAGTTCATTTAAAAATGTTAATAGTACATTAAGGACTTATAAACGTGAATTTCCATGTACAGTTAAAACTAGAAGTCCTGTCACGAATAGTGCGCTTATCTAGGCCTAATTGCACGTTGGAATTGCGCGCAATTGACATATCAAATGGCATCCAAAGCACGGCAGGTTCTCCTGGTTACTCATAGCAAACACATGCAATGTTTCTGCCAATGGACCTCCGGGTTACCCGGAGGTCCATTGGCAGAAACATTGCTTGTGCAGAGGCCGTATGTACAGAATTTGATAGGTTTATTAGGGCCATAATGCGTACATTAACGCGCAGATCAACGTGCTATTTGTGCGCATTTCATGGCAGGACTTCTAGTTTTAACTGTATCATCACAAGAAATAGATTGCTTTACAGAAAGAGGTTCATTAACAATAATGTCGAGTATCAAATTCTTCTTCCTGAAACTTTAAAATTATATGTTCTTAAGGCAACACATGATGCCTGTTGTCACCAAGGTCCAAAACGGGCACTTTTAAGACTGCGAGCTAGATATTTCTGGCCAAATATGAGGAAGGACGTTCTACAATATTGTGAAAATTGTTCAATTTGTGATCAAAGGCGTCGACCAGTCCCCTTTTTGAGGGCCTCTCTGTGTCCAGTTGTGGTAACTAGGCCCTCTGAAATGGTTGCGGCAGATATTTGTGAATTGTCACTGACACATAGTAATAACAGATATGTTCGTGTAATACAAGATTACTTTACTAAAGCAGTACGCCTTTATGCATTGCAAAATCAAAAAGCCGCAACAATATCAGACAAACTCGTAAACGACTAAATAAGAGAGCATGAAACTTTCGATCAGTCTCATACTGATCAGCACGGAGGTTTTGATGGCAAGTTTGTTCGAGAGATTTGTAATATGTTGGGAACTGTCAAATCACGTACCACTCCATTCCACCTTGCGGGGGTGGTATGGTGGAAAGATTTAATAGGACCATGATTGATATGCTTTCCGAGGTAGCGTATGACCATCAAATGGATTGGGATTTGTACTTGAACCAAGTTGAGATGTCGTATAATAGCAGTGTTCACGAGTCAACAGAATATACTCCGCCGAACATGGTAGGGAGATGAGGTTACCTGTTGATATTATGTTTAGGGATCCACCTGGTGAATCATACCAAATAGTCTCAGACTATGTGAAGCAGCTACGTGAAAAACTGTTATATGCATTTGAAATGGTCAGATTAACTTCTGATCAGGCTCACAAAAGGCAACGCGTGGGGTATGATCGATTTGCAAGGCACAAGCCATACCAAGTGGGTGATTATGTTTGGTTATTTTGCCCTAATTTAAGGAAAGGAAGAGCAGGTAAAATAGGATTTCAAAATGATGGGCCATATGTGGTTAAAAAATATTGCCTGTAGGGGTTGTGTATCGGATACAGAAAGTGGGAACTTGAAAAACATGTGTTGTTCACTACAACAGATTAAAACCATGTCACTCAAATAAACAAACAACTTCTAACCACCAGGTGGCCGAGCCTGGTCCAGTTGCAGAAGAGATTGAACAGACACCGGAGCGTGATGAACATACCACAACCATTCTACGTTTTATAAATTCAAATTCCGGCCATTCCAGTGATATTTCGCCAAATGTTGTACAGCCAGCAGATTTTGATGAACCTGTGAATTCTAGCAGGTGGTCTCCCTTGATGGGCCAAATGCACATTCTAATATTTCTGTAAATAACAGTCCTCCAAATGCACAGTCTAGTAAATCTGTAAATAACAGTCCTCCGCGCACTCGAAGTGGCACGAATGTTAGAGTGCCTGTTAGATTTCAAGATCATGTCCAGACTGATACGTCAAACGTTTCAGGCGGTTAACCTAACAAGGATAGAAGGGAGGGATGTGGGGCAGACAATTACTGATATGAATTGATTGAACAGACACCGGAGCGTGATGAACATACCACAACCATTCTACCTTTTATAAATTCAAATTCCGGCCATCCCAGTGATATTTCGCCAAATGTTGTACAGCCAGCAGATTTTGATGAACCTGTGAATTCTAGCAGGTGGTCTCCCTTGATGGGCCAAATGCACATTCTAATATTTCTGTAAATAACAGTCCTCCAAATGCACATTCTAATATGTCTGTAGATAACAGTCCTCCGCGCACTCGAAGTGGCACGAATGTTAGAGTGCCTGTTAGATTTCAAGATCATGTCCAGACTGATACGTCAAACGTTTCAGGCGGTTAACCTAACAAGGATAGAAGGGAGGGATGTGGGGCAGACAATTACTGATATGAATTGATGATTGAACAGACACCGGAGCGTGATGAACATACCACAACCATTCTACCTTTTATAAATTCAAATTCCGGCCATCCCAGTGATATTTCGCCAAATGTTGTACAGCCAGCAGATTTTGATGAACCTGTGAATTCTAGCAGGTGGTCTCCCTTGATGGGCCATATGCACATTCTAATACTTCTGTAAATAACAGTCCTCCAAATGCACATTCTAATATGTCTGTAAATAACAGTCCTCCGTGCACTCGAAGTGGCACGAATGTTAGAGTGCCTGTTAGATTTCAAGATCATGTCCAGACTGATACGTCAAACGTTTCGGGCGGTTAACCTAACAAGGATAGAAGGGAGGGATGTGGGGCAGACAATTACTGATATGATAATACATGTGCAGAGTTTCGCAAGTGACACCGGTGAACTGTAATCACATCGCGGTGAGATTGGCGCGCTTTTAGGTGGGGACGAGACACTGGTGATTTGGTGGATTGGAGCGGGGCGTTTGGGTGGAGCTGTCAACACTTATTTTATATCATATCTTCTTGTATAAATATCTGTAAATTAAACTAGTATGTATCATAATATTAGGAATTGGTTGTGAGTATTGCATTTATCAATAAACTTTGGATGGGCCCCGCACAAGCCCCGCCCGACCAATGGACTGCCCACACGTCCCTCTGCGATCACCTCAGAAAAGAGAGGCACGGTCAACCCCTCAATCAACAAAACATGAATTTGGTTCTCTGATTCCTTAACATATTTAAGGGGGAACTCAACACCTGTAATTTTTATGATATTTTTATGTAAAAATAGTTCAACATCGGAACCCTGCAAAAATCCATTCCTAAAATTGCCTCAAAAGCAAAATCAGCTACATGGAAAGTATGATCAATCTTATAACTACCAACTCCAACAGATAAATTAATCAACCCTGCAACCTCCAAAGGCTGACCATTTGCCCCCAAAATCTCACTAAGGGCCTTCCGTAATGCTGAAGGCTTAATTCCCATAATTTTCTCTAACGATTTGGAACTCAACAAACTTACTGCAGATCCGGTATCTAGGAGAAACCTGACTGAGGTTTGACTCCAACATCAGTCCCTAACCACGAATTCGATCCCCACGACCCCCAGGGTGATCATTCCGAAACCCTTGATCTCGCAACTCACTTCTTAACTTTTGTTGATCAACTTTCATCTCCCGGAACTGTTTTTGTAGATATTGTACCATCTGAGTTAACGCTCCCAAACGTTCGGGGTCTACTGACTCATTAACCACGTTAAGAGATGACGTAGAAATATCGACCCTTTTAGATGACTCTTCTTCTAATGCCAGCCGGACTGCCAAATCTAGTGTCTCCGGTTTTGCTCTAAGTACCTGCATCCGGGTTTCATTATCAGTCAACGCTGATATGAAACTTTCCTTGGCCAAATCATCCCTAACCAACAGGGGCGCCTAGGGATAGGCTTTTCTTGCCAACCGTCTAATACTACTGGCCAACTCAGATAAGGTCTCCCTGTGAGACCTCCGTCGGGACCGTAACTGGGCCCTATAAATAGCCGTTCCCCGATAGGGGTCAAATCTCTCCTTTAAACTTTGCATAACTCTAGAGGAGTGTGCCTTAACAAAAGGATCAAAATCCTCATACAACTGAAGAGCCGTGCCCCTCAACGAGACTACCAAAAAACTGTTAGGTAAGGTCCTCCGACCATTGGTTAATCAAAACACATTTCTATAAACCAGTCAGTTATACTAGTCGAACCATTATAAGTATCCGGCGAAATTATCGGTTTCCTTGGAAACCCTTGTTTCCGATATTTATAATCATCTTTACCAAAACCATACCTAGAATCTGGCAGTTGAGTATCATAATCCAAATTTTGCATATCGGTCCTGGACTTCAGCCCAGAGTGTTTTATTTGTGGCACAACCGGCCTAGGGTGTGTCGGTGTCGCCAGCACGGGTGTTCGCCGCGAATCCCGTCTCGAGGGCCCGCGGCCATCATCCATGGGTGCACCACTGACCCGTACCCTCTGCTTTTCAGAAGTGATGTCTAATTTTACTTTAGGAGTTTCACTAAATTCAACCATCTGCTCCGAATGGGCCTGTACTTGTAAAAAAGTTCTCTGTAACTCACCCCTTTCATATTCCAAAATTCGAATAGACTCCTGTACATCTCTCTCGGGTGTAGGGCCGGGAGTATACAAAGACACGGGAACTCCCCGTGTCTGTTTAGGTCTTGCCCCCTGTTCTGGCAATTCATCCGAATGAACTCGCGACCTTGACCTTTGAACATAGTCATCCGAATCGTAATCAATTCCGGTCGCCATTTCACTGCTCAATCACAGATTTCCAGTAACTTCAACCGATGGACACCCACCAGCCAATGCAAATTTAACAAAGACAGAAAAAGAACAATCCCGTCAAAGAAACCCCAATGGATTATAACACAATCCTGTCCACGACGCCAAAAACTGTAACAGACCCCACTAACCACGCCCCTTTTAATTCACTCCACAATCGGTGACTTGTAAGGTTTTGGGTGAAGCCAGTGCTACAAGACTTTCTTAAATGAGGAAAGACTTTCACTATGGCTCCATACAAAACTATAAGAGGGTCCCTATAGGGGCAGCAGTTTGGAAAAAAATAGGGCCTAAAGAATCAGGTACGATTTCCATATATCCATTCACTAGGGGCTATCAAATCTAAGGAGTTCAGTGAACAAGATTATGATGAATGTTAATATATTTTTTATTAAATTCCTATACACACAAGACCCTAACTAAAGATTAACTCGTGGGGATACTGTTTTACCTGGACTTAAAAAAAATAAATCAATACCCTCTCTTCACTAAAGGACTTTTAATCCTATTAATCCAATGGAGGTTTGCTATGGTGAGCGGGGCTTACCTACCAAGGTATACAAGTACCGCTGCTCATTATGGTTATCGCGTTTCTTCACCACAATAATGTTTCTTGACTCGTGCCATCTTCCTCAACTCAATACGCGAATAAATCTGATATGACGCTTACCTTGCCATGTGAACTGAAGTAAGCTGAAGTCAGTTATGGTTTCCCGTACTCTAAGAAGTTCTGCCATCCAAAACACCGAGCCCAATCCTGTTCCGGCAATGCGCACTCAAATGAGTCCTGCTACCAAAATACCGCGCCTATTTCCACACTCACAACAAAATCAATAAATTATCCAGTTCAAACCTCAATGGAGGTGAGCTGGAATTCCATGAAATTCATTGTACCAACTTGTACAACATTTAAATACGCGAATACATAAAAATCAGTAACACCTCCTGCACTCTATAAAAAAAAAGTCAACCATAACATCCCGGCAACCATCTATAGCTGGTCCTCACCAGAAATTAAATGTCATCATTAATGAGCAAAGCGTACGATTCAGGCTATGTCATGTTCAACACACAAATTCCCTCAATATTCCAATATCTGCCCACGGTGGGGGGGGGGGGGATACACCCGGCCAGTCAATACGAGGGAGGACTGTCCTGCCCACAGCCTTCCGGTTAGTCTGCTACTGGGCTGAGAAGTGTGCGTCCCCACTAAGAAAATCTCAGCCGGGGCGCACAATTATCAAGCACAGAATATATATAAAAGGAAAAAAATATAAAATTAATTTCTACAGACCAACCTGATGAGCCTTGTCGGAAAATTCCATGAATCCTCCCAAACCTGACTAATAATTTACATCGGTCAAGATTGAATATACTCCAGAAGGAATAACTAGAAAATTACCTCTCAACTGCTCTTCCAACGACTCCACCTCACTCAAAACAATCAGCGATCATATACATGAAGTGCACTAAATTGACCCGCACTCCACATGCTAACCGAGACGAGAGTGGAGATCATGAAATTACCGAACGATAAACACATATCAGTTCAATACGTACAGTTAAGGTAGCCGAGCCGAATACTAATACATTAACTCTTAACCCGCTTCACCAAAACAAGACCCAAATCCAATAACGCATACTACGCCAAGCTGAGACTTAGTTTACCAACCCTTGTCCGGCTGGTATGTTTCAAAATCCGAACTATTATCACTCTGCAGGATAGAAGACACACTTCTGTTGCTCTCTTGGAAGAGAGGTAGAAGAATGCAGACTTTGCTGAGATGATCATGACAGTTCATGATCCATTTATATTAAAAATCCCGAAATTTCGTACATATTGTTACTTCCCCGTCGGATCTATTAAATGTGTTTGATAGCAATCCGCATATCGGCCAGATTAATTGACGCTTCTTGCCGAGATTTTAAATATATATTCTTCAATGAAAACCATATCTAAAAATCTAAAAATATGTTGCCTGCCTTGAGTATTCTGAACAGTTAGGGCCGAACTGATTGTTGATGTCATCGGACGTCAGTGCAACAAAATTGATCTTTGTTGGAAACTCATGAAATTTTAGTATTCCGTAGAGATCGAAGAATAGAATCCCCTGATTTTTTTTCTTTTTTCTTTCTCTTTTTTACGTCATTTTCGACGTGTTTACGTCAGTTAATGCTTTTACAACCTCACCAATTTTGTGAACACCTATCCCCCTATAGTTACTATTTATTTTATTTATTGGAGGTAAACGATACTTTCGATAGCCACGGTCACCTCGTGTCGGACAGTTTCCGGGCCCAGGAAGCCCGAGTACCCGGATAGATCCACCGTGCGACGCCGAGCAACTGTCAGACTCCACAACTCCACACAAGCAGGATTAGCATTGGTTGAAGACAGGTGCACCATCGACGTGCAGTACGCCATAGTACACAGTGCCTCAGTGCAACCGCGTGAACAATTGGGATTAAATGCCCTGCCCAAGGACACAATTCAGTTGCCTCTTGCGGGGATCGAACCGTGGACCTCTCGGTTTGAAGTTCAATGCCGTAACCACCGCGCCACCACGCTCCCATCTATAGTTATTACAAATACCTCAATGTATGTTTTACCTACAATAACACGGATGGTTGATGTTGATGTAGTTTCATTCACATTGATAGAATATATCCGGCGCTCTGGTGTTAAATGTGACCTGTGTCGCAAAACGTCAAAATTAAAGTTCGAGAAGCAAAATTAAAATAAAGTGATATTTTAAGTTTGAAAATCCAACATCAGTTACCGGATATATGACGTAAGAATACCAGGTGTGTACCCCCCCCCCATGTTTTGAACACCGCTCCCCCCCCCCCCCCCCACACACACACACACAAACTGTAACATATATCCCTATAATATACTTCTATAGCAATTAGTGGAAAATATCAAGGGACACTTGGAAGGATGCCTAGGAACGAGTGTATTCTCATTCACACAACAGAACTAAACGCTATGACGTGAATGAGAGGGAAGAGCAAAAAACGTTAAAATTAAATTTTAATTTCGGAAGGTGCGACCATGTGTCCTGTTAGTATTCATGGTCCAGAACACAAAGTTGAAAATATTTTGAAAATCCGGAGAAATGACGTAAACAACATCGGAGTATAATCCTCCCAGTCCCTGACAGCCTCACCTACCAAAATACAAAACAGAGCACTAAAGTTATACCATAGATTAAACATTGAAGTCAAGGACTGCAAATTTGTATCCACATCGCCCGAAAATTGTTGACGCTATCACAAAAGTCTCCATCAAGGGCTGAAAACGTCAAAATTAAATTCCACTGCACAAAGTCATACAGTTAAAATTATAAAGACACTGATTATAATTGCAACTAGCCAAAAAGCGTTATGTGAAGTTGCAAAATTTTGCCGCATATAACTACGAAGGTGTGTCGGCGATAAAATTATTCTTTCTGGTAAAAACTTGCCAATTGTCCGAGAAAAATGAGTAATGCACTCAACGACATTAACGTCATAGCTTCAGTATTTCAACTCGGATTTTGTTTTTCGCCTCTGCATATCGAACCATACGTACCAAAACAGCATGTGAACTAAATTGAACTAAAACGTCCGCCGATTTCAACTTTATCCAGTGAACTTTAATTTAATGCATTTTTTAGTGTTTTCAGACGTCCTTTAAGGCAATAACTTCGGACGTTTTGGGGCAGGTACAGTACGGTCAACGCGAAAAAGTCAAAATTCGAAGGCGTTTACAATGAATCTCCGACATGAAATAATTGAATCACCATCAATGTTTCATTGAATGAAGCGCCGTGTACGACCCGGTGCTACTTTCGTTGAATAGTTGCTTTAAAATACGGATTATTGATTAATAAAAGCTCCCGTGGGCAACAGTGCCCACGCGAGGTTTTATACCATTCCACGGCGACTGCAGATATAATTTCCAAAAGAGGACGCGCATGTGTCCGTATACAAAATCTAGTGCCACTATGTTTTATACTTATGGCTGCAAATTGGTAACAAACTGGTACGGGTCGAAAAACTGAAACTGACTTCAAAGCGTTGAAAATGATGGCCGAAAATCGAAAAATGTTTTATTTCCATTTGTGAAATCTAAAATATATTAAACTGCCATCCAAAATAGGACAAACATTAATAACTTCAAAATTTCTCCGCCAGGGACATTTTTGCGATGGGTGAAAACTGATTGCATTTTTGAATATTGTTTCATTGAGACATTATATGCCCACACAAAACTTCTGAAGCAACGACCGTTTGTACATATAAGACACAATGCCCAGAAATGACGTTTGTACGTAAATGGATCAGAATTCTGACGCCGTCAGGAACGAAATTATAACTGAAGAGTTTTGAAATGACAAAGCGAACTTCCAGAAGTCATCCAACGAAGAATGATTTCCCAAATAACGTGCAGAAGGTGTCTGCCGCCTTTTAACAAACTAAGCCGCCCAATAAAGTATACCCGTATATCGTTTTAAGTAAATATGACAGAAAAAAACTACACTTTGGTGTGTCATAAAAACGTCAAAATGGCGCCAAAATTTAAAAAAAACAGAAAACTCCAACTTTTTCCTTATTTCTTTTTAGCTGTTCTGAACACTAAAATTGAAATATAAATCCGACTTATTTTAATTTTTGACTATATGACGTCACACCAGAGTTCGACCATAACGCTGGGAATTTCCTACGACGGCTTGACATTTCCGTGCATGTTTTTTGTGGAGATTAAATTCCCAAAATTTGAAAAAGCGAAGTCTGAAAATGAGGTTGAAAATCATTTATTTATTTATTGGTGTTTAAGGTCACATATTTCTGCACAATGGCTAACCATGACCGTGGCAGTTTTACGGGTGGAGGAAGACGGAGTACCTAGAGAGAACGACCGAGCAACAGCGAGCAACTGTCAGCTCCCCAACATACCAACTCCACACAAACAGGGTTAGCATTGGTTGAAGACAGGTGCACCATCGACGTGCAGTACGCCTTAGTACACAACGTCACCGTGCCCCCACGTGGGCAATGGGGGTGAAGTGTCTTGCCCAAGGACACAACGCGGTTGCCGCAGGTGGGATTCGAACCGAGGACCTCTCGGCTTGCAGCGTGCACCTCTACCAACTGAGCCACTGCGCCCACCGAGGTTGAAAATAAAAGGTATAGAACATATTGTAAAATTGGCATCGATTGCATCGGGCGTCCTAATTTAGAGTAAAAATCTAAAGGCATCTGCAAATGACCAGAAATATTATATTTTGGGGATGTCCCATAACTGTATCCCATATAAATAAGGCACAAATAGAACCCCAAAAATGGGGGTGGGGTGGGGTTAGGGAAAATGTCGACATATTTGATAGGACGTAAAAACGTTCAAAATGGCGATAAATCGAACAAAATAGCTACCTCTTTATTTTTTCATCTCTAGAACATACAAAAAGTTCATGACAATCGGGCGACATTGAATATTTAGTGACGTCGACGTCAATAACGTCACCAAAAAGTCAACCAAAGCCTTTCAAAATATCTCATGTTCTTAGATATGGCTTTTGTTGTAGATTTTGTTTGTAGATAATATTTCCCAAAAGAGGGAGGATTGATACAGTCGCATACATTAACCCTTTGAACCCGAGCGGCCGATTCCATTCTAGGATCCTGATACGACCCGGATTTACTGAACCCGAGCGGCCGATTCCATTCGAGGATCCTGATACGATCCGGATTTATTGAACCAGAGAGGCCTATTCCATTGTATGATCCTAATACGACCCGGATTTATTGAACCCGAGAGGCCGATTTCATTCTAGGATCTTGATACGACCCTTGTTTATTGAACCCGAGCGGCCGATTCCATTCTAGGATCCTAATACGACCCAGATTTATTGAACCCGAGAGGCCGATTCCATTCTAGGATCCTAATACGACCCGGATGTATTGAACCCGAGCGGCCGATTTCATTCTAGGATCCTATTACGACCCGGATTTATTGAACCCGAGCGGCCGATTCCATTCTAGGATCCCGATATGACCCGGATTTATTGAACGCGAGAGGCAGATTCCATTCTATGATCCTAATACGACCCGGATCTATTGAACCCGAGCGGCCGATTCCATTCTAGGATCCTGATACGACCCGGATTTATTGAACCCGAGAGGCCGATTCCATTCTATAATCCTAATACGACCCAGATTTATTTACCCGAGCGGCCGATTCCTTTCTAGGATCCTGGTACGACCCGGATTTATTGAACCCGAGCGGCCGATGCCATTCCAGGATCCTGACACGATCCGGATTTACATGTATAAAGTAGACATTTTTTTCAAGGATTTGTACGGTAAACCAATCAATATTATCAATGAGCAGCTCAAATGCTGCACGTTGCAAATACTAATTGTTCTATCCCCAAACAACGAACATGGACTATTTCAATAGAGTTATGCAAAGTTTAAAGGATAAATTTGACCCCTATCGGGGAAGGGCTATTTATAGGGCCCAGTTACGGTCCCGACGGAGGTCTCACAGGGAGACCTTATGTGACAGTGGTATTTATTACATATAAATATATATATATATACATAACATTTAACTATTTAATTAGTAACTAATATAACATTGCATGGCTACTAATTTGCACTGGTGCTAATATTCTTTTGGTGAGATTGACCTGTCGCTGTCAATATTCTATTCACGTGACTCTCTATCGATCTTTTGCTTCACGGTCCTTGATTTCCCGCCGTTTCTATTGTTACTTGACTTGGAGTTGTTTCCTTTCAATCGACAGATCAATATTTTGTTTTCGTAGTGTCGGATTTGATCAGAGATTTCATCTATCGATTATTCATTCATCTATATAAAATATGTAGGGACCGAAATCGTTTTGACTTGGTAAGATATTATTATAGATGTCATATAATTTATTCGATGTAATTTTGTATATGTTTGTCCTTTTTAACAAGATCCTTTATTCAGCCCATTTCGTTTGTCGTCATGAATTTCATTCATGACTGTACACTGTTCATTTTGGCATTAAATTCGTCTTATTTCAAATCTGGTAATTCTTCTATTATTCCCACGTAAATATTGTATGATGGTTCACATGCGATCAATTGGCCGTTGTTATGCAAACCAATTGCTGTGCGAACCATAATATTATATATTGTCTATCAGGATTCTTTATCCTATCCTGGGAAGGGCCTCACCTTTTTCCCGGTGCCGTTATTTATGTCCTTTGTAATTCTTTATTACAGGGTCTACTATTTTCATGTATTCACATCATTCTTCTGTGAAGATCGACAATATGTATATGTGAAGTACATATGTGTAATTGACAATATGTATATTTGAAGTCCAGATGTGTAAATAAATATAATACAGAACTTTAAGTATGTATTGAACTTTTTATACTTTTTTCCAAAGATGTGAATTATTATTGAAACATCGTGCTCTACATAAAGCCCCATTTCAATTGGCGCCCAACGTAAAGAACCATTATGTGAACTTTGATGTGAATTCAATCTACTGCGTGTCTGCAGATAGGCACTGACTGAAGTGTGACATCACCACTGTCTGATTCGCTGTGTTTGTGTACCATGTGTTGTCTTCCGTATTCTGTTTTGTGATGTTGAGCTATTTTGTTTTGTGATGTCAACTTTCTTCAGTGTGACAACTACGACACATATATATTTTTTTCATGTTCATGGAACTGTAAGTATGGCTACGGAATAAAACTTCTTCACGTATTGCTAGCAATAACATTTCATCTCGTTTAATCAACGTTTGTGTCTTCGACTGGACATCGTGATACTGATATAACAGATTTTGACATTCAGTTTCCATCCATTCGTGCTGATGACTTTCGCGAGGCCTGACTGTTGTTTTGACTGACATTTGACCAGAATTTATCACAACAAGACTTGTTTGGAACTGTTTGTGTGCAACGTGCTTGACATTGACTGATAATCCGGTAAAATAAGACATTTAGTGTGACTTTTTGTGGTAAAATTTTCATTGTTTACATATACACTATTTGACTTGTGTTGAAATTACCTCCCTTGGTGTGCTTTGAGGAAAACCTCTGGTGATTTCTCATGTGACGTCATAACTATTTATAAATATGTTTCCTTCCAGTGTATAACCGGAAGTAAACAGATTTATCTCCCATTGTAAACTTCATTTGGAATTTCCATTCATTTGTAGTTTGGGAAGTTTGCTTTCATTTCGCAGTCACTAGTAAGTTTATTTCACACCATCACACCACCGGTAATATATTTCAATGCATAATGTTTATATTTTGTGCCATTTGTAGGTTATTGTAATTTGTTGATAAATATTATTGCAGTGTGAATTGTAAACTGTACTGCCCTCAGGCTCAGTTAACATTTAACCCTTGACTTGTTTAGAATTAGAGGAAATATGACTTCTGTTAACCCTTGGCTTTTGTGAAATGCTAGTTTAGTTTTTCTGCTAGATCTAATTTGACTGTTTGCCTCCTGTTTGTTCGACTCTTGTTTTTTGGTTATGTAAGGGCTTCAATTTTCCTAGCACTCAACTCAGCATGCTTGGTTTGTTTAATTAACCCAGTTAACCAATTCCAAATACTTTAACCTTATTTAGGCCAAATGTTTTCAGGTTTATTGACACTTTATCCATTGTCGGTGATCATGACTAGCTGATTGATTTATTCTTATTTTATTTTATTTATTTTTTTTGATAAACTTGTAGGATGTCATATATCAATTTAATATTTACTTAGGTTTACTTAGGTTCTTTGTGGACACTGGGTATTTACTAATAAATTGTTGATTATCAATTTATTTAAATTTATTATTAATTTTTGTTTGATTATTTAGCTAAATATGGCAACAAGTAAAGATTTTTCAGATGATGAATTGAGTAACATGTTGCAGGCTTTTAAAAAGATGGGGGTTAAGCCAAAGGCAGATACACCAGAGGATTTTGAAAGATGGTTTAAAGGAACAATTAAGACAGAACCTGAAGTAGAGACAAAACCACCAGATCATACAGATGGTAATGAGATCGAATCTAAATCTGTTGTGGTAAAAAATCCAATTAAACTACCTAATTTTTCAGGTGATGCAAAATCTGAGGCTGCCTATGACATATGGAAGTATGAAATTAATTGTTTAATTTCAGGTAAACGCTCAAATAATGAAATTTTATATTCCATTAGGAAATCTTTAAGAGGCGAGGCAGCTCGGATTTTAATGAGACTTGGAGAAAAGGCGACAGTTAAAGAAATTCTATCCAAATTTGATGCTGTTTATGGTTTGATAGAAACCCAAGAAAATATTTTGGGACACTTTTTCAGTGCTCGGCAAGAAGAAAATGAGTCAGTTGTCAGTTGGGGTTGCCGGATTGAAGACCTAATGTCAAAAGCTATTTCGCTGAAGCAAATTTTACCCACCGCTGCTAATGATATGTGGAAAACAAGATTTTTTGAAGGTTTGCACCAGGAATTGAAGGATGTCAGCACATATAAATTTAAAGATTGTCCAAAATATGATAATTTATTAACAGCTCTAAGATTGATTGAACAGGACCGCAAAAAACCTGATGTTAAATCCATTTCTAAAGTAGCTCAACCAACAAAGTCTCAATATGAAACATTGCTTAAAAAAATTACAGATTTATCAGTAGATGTTGCAGAATTAAAGAAGAATCGCCAGTATCCAGAACAATCTAGGTTCCATTCTAATTCTAATTTTCAGCAAAAACGTAAAAATTATCGAGGCAGATATAATAACAGGAGAGACACTAATTTCAATTCTAATGATTCATCAGGCAATTCTTTTTCAGATAATTCAAGAAATTTTTCAAATTCAAATAACAACCCTAATTATAACACAAATGACTCTAATATTTTAGGATCAAATATTCGTTGCAAAAATTGCGGACAGTACGGCCATATACAGATAGGTTGTCGAAATAGGCCAGTTGGTAGGTATGGACGATGCCAAAATTTAAACTAGCTCACGTCTATAGTGATGGGTCGCCTGTAGGCGTTGATTTAAATGACCAATATAAGTTAATCACACAGGAGCCAGTAGGTTTACATGGAGAACCTACTGAATCTAATGTTGTTATTTCAGGCATTAATGTTGAATTGTTTATTAGACACAGGATCCACCATTTCGACAATTGGTCAGAACTTTTATTTTTCAAAGCTTCAACATTTACCGTTGAATAATATTGATAAAATCTTGAATATTGAATGTGTCGATGGTAAGAAGCTACCATATTTAGGTTACATAGAGGCAGAGATAGCAGTTCCAAGCATTAATGGATGTAAAAAGACTCCATGTGTATTTTTAATTGTCCCTGACAGTAATTATAATTTAAACACACCTGTTTTACTAGGGAAAAATATACTTAATATTTTCATGAATCAATGTAGACATATTAATGGTGAAAAGTTTTTACAGGTAGCAAAATTTACAACACCATGGTACATGTCTTTTAGATGTATTTCGTTAAGAGAAAGACAACTTGCTAAAAACAATTTTAGCCTTGGTACTGTAAAAAGTGCGGAAAATTGTAATATTATTTTACATCCAAATAAAACAAGAATTATTGCTGGTACAGTGGATCATAAGCTTCCTTACCACCCGACTTGTGCTATTTTGCAGTCCATTCCGGGAAATTCAAAATTTGATTGTGCTGAAATTGCCCCGTATGTTTTTAAATATGATTTTAATAACAAGGGAACAATTGATGTACATATCAGCAATCTTTCTTCTAGGACTTTGAATATTGAGCCCAAATCTGTATTGTGTGAAATACAGCCTGTTTCAGTGGAACGAGAGATTGAAGTGCCAAAAGATAAAATGTTATCTAATAATGATTCCTTTATTGAACAACTTAATATATATTCATCTAGGTTATCCACAGACGAACTGAAAGAAGGGATTAATTTGATTAGTTATTTTTCAGATATTTTTTCACAGAACGAACTTGATGTAGGTTTATATAGTGACATTAAACATCGAATTGACTTGACGGATGACAAACCATTTAAGCAGCGACCGAGACATATTGCACCAGGATTACTTGATGAAGTTCGTGATCATTTGCAGCAATTACTTGCAGCAGGAGTAATTCGTCATTCTTTCAGTCCATACTCTTCCAACATGGTTTTATGTCGACGAAAGAATGGTAAATTGCGAGTATGTATTGACTACAGAGATTTAAATAAAAAGACTATTAATGATTCATATGCTTTACCTCGTATTGATAACATTTTAGGTTATTTATCAGGTTCAAAATTTTTCAGCTCATTGGATCTCAAATCAGGATATTTCCAGTTAGAGGTATTAGAGGAACACAAGGAGCATACTGCATTTACTGCAGGCCCTCTAGGATTTTATGAATTTAATAGAATGCCTTTCGGATTAAAAACCGCTCCGTCCAGTTTTCAACGCATGATGGAGCACTGCCTTGAAGGCCTAAACCTCAAAATTTGTTTGGTTTATATGGATGACGTAATCATTTTTTCAGATTCCTATGAACAGCACTTGGAAAGACTACAGTTGGTTTTTCAGAGACTCCGTGAATGTGGTTTGAAGCTGTCACCAGATAAATGCTCATTTTTTAATGATAAAATCAAATATTTAGGTTATATTGTTTCAGCCGATGGTGTTGAGATGGATCCTGACAAGATTGACAAAATTATTAATTGGCCAACACCGAAAAATTCTGATGAAGTCCGTAAATTTTTAGGTTTTTGTAGCTATTATCGAAAATATTGTAAAAATTTTTCTCAGGTAGCAAAACCTCTCACAGATTTACTTCCACCAACAAATACTGCAAAGCAGAAAAGTAAAAAGAAATCAAATTTTTCAGAGAAATGGATTTGGGAAACAGATCAAGAAAATTCTTTTTCTAGGTTGAAAGAATGTCTATCAACCCCACCAGTACTTGGATATCCTAATTTTTCAGATCCTTTTGAATTACATGTAGATGCCAGCAGCCATGGTCTCGGTGCAGTTCTTTATCAGATGCAGAAAGGTATAAAGCAAGTTATTTCTTATGCAAGCCGTGCAGTGACTATGGCCGAGAAGAATTATCCAGCACATAAATTAGAGTTCCTGGCATTAAAGTGGGCAGTAACAGAAAAGTTTTTTGATCACCTCTATGGTCATAAGTTTGTAGTTTATACTGACAACAATCCATTAACTTATGTTTTATCTTCAGCAAAGCTTGACGCTACTTCCCATCGATGGCTTTCAGACCTGGAAAATCAAATGCAGATGCTGATAGCTTATCCAGGCTGCCACAGTATTCATCAAATAATACAGAGAAAATTACTCGTGACACTATTAAAGTGGTATGTAACTCTTTACAGGAACAACAACCATATATTGATACTCTATGTTTCTCAACAGATGTGATAAAATCTTTAGATGATGGTATTAGTACTGATATGGATGAGATGTCTCCAAAGGATTGGCGTCGAAAGCAAGAACAAGATTCTATTTTAGGTCCTTGGATGAAAGCAGTTCGACAAGGCATACGACCACACCAAAGTTCTTTGCCAATGAGAAAAGAACACTCAGCATTTTTTAGACATTTCAGTTCCTTGAAACTCAAGCGTGGTGTATTGTATCGAGAAACAACTTTTAATTCAACCACTCAATTACAGCTTGTCCTTCCGATGTCTCATGTTAAACTTGTTTTGTCTTCATTGCATGATGATATAAGCCACCCAGGAAGAGAACGGACCATCTCATTGATCAAACAAAGATTTTATTGGCCTGGAATTGATAGCATGGTTGAAAATTACATAAAAAATTGTCCACGTTGTTTAGGACCGAAGTCTCCTACAGATGCTAGAGCCAAACTTGTATCTATTCATACTTCACAGCCTTTGGAACTTGTTTGTATTGATTATCTAACACTTGATACTTCTAAAGGTGGTTTTCAATATGTACTAGTTATAACTGATCATTTTACTAAATTTTCACAGGCTTTTCCAACAAAGAACATGACGGCAAAAACAAATGCTAATATTTTATTTAATAATTTCTTTATTTATTATGGTTATCCACAGCTCATCCACAGTGATCAAGGAGCAAACTTTGAATCTAATTTAATTAAAGAACTTTGTAATTTATGTGGCATTAAAAAGTCTAGAACTACACCGTATCATCCTATGGGAAATGGAGTATGTGAAAGGTTTAATCGAACTCTTATAGGTATGCTTGGTACACTGGAAGCTGATAAGAAGAAAGATTGGAAGAATTACATCGGACCATTAGTTCATGCTTATAATTGCACCCGCCATGAAAGTACAGGCTATGCACCCTTTGAATTAATGTTTGGCAGGCAACCAAGACTCCCTATTGATGTATTATTTGGTTTGGATAAATTTAAAAATGAAACTAATGATGACAATTCTATTTCAGATTATGTTTCAGATCTTAAACAGAGACTTTCATTTTCTTATAAGCTTGCATCATCTGCCACGACAGCATCTCAGCAACGGCAGAAGAAAAATTTTGATCATAGGACCCGAGGTGCTACTATCCATGTTGGTGATACAGTTTTAGTTAAAAGCTTAGCTTTTGAAGGCAGGCATAAATTAGCTGATAAATTTGATTCTGAGATTTATTTTGTTACAGATCAGCCTAATAGTGATATTCCTGTTTATATTGTTACCAGTGAAGATGGAGAAAAAGTAAAAACTTTGCACCGTAATCATTTATTACCAATCAGTTCATTACCTTTAGATATTCCAGAACAGGTTGTAAGCACTACTCCACCTGATATAACACAGCCTGTTGTTAATAGACCAATTCCAACAAAGAGAAAAAGTATATGTAAAATTAAACCTGTTGATCTTGATTTCAGTTCGGAGGAGGAAAATGAGTTTTTTGTGAGTCTTCCATGGACCCCTGCAGTTAGACCAATTGCTAGTGATGTGGAGACTGGTGTTCCACCCCAACAGAGTGACGACTTCATGCCGGAGGTGGAAACAACATTTATTTCTTCAGGTGGTGACGACCAGTCTTCTCCAGGGGAGAAGTCGAGAAATAATGTTGAAATTACTAATGCTCCTGATATTTCAGCACAATCCAGTATTGAAGTGGACCAGGAGACAGTGGAATCGGATAATGTCAATAATTTTGATGTTTCACAGCGTGTACCGGTACCATCTACTTCAGATTCCGATAGAGTATTAGATTTACCTTCTAATAATGATATTTCTTCCAGTATTCCTCCAATTCCTCAACCAAGCAGATCAAACAGACCAAGGAAGCCACCACCCTGGATGGAGAAAGGAGATTATGTTGTAAATAGTTTACAGGGTCATCCAGGATTTGTCAGCAAAGCAGAATTAATGAAAAAACTGACTGACAATCAAATTTTAACAACTATGTCACCAGATGTCATTCATACAATATTTTCTTCAATTCTTGACTGACATCTACCATTTTTAATTATAAGTACAGATAATCTAATTAATTAATTACAGATATGACATGATAATTTATTTATTAACAAAAATATATTTTTCAGCTGATGAAATTTTTGATGCATACTGGTATCAAAACAGTTAAACTATTATTTGTTCAGTTTATTGTACTTTCAGCTGATAGATAATTAAATTTGTACATATAATTTCAGCTGATTTGATTATTTATAAAATAGCATAATTTCAGCTTCATGATTGAAACGAATATATACTTGTGATAAAGTGAGAAAAGAAAATACAAATAACAAAACCAGTCAGGGTGGGTTTTTCCACGCTATACTGGTTATATATACAAGCATCTCATGTCATTTTAAACTTCAATCAGACACCTTTCAATACTCTTATTATTTGTGTTAAAATTTTGAATGTATTCTGCTGAACTTGAAATTAGATGGTTTAATCAGTGAAAATCTTATGTGCCATTACAAATATGCCTTATAACAGATAAATAGTCAAAATTATTTTAATCATTTCTTTTCTTGGAAATTAAGGTATGTTTGTGTGTTTTATTTACCACTAGAAAGGTTAGGAATTGCATGCTAATGATTATTTTTTGATAGTGAATTGCAGGTTTGTGATTGATGGATGAATATTTATTGATATTCAACTTTTACTTACAGGTTAAAAATAATCTAACTTGTAACTTATTATTGTAGCATGGATTGGTATGGTGTAGTTAAATTGATACAAGACTGTGATATATTTAATTATAAGATTTAGGTTAGAAAAGGTACAGTGTGAGAATGACAAGGATGCCATTTTTTTATGAGGGGGAGAATGTGACAGTGGTATTTATTACATATAAATATATATATATATACATAACATTTAACTATTTAATTAGTAACTAATATAACATTGCATGGCTACTAATTTGCACTGGTGCTAATATTCTTTTGGTGAGATTGACCTGTCGCTGTCAATATTCTATTCACGTGACTCTCTATCGATCTTTTGCTTCACGGTCCTTGATTTCCCGCCGTTTCTATTGTTACTTGACTTGGAGTTGTTTCCCTTCAATTGACAGATCAATATTTTGTTTTCGTAGTGTCAGATTTGATCAGAGATTTCATCTATCGATTATTCATTCATCTATATAAAATATGTAGGGACCGAAATCGTTTTGACTTGGTAAGATATTATTATAGATGTCATATAATTTATTCGATGTAATTTTGTATATGTTTGTCCATTTTAACTAGATCCTTTATTCAGCCCATTTCGTTTGTCGTCATGAATTTCATTCATGACTGTACACTGTTCATTTTGGCATTAAATTCGTCTTATTTCAAATCTGGTAATTCTTCTATTATTCCCACGTAAATATTGTATGATGGTTCACATGCGATCAATTGGCCATTGTTATGCAAACCAATTGCTGTGCGAACCATAATATTATATATTGTCTATCAGGATTCTTTATCCTATCCTGGGAAGGGCCTCACCTTTTTCCCGGTGCCGTTATTTATGTCCTTTGTAATTCTTTATTACAGGGTCTACTATTTTCATGTATTCACATCATTCTTCTGTGAAGATCGACAATATGTATATGTGAAGTACAGATGTGTAATTGACAATATGTATATTTGAAGTTCAGATGTGTAAATAAATATAATACAGAACTTTAAGTATGTATTGAACTTTTTATACTTTTTTCCAAAGATGTGAATTATTATTGAAACATCGTGCTCTACATAAAGCCCCGTTTCAAATTCAGTAGTATTAGACGGTTGGTAAGAAAAGCCTATCCCTAGGCGCCCCTGTTGGTTAGGGATGATACCATCAGGGTTCTAGGGTTCTAACGTTTAAAAGATAGAGTAAAATGTTTGACGTTAGGTTGTTCTGGATAAAGGTAACCAAAAATCTAACTCCAGAATTTTCAAATAGAAATGGTCGTTTACAAATATGCATCCGACAGACATGAGGTGACCCTGGCTGTCGAAATGTCGTTAAACCCCGATAAATAAATAAATAAATAAATAAATAAATAAATAAATAAATAAATAAATAAATCAATCAATCAATCAACAAGTAAATAAATAAATAAATAAAAAATAGGCTTATGATCGCAACAAGTCATGCTAACTTCGTTGGATGACTTGACAATTTGATAGAACAGTTATCCAGCAAATGTAGTTTCATAAATTACGCTAAAGGCACAAAACATTTCCAGAACTTAAAAGCGAAGTTCAGATGTCAACAAAGGCGATAAATAAATAAATAAATGAATAAATAAATAAATAAATAAATAAATAAATAAATAAATAAATAAATAAATAGCTATGTCCCTTTTTGAATTCTACAACATACTCAAACTTCATAAAAATCAGAGGTATTTTAACTTGTCAGACACTGACTCCTTATGACGTCATGGGTTATAGCAGAGGTATTTTAACTTGTCAGACACTGACTCCTTATGACGTCATGGGTTATAGCTGCTATAACCGTTGGGAATTTCGAATGATGGCACCACATTTTTAAGTATGCTTTTCCCCGGAGATTATATGTCTAAAATATCAGAAGGATATGCTTGAAAATGGTCTTGACATAAAAATGTTTAGAAAAACGCATAATATTCAGCTCATTTTAATCAAGAATCGAAATTCGGAAAAAAGGAAGACATTTTTCCAGCGGACAAGGGGAATACATCAGTACGCCGAATTTCCTGGCTGCCGTACAACAGGAAGCGGAATAAAACATGGCGAGAAGGAGAAGAAGAGAAAACATAGGCTTTCAATCGTTGAACGGTATAATTACACAACTTCGTTACGAAATGGAATGGATACAGAAAACGAGTGAATAGACAATAAAAACAATTCATCTGAACTAACCGAATGTTTACCGTAAGTTTCTTCTCAAGCATCACATCCCTTTTTAATTGATGACAATGACTCAACCACCAAGCGGCTCATTTTTTCAATTTCAATTCACCCCTAAGTGATAAAATTGTTCCATATGTCTGCAGTATTACAGGGATTTAATGTTATGTGAGCGTTGTGTGGGTTACGAGTCAGATAATAAAATCGGCCCAGGTCATTTGGTCAAATAACGGCCTCGAATTTCGCCTTCGGATATTTCCTTGGCCATCATATATTATCATATACATAATTGGCAACCGGACTAATTTTTCGGCAATATATTAATACGCCCCCACCCTGTAACTGTGGTGCTTATAGCTCAAGTAATTGAAAAGCGGCGGGTCGGACCACTTCATGAGACAGCGGATGTGATGTCATAGTCACCTGGCCCAGTGACGTCATGTTTGGTTGTCATGGTAGCCCGCGTGAACGACCATGTCGTGAAGTCAATACCATGTTAATATGTGGTATTAGAGCGCCGCTCGTGTTGTTCGGGTGACACGTTTCTCCGTCGTCCATTTTGTTTTTTGGCGACCGTCGCCTCGATTTCTTTTGAAACACTTGGTACCTATGAGGCTATGGGCTTAGAAGGCGTCCATCAGTGCGAAGGTGTCGTCGGGTGATATGTTCGATCAAATAGGGTCATGTCCTATTCTACAAATTTCCCTTTAAAATTCATCGGTTTCTATTATTATTATTATTTATTGGTGCTTAACGCCACATCAGCAGCTAAGGCTATATCGTGGCGAGAAAACAGTGGAAAGTAAACACTCATTTTCAGTTATGAAGTAAAAAAGACCAAATAAATATAGAAAATAACTACAAGAGATCTGTCAAAGACCAAAGTGATTAAAACAACAGAGGGTAATGAAAGGAGAGAAGTGAATAACTTCTAAATCAACCTGATGAATTGAGACTTGAAGAGTCTTGATTAAAAGATTAAACACAATTTTGAAATTCATTAAAAAGGTTGATTTCCTTCAAGAACGACAGAACTATATGAAGATGTGTTCTGTAAAATAGGTCTCGAAGAGACACTACATTAAAATACTGTCGTCTACTAAGATTAAAATCAGTACAATGTAAAAGAATGTGTTCCACTGACAACTCCTGTTGGCAGGGAACACATTCTGGTCGCACAGGACCCTCCAACAAGAAAGAATGTGTTAGGTGTGTATGACCAAAATGACACCGTGTCAAAATTGCAAGATCCTTTCTACAAAGGTTACTAGACGGGTAGTGATCTGAAATAGTTGGTCGAAAGCGATGAAGCTTGTTATTTGTCGCTCCATCCCATTCCGCCTGCCACATAGCTTTAATGTAATTACTAATATGTGGTTTAAAATCACTGAAAGGGATGTTAAAATCAGTGACAGGCTTTGCTAAAGCCTGTTTTGCAGCACTGTCTGCTTTGGTGTTACCAGCGATACCAACATGTCCGGGTAACCAGCAAAACACGATATTGGTCAGACATTTGAGTTGTTAACTTCTCACGAAGGTCCAAAATGAGAAGGTTCTTCAACTTGGGGTTGAGTAAAGCAAGTAAAGAGGAAAGAGAGTCGGAGAAGATGATCGACTTTCTTTCCTGTGCATTCTCGATGTGCTCAAGTGCGAGTTGAATAGCTTTAACTTCAGCTGTGAAAATAGAACTCTGATTCGGTATTCTGATTGAGGTGATATGATCACCAGTAACGGCAGCTGATGATACTTTGTCACAATCTATAGATCCATCTGTATAGGTCCTTGTATATGTACTATACCTGGACTTTATTTCGGCATATTTTTGTTTGAACTGCAAGGAATTGGTATCAGATATTTTGGTAGAAGCAAGGTCCAAAATAATTGTAGTTTTTTTATGATGCCAAGGAGGAATATGTGATTTACGGTTTTCTTTTATAGATTCAGAATCAATTTTGGCAGACTCCATGGGGGTTTGATTCTAATTCCCAAAGGTGGAATATGTTTCTGATGTCGGTTAAAAAAGTCAACATTTTGAGGTTCTGAAATACAATTAAAAGCAGGATTTGAAGGATTGGCCAAACGTTTAGACACATACTGGAGAGACAATTTAATTCTGCTCTTCTGAAGAGAAGGCTCCTCTGCTTCAACAAGCATCGAGTCTATTGGGGACGTTCGAAAAGCCCCTAGACTAATTCTAATACCACTATTATGAATTGCATCAAGTGGTTTGAGATATGATTTCCTTGCAGAACCGTAAACTATACATCCGTAATCTAACTTTGATCGAACAAGTGATCTATACAGATGGAGCAACGTATTTTGGTCAGCACCCCAATCAGTGCTACCAACGACCTTCAGTAGATTCAGAGCTCTCTTACATTTAACTTTTAGTTGTTTTATGTGGGAACTGAGATTCAGTTTGTTGTCGAACAACAAACCTAGGAATTTCACTTCCTTAACAACTTTAATAGGACTCCCATCAGTTTTTAACTCCGGATCGAGGTGATGCTTCCGAAGCTTACAAAAATGAACACAATTTGTTTTCATCTTTGAAAATTTAAAACCGTTTTCTGTAGCCCATTTTAGAATTATGTTCAAGCACAGCTGAAGTTTGCGCTCTATAGCATTCATTTTTTTGCTGCTATAGTAGATCAAAAAATCACCAACATCCAATGACGAATCTACCATATTCTAAATTGCGTCGATGATGCTATTAATCTTAACTGAAAAAAGGTAACAGATAAAATACTACCCTGGGGAACCCGCAATTCCTGCTCGTGAGGATCAGATAACATAGACCCATCACGAACCTGAAATTGGCAGTCCTTTAAAAGGTTTTCAATAAAAAGGGGCATACGCCCTCTCAACCCCATGTTAAAAAGAGCTTTTAAAATCTCATACGTCCACGTTGTATCATATGCTTTCTTCAGATCAAAGAAGATGGCGACCACATGTTCTTTCCTGGCAAAGGCATTTCTTACAAACGTTTCAAGTATGACCAAATGATCCACAGTACTTCTCTGGTTTCTGAAACCACACTGAACATCCGCAAGCAGATTGTTCGATTCCAGAAACCAGACAAGTCGATCATTGATCATCCTCTCCATGGTTTTGCACAGGCAACTTGTTAAGGCAATCGGCCTATAATTACTAGGGTTGTTGTGATCCTTATCAGGCTTGGGAATGGGAATTACTATTGCTTTGCGCCAAGACGATGGAAACTGGCCAGTCACCCAAATATCATTAAAATAGATAGTAAAAGTTCAAGAGATGATTGCGGCAGATGTTTTAAAATTTGATAATGTATTTCATCGGATCCAGTGGCGGTATCCTTTGCTCTATGCAAAGAGTTATTTAACTTTTCCATAGAGAAAGGTTCATTGTAATCCTCTGAATTATTGGAGGTAAATTTGAGCTTTTGTTTTTCTTGTTCTTTAATTTTGAGAAATTTAGGATTACAATTTTCAGACGACGAATGTTTCGAAAATGTGGAGACCAATTTATTTGAAATTTATTTTTTTGATGTGATTAGTGTGTTGTTATCTTTCAGATGTTGAACCGTTGATTTTGTGTCTTTTCCTTTAATTTTTCTTATCATTTTCCAAATTTTATTGATGGGGGTGTTTTGATTAAGTTTAGAAACATATGTTTCCCAAGAACTTTTCTTTTTTTGTTTTATCAGTCGTCTTGTTTTTGCCCGATTTATACGAAGTTTGTCCAAGTTACGTGTGGTTGGTGACTTATTAAATTCCCTCTCAAATTTCTTGCGATCTTTTTATAGCCTGTTTGCAATCAGAATCAAACCATGGTTTAGTGAAACGTTTAGGATTTGCCGAGGTTTTAGGAATGACTTGGCGTGCAATGTCAAATAACTCTGTTGTAAAATGTTCAAACTGGTCAGCACTTTCACTAAATTTCTCCAGTGTGAGGCGTTCAGAACAGAGCAAGATGAAGGTCTCCCAGTCAGCCTTTTTAAAGCTCCACTGAGGCACCCTCCCATCGTCTGCCGGAACCACACTCTCCAACACAATCGGAAGGTGGTCATTCCCACATAAGTCACCTTCTACCTTCCATGAAAAATCAAGGAAGACAGAAGGGCATGCAATTGAAAGATCAATTGAAGTGTACGTACCAGATGCGGTGTGCAGATAAGTGTCTGACCCATCATTGAACAAGCACAAGTCATAGTTTGTCATGAACTCTTCCACAGTTTTCCCTTTTACATCTTCTCGACTGCAAGAATTACCCCAAAGGGGGTTATGAGCGTTAAAATCACCCAACAAAATGTATGGGGTTGGGAGCTGTAGGGCCAGCAGCTCAAGATCATTCAGTTGTAGGGTTTTACTTGGTGAAACGTAAATAAAACATAATGTAAATGTCTTGTCTAAGGTTAGGCGTACCGCTACAGCCTGTAAATTTGATTGCAAAGATACAGAACTGTGAATAATGTCGTTTCTAACTAAGATGGACGTTCCTCGAATATGGAGATCAGTTTCATCTGCCCAGGCATTATACGATGTATAATGCTTAAAGTCTGAATGATCTTGAGCCTCGGGTTTCTTTAACAGTGTTTCCTGCAGACAAAAAAGCTGCAGGTTTATATTTTTGACTTAAAAGACCCAGTTCGGTAAAATTTGCCTTAAAACCTCGACAAATCCACTGTATTATATTATTTGTGGTTGTATTAACCATACTTGCTTGGCGATTGAGATGGCGGACGTATGGGCGAAATATCCCCAGTTGCTTGTACAGGTAATTTTACTTTACCTTCGGGGACTTATTCTGAGTGGCGGCCGGGCGCAAGTGCCAGAACGTATCGTCTATTCACTCGCCGACTTCCATGTCTTCCAAACCCTCGAACCTGTTACGCATAACAGGGTCCTGTAAAATCTTCGGAGTTCTGTCGGATAAATTTTTTGATTTTTCTTTTTCTAAAAGCTTCTTTTTTTCTTTTTCCAATTTTCGCCTCTGACTCTGACTCAAAGTTTGTTGCTGTGATCCTTGTGTTTGTTTAGGTTGTTCGTTTTTCCTGTCTGTTGTAGGTTTTTGCAGGTTTTTGGTCAATGTTCTGTTGTGATTTTGGTGTATCTTTTCTCTGGATGTGGACTATTTTTTTCTCTGGCGTTTTAGCAGTATTCTCTTGTGTTTGAGTTGACTTCGGTTGATTTTGTGTGGTTTGATCGATCGAAAAAGCTTGTACAAAAGATGGAATTGTACTGTTAGAAAGCCATGTCCATGGTGTCTGACATTCAACTGATTTAGTTTGGACTTTTTGCTTTAAGGCTGTTGCATAGGTGGGTGATGTTATATTCATTCCAGGCATTGACATTACAATGTCCCTGGCCTCCTTAAAACTAACCTGCTTCTCACATTTCACTTTTTGTATTTCCTTCTCTCGTTTCCAAACAGGGCAATCTTTGGATGAAGCTGTATGATTGCCCTGACAGTTGCAGCATTTTACGTCATTATTACAGGGTGCTTGATGTTGTTTGCCGCATTTAAAACAGGTTTCCTGTCCCCTACAATTATTCTGACCATGACCATATTTCTGGCATCTGAAGCACCGAAGTGGATTTGGGATATACAAGTCCACTCCGATGTTCAAATAACCCACTTTAATTGATTTGGGTGGTCTGGAAGAGCCGAAAGTTAAAATATAAGTATTGGTTTTGATTATGTTACCATCTTTTTTAATTTCAATTCGTTTGACGTCTGTAATGTTCTGTGACTTTAGTTCTTCTTTTATCTCCAACACATCCATGTCATAAAGTTCTCGAGTTCTCATTACACCTTTGCTGGTATTTAGGGTTTTGTGCGGAAATGCAACAACCTTGATGTCTAAGATTTTATCTAATTTTAATAAATTTCTTGCCTGGAACTGTGACCTACATTCTACTAAAATTCTCCATGATCTTAAATTTTTTATCTCCTTCACTGAGCCATCAATACCTTTAATCGTTTTCTCCACAGCAAATGGGTTGACAGTTGATATTTTTTTTCCTTCTTCTTCCGCATAAATGATGACAAATTTAGGCCAATTCTTCTCAATACTTGAGGTTTCACCATCTGAGTCAGAGTCAGATATTGTCAGTTTCGTATCACAAACACGTTTTTGTTTTTTGTGGTATTTTTTCCATGTTTTTGGTTTTAGTTGTTCATTGCACCGGCTCCCACCCACCACGGAGTCCAACAAGGGGTAGGGTACGACCATCCAACCAATCACTTTATAAAACACTGAAATTAAGGTTGCCACGTGAAACTGAAACAAACAGTGCAGCAAAACTAAGTATTTGGTTAAAAAATGTGTTTAAAAACAGTACACAATGGCAATTATGATAAATGATTAAAAGAAATGACTGATTGAATGACCAACAAATGCCCCCCGACGTGACACCCAGTATTTTTGGGATGGAGGCACCCGATTGGCCAGAACGGACCATCCGACCATCCTTCTACTTCCGAAGTTGGGACCAAAACAGTGCATTGAACAGTTTACCTCCATGATGGAGATCAGGGCCAAAGCAGTGTTTACGACCTGATCTCCATCCTGGAGATTTGTCCTAAGCGGGACCCAGTCTGTTCTCAAATGTCATGATTCCTTCCTCCGGGGCCTTCGGATCGCATCTCACGGGAGAACAAGGTACCTGCAAGATGGCATAAGCAGGATTGACCATTTTGGTTTGGGGCTGCGTATTCGTATATTCCGCAGCGAACCAGCTCAACTGAGCAAACCTGCCAATTAGAAATTAGCAAACCTGCCCAATTGAGCAGGCCGTCCTCTATCCGTCACCTGAGGACCCGCCTAGTAGGGGATGATCAAACCCCCCTAGGCATCGGTTTCTAACTTCCCAGGCATCTATATTTGATGGTCATTGGTTACTATAAGTATAGAAAGCTTCCAGTATTACGGGAGTTTAGGGGATGCGCTTGATTTAACTGGAGAAAATCTAATTACCTCAAACAACCCGACAATTAAACAAAATGACTGCAAAAGACCAGAAAAATACCAAAACGGACTCTATGTAGTTCGGATTTCCACATAATCATCTGTAAAAAAGTAGCATGATGTGCTGTGGTACAGTGGAGAGTGGAGCTACCCAATGGTGTGTTCCACTGCACAAGAGCATATCTAATCACCCAAATCGACCCGTCACTCATCAATAGCGACCTATGTTTAATGTTCTATATTTGGTAACATCCTAAAATGACTCCACGTCTAGCTGCAAAATCACTCCATTCAGTTTCCATCAACACCAGTGTAGAACTATACTACTCAAAGTTTGCTAAGCACCAAATATTTGACACATCATTGAGAGATTGGCTTGTGACATATTTGCGATATTTTTTGTGGAAATGATTGAGGAATGTATTGAGATGGTCCCCAGTGTTTACATTAGCTCTCTTGACAGGCAGACTTTTCGTGACAGTCATGGAAAGCAGGAACCCCTTGATTTTCAGGATGTTTTCGTGTACTGTCTACATGTACATGACATGTAGAGGGTATTCAGTCTTCATTTCAACACAAACCCTTGTGATTCAATGATTGCATATGGCAAATGCAACTGCAAGAATACGTTTGTCTGAAGCAGAAATGAGGTGGCGGGCTGTAGGGATGGTGGAGCAAGGGGCTACCCATCGTCAGGTTCGTGAAGCTCTTGGTGCGTACCATACGGTGATCACCAGAGCATGGACAAGATTTCAGCGGTATGGCACACCAGTAAGACGGCATGGTGGTGGCAGAGACAGAGCAACATCTGAAGCTGAAGACTGTTTTTTGATCATTCAGGCCCGTAGTAACCGCTTTGCCACAGCAACCCAGCTTCGCAGTGACCTTCAGAATGCATCTGAGATGAATGTTTCGACGCCGACTATCCGGGCAATGTAGCACGAAGGTGGTCCCCGACCGAGAAAACCATGTATTTGCATTCCGCGGTCCCTGAACCACCACCTGACACGATATGAATGGGCCATGGACCACGTTGGATGGGCCGAAGAAGATTGGCGACCTGCCCTTTTTACAGATGAGTCAAGGTACTGCCTAGACGACACAGATAAGCGTTCTAGGGTGTGGAGAAGACCAGGAGAGCGAGTCCATGCAGCCAACATTGCTGAGCATGACCGCTTTCGTGGAGAGTCAATCATGGTCGGGGTGGCATCAGCAGGGGTAGATGTACAGAGACCTGTGTCTTTGAACGTGGTACATTGACTGCACAGCGGTATATTGATGAGATCCTGGATGTCCACGTCAGATTGTGTGCAGGTGCAGTGGGTGATAGATTCATTCTGATGGACGGTAATGCCCGTTCTCATGTTTCCCACGCTGTCGGGGAGTACCGACAGAGGGAGGGGATTGGACGTATGGACTGGCCAGCAAGATCCCCTGACCTCAATCCAATCGAACATGTCTAGAATGAGTTGCAGCTTGCAACTTCAGTCCGTCCAGTCCAGTCAAGAAGTGTAAAGGAACTTGGTGCCATGCTGGTCCAAGAATGGAACAGCATCCCACAAAGGACCAACAGGAACCTGATTGGGAGCATGAGAATGTGTTGTCAAGCTGTAATTAACAGTAACAAGTCTCATACTCGATATTGAACCCATACTTGTTCGCTCCGTCAACTTTTTAGCAAATTGAAAAAAATCCTCTTTTACCAATAATATCCATTTTCCATGGTTATCGTATTCAAAAGTTAAAAAATAATGTCAAACATAAATAAAATCTTAATTTCTGTACTTAAATCATTAAAGATATAATTAAATAAAAAGTAAAAAGTATATACACTTTTCATTACAATATTTCAACTAAAACGTAAAACAGGTAGTTGAATATACTTGGTGCCTAGCAAACTTTGAGTAGTATATATTTTAACTAGTCTTACGTTTAGTGATCTTCATTGGATAATATTCTTAACCAGCTCCTAACTAATTACAACTTAACTCTATTGCGGAATTATATTTTCATGAGTTCCTACACCCATATATATGTTTTAGTAACTTCCTTAACTGACTCCTTATCTATATGATTTTAAAAAAAAAAAACTTTTGAGTTTTAACGAGAATCATAAATCCTAAGGTTGAAGATGAACTTAACTGACCAATCAGATTACTCCCCTCTTTGAGTTTACAATGAAACGTGCATTGTGCTTCTTTTCAATTACTTTATATGACAATTTTATAATTTTCTAACCTTAACCTTCACATTGATATGGAAAACAAACGGGGGCGAGGTGGCTCAGATGGTAGAGGTGAAGGCTGCATGTAGGTTCGAATTCCACCTGCGGGAACCGCGCTGTGTCTTTGGGCAAGACACTTCACCCCATTGCCCATGTGGGGGCACGGTAGCGTTGTGTACTAAGGCGTATTGCACGTCGATGGTGCACCTGTGTTCAACCAATGCTAACCCTGCTTGTGTGGAGTTGGTATGTTGGG
This sequence comes from Pictodentalium vernedei, assembly GCA_031216915.1. NCBI lineage: Eukaryota > Metazoa > Mollusca > Scaphopoda > Dentaliida > Dentaliidae > Pictodentalium > Pictodentalium vernedei. Next base: position 875,260,732 of record CM062297.1, on the reverse strand, counting down.
GAGCTGACATTGGCTCGCCGTTGCTATGTGGTTCTCTCCGGGTACTCGAACTTCCTTCACCCGAAAATATGTCATGGTCATGATTAGCCATTGTGCGGAAATATGTGACCTTAAACACTAATAAATAAATAAATAAATAAATAAATAAATAAATAAATAAATAAATAAATAAATAAATAAATAAATAAATAAATAAATAAATAAATCTGGGAAACAAACACAAAGCTCAATCGAAAACTGAAAAGTCTACCAAGACTTTTTGAAATGGTGCGTGAGTTTTTTTTAACGTCCATTACGTATTGATAAATTCCGGGACGGCGTAGCGTCGGACTCATTCCATTTTCATCGCCCGAAGGAAAAGAATCGCCTCTGTCTATTCAGGTTATTCGACGTTTTGTGTGTGTTTGTCAGGTATTTATGTATGTTCGTTCAAAGACTAAACTTAAGGGTTCCAGGATTTGTGCATGTTATTTCAGGAGACAACTGGACACCATTTTATCGCTGCTTAGAGAGAAAACAGGAGGACAAGAAAACACTGGGGCTTTCCAAAATTAAATTGAAGGCGGATGGAAAAATTGTATTATGTAGCAAACTTATTACTGCTTTGGCACATCAAATAAATAAAGTTTTCAGGGGATAAACAAACTCCAGAATGATGTTACAAAGGAAAAATACTTAAAAGTTATAATAGATAAAAAACAGCCAAGTTCAGGTATAAACAGGGGATTCTGACTTAATAGCAATGATTAGTTCCCCCGTGTACAAACGAAAGATGGCGTATCTCATTTCTACTCCAAACGACCAGTTCAAGAAGACGGTGTATCAATCTCACCATTGGAAATATAGTTCCGTTTTTCAACAACCAGTGAATGTGCTCTCACAATCTTCACAATAATCCATGGGCAAGTATAATTCTTAAAGCAAAGTTTATAAGCAGAGATGTTCATCTCTGGTGTGTTTTTTTTCGCTCATTCACAAAACTGGCCACACCAGTTTGGGGTTGTACATACATGTTTACAAAAAGAAGGGCGATAAAGTTTTTCAGAAGAAACGTGACAGTGTGGATCATACAGAGTTGTTGACCATAAGCAAGTGTACAAAACGTTTCTTCCATCAAGTGGGGGTGATAATTTTTTCCATTAGAAACTGGCCAATAAAGTAGGGTTTGAATGATTGTGGTGACTGGTAAAGTTCGGACCGCGGTGCAAGATGGTGCCATAGTCATATTGAGTCCCAAACTCCACAAAAAGGTTGTCCCCGAAACAATAACCCTAGATGAAAACATAATGAGTATGAGATTATACTTTTAAGAAACACCTTCATGGCCCTTATGTACACATACAGGAGAAATTTAAGTTCCTAAAGCGATGGTCCTTATTGGCCCTTAATAGTTCCCACTTGTCTTTGGGTGGGGACACTAGGGGCTTAAGGTTAGATGGCTGAGAAATATCTATATCGCCCTCCTGTTACTATACAGAGACAGAGTATTAGCAAGACCTATAACACACCTTATAGCAGAAGGTGCTACTGTTGGAAGCATCTTACGTTCAAAGTAACAAAGTACCATCAAACATGGCGGACTTGACAAATCTATGTCTGCTTTTTGGGGAGATTTTCGGTAATTGTCCGAACTCACCACCGTTTTATTAGAGAGCTGTCAGTGAAAAAAGCATCCACGTGCCACCATAGAAACCAAGATGGCAGTTTCAAGTAAACAATATAGACGATGGAAACGCGTGCAGCTATAACAACACGCGCTGTGCATCCGCACTGGCACCACATATCGCCATGGTGTTGACGTCACAACATGGCCGATTACGTCGACTACTATGACAACCGTCACATGGAGTTACTTAGTCAGGTGACTATGACGTTACATCCAGGGTCTTCGAAGGCGGGCCCGATCCCGACATCTCCTACTAGCATTTGCTGGTGATCCGCAACTTATAAGCAATAGCCTAATATCGTGGCGATATAGTTGGGTTCGACGCGAAATAGTCTTGCATGGTGATGTGGCGCGAAGCACCAATAAATTGGTAAATAAATGAAATGGTTGGGTTGGTCAATCCGCAATTATTTAGCATGCATTGAATTTAGATTGGAAATAACGGGTTCCGTTTTGACTCGAGTTTGTGCTTTGCATCCTGCACTCTAAAGTCAAACTGGCAACTTTTAACATGCACGTTTTTCCCATAATGATACACGAAAATTTAACCATTTCGATCTTATTTGACGTAGATCACCGAAGTCCGTCAAACAAGATTGATTTGGTTAAATTCCTTGTTGTATTACGTGAAAACGTTTCTGTTTGACATTTTAGAATTTCAATATCAGTGTGCAGGTACAGTACAGTCGCCGTGGACTGGTCATAATCCAAACGTGGGAAGTCATGTCCATGCATGCGTCGACCAGGTAATATTGGAAAAAAAGCATCATCCTTTGAGATGAATTCCTTTATGCGGCTATTACGATCGCATGCTTAAACGTAACTTACTTTCCTTGGAGTACTTTGTTTCATGATTTGCTTAGTGCGATTATAGCCTCCTGTATTCTTAGACACCAGCCTACTGGAAAGTATCCGGCTGGGGTTTCCAGTCAGCGGTTTCGCTTTTTTGTAACTACTCGGTCAATAAGTATATGTTGTTGTGAACACGCTTATTTCGTCCTGCCAAAATACAACCCCCCCCCCCCCCCCCAACATAAATTGACGACGATTGATGGATTTCTTGGCACTAAACTATCAGTAACGTGCAAGCCGTCGTCATGGCCGCAGGTTCAATCGGGAAGATTGGTTGTTTTGATGAAACTATCGAATCATGGGAGTCATACACCGAACACCCCGAACAATTTTTCCCTGCAAATGTCGTCAGATGGGGGGGGGGGGGGGGGGGGGGGGGGTGGTTGAAAGAGAGAAAGTTCCTTCTCTCCTTAGTTAAATGGGCCGGAATACCTACGCGGTATTGGCTCCAGCCAAACCTTCCCAAGGGAGTTACTGACAATTATTGAGTATTCCAAAACCTTCAATAATGGCGGAGAGGTTTCGTTTCCACAAGCGTGAACAACACGATGGCAAGAGTGTTCTTCATTTTAATCAAAAACGTCTGCTCGCTGAAACTGAACTGACACTTGAATATGCACAAAACTCGCTGTTGCCATGGGAACAGCAGATAGAAACGCCATGGAATTACAATAGAAATGAAGTGAACAAAATAAATTCTCTAAAAACTCACAGAAGACAAGTACACTCGCAAACAAATAATGTCACATGTGTAATGGCAATCATAAATCGGATGCGCGTTCTCATCTACATGACATTTGTAGATACTGCTCCACAAAGGGACATATTGAACGTTCCTTCATGAAAAAGAAAAAAAAAGACTTGTAAAAACAAAATAAACACAATGTTAAATTGTTTGAAGAGAAAAATCATGAATCTGACTCTAGTGACAGCGACCTTTTGTTACGCTTGCAATAAACAGTTTAGATGCACGCAAACTGTAACCCATCACTGTTACGGCATGCGTCGCTAGTAAATCTTGTTTCTGATGGTGGTTGACACAGGGCATCAGTTTCGGTCATTTCTGAAAAAAAAACATTCCATGATAACGTTTCATCAGTGACGCTTGCAAATACTTCAATGCGCTTAAGAACATATTCTGGAGAGGAGATACATCCAGTGGGAGTGTTAACTGTAGATGTAGTTTTAGGTAGCCAAACAGCAAATGTGCATCTATTTGTATTACCACGAAGTGGACCAGCACTCTTCGGCATAGACTGGTTGCAACACTTCTAACTGGACTGGAAGGAAACCAAAAACATTAACACTGAAAGCAGCAATACACGTTCAACATTAAATAATTTTCTTGAAAAATACAAGTCTATGTTCCTGAAAATGTTGGAAACCTCAAAGGAATCAAAGCAAAAATTCACCTTCTCATATGACTCGGCAAGTTCTTATACTCTGCGACCAAAAGTTGAGGCTGAAGTAAAACGTCTATAATCGCACCTCTAGACTGCAGTGAGTGGGCAGTTTCTATTGTCCCGATCAGAAACTCAAACGACAATGTTCGGATATGCGGCAACTATAAAATAACAGTAAACACTGTCATGAAAATTGAATAATACCCTCTTTCACAAATTCTGGACATTTTTGCTTCATGGCTGGAGAATAATACTTCTCTAAAATAGAATTGAAACACGCATATCTTCAGATGGAAGCCGGGGATGACACACAAGAATTAATGACAACTAGCACTCATAACGGTCTCTTCAAGTACAAGCGTTTAGTTCTTTAAAATATTCCCTTCACAAAATGTGTAATGGATGAAATGATATCAGGTAGTACAGATGAAGAACATTTCAGTAAATTGGAAAGAGTTTTACAGAGACTGAATGGGTCTCAAAGACAATCTTGATAAATGTGAGTTCTTTAAGAAAATAATCAGTTATTGTGGTCATGAGATAGACTAAGATGGTCGTCAATGCACCTCGACCAGGAAATGTATCACAGCTTCGTTCATTTGTTGGACTAATCAACTATTACAGCAGATTTATTCCAAATCTATCATCAGTGACATGACCATTATATGAAGGTTTGTAAAATAAAATAAATCGAATTGAACACTTCAATGTGAAGAGTGTTTTAATAATGTTAACAGCTCTTAACATCAAAACAGATTCTATGCCATTACTACCATTCAATTAAACTCAAACTTGTTTGTGGTACCTCATCATATGGCCTGGGAAGAGTTCTTTCACACGCCTTTCCATGAAAACGACTACTGCAATCAATGCAAGAGAAGAACCCAGAACATTATTTTCTAGATTTAGCATACCTCAGAGAGTTGTCTCGGACAACGGATCGCAATTTCATTTTTAGGAATTCAATCCTTTACCCAATGCAGACGATATCAAAATTTATTATTTTAAATACAATTTTTTTAGATTTTTCAAAAACTTTCAACAAAACCATATCATGTGACCCCCCATTGGAACGAGCTCAATGAGCTCGTTCCAATGAGGGGGTCACATGATATGGTTTTGTTGAAATATTTTGAAAAATTTAATTTTCTCAACTGCTCAATTTGCAGATTACGCGGGCGGATGCGGGCGGTTCGTTAGGTAAAGGGTTAAAATTTTGTGAAAATGAATGGTATAAAGCATACAACATCTCGCCATACCACCCAAGAAAAAAAATGGTCAAGCAGAAAGAATTGTCCAAACTTTTAAATAGATGGAATAGAACGACCTATAGACTTTGCCCCACAGTCGTTAAACAAAACTGAAAAGGGGTATTCTCAAATCGACAAGGAAGGACTTGCTGGGTGGTAAAAAAAATAATGCGTACTTTTATGACAGACACTTCACATTTGCCACTTTTGACAAGCCATTAATAAGTATTCTTCATCCGCAAAAAAAAACTATTCCAGAAATTACTGCCGTTAGACTTCAACAATATGCTATATTTTGTTATCAGCTCACACCTATGACATTGAATATACAAGCGCACAGAAGGATGAACATGTTGACGGGCTATCGTGAGTTCCTCTTGGGACCGTGCACGACGACTCTAGTGACCAAACTTATTTGTTTTATACGTCTCAGATAGATGTTTGGTCAATTTTCTCTTCTCAAATACGTCTAGAGACTCGGAAGAATCCAATTCTCGCTCGTGTCTACGATCTTGTAATGAAAAAGAATGTCAACCAATCAGTTGACTCTTACTTCGTACAATACTCAACTCATAAAGACGAGCTCAATATTCACCAGTGATGCCCGTTGAGGGGTAACAGGGTGTTTATTCCACAGACTTTTTCTAACAAAATATTAACTGAGCTTCATGATGGTCACTTTGGTGCAGTAAAAATGAAGATGTTTGGTGGCCAAATATAGATATTCAGGAAGCTTGTAACTCATGTGCTGAATGTAGGAAACTCAGAATATGCCAAAAGCTGTACCTGTCGATCCATGGGAGTGGCCAACTACCCCATGGCAGCGTGTACACATAGACTTTGCTGGGCCATTTCTTAATGTTTCTTATCTGTGTTGATGAATGACCTGATGTGATCCCCATGAAAACAATTACTGCAATCAATGCAATAGAAGAACTCAGAACTTTATTTTGTAGATTTGGTATACCTCAGCAAGTTGTCTAGGACAACGGATCGCAATTTCATTGAAGGAATTTAAGCCTTTACCCAACGCAGACGATATCAAAGTTCATTATTTTAAATAAAGTTTTTTTTAAATTTTTCAAAAAATTTTAACAAAACTATATCAATGAGCTCATTCCAATGAGGAGTCACATGATATGGTTTTGTTGAAATATTTTGAAGAATTTAATTTTTTCAACTGCTCAATTTGCATATTACGCGGGCGATTCGTTAGGTAAAGGGGTACATATTTTGTGAAAATGAATAGTATAAAGCATACAACGTCTTCCCCATACCACCCAAGAACAACCGGTCAAGCAGAAAGATTTGTACAATTTTTTAAATAGGCTATGAAGCATAGCAAAAGAGAGACAACCGTTCCATAACACACAAAGTGAATACATTATTGTTCAAATATTGAAATACTCATCATGCTGTTACAGTCGAAACTCCATCAAAAGTTTTATTAGCCGACATGTGAGTACACGTTTGGATATTCTCAAACCAGATTTAACCCCCCGTTCTGTTGTGCACAAGCACAATCAATCTGTAGCTAATGCAAAACATACAGAAACTCTGATCCAACAATTTTCTTCAGGAGACAAAGTGGTAGTTCATGACTACAGGGGAGGAAACAAATAGTTTCCTGCTACAGTTATCAATAAAACTGGACCGATTTCTATCAAGTCGACATAGAGGATGATATAATCTGGAGACGACATGTTGACCAGATACTGAATGTTAATATTCCTCAACAACCGCCTTCTCCAGAATGTAGTGAAATCCGGTTACCAGAGATTGTTCCCTCCAAACAAACTCCTCATCCTGATACCAGATCAGACTCTAATGCCAAACCACATGTGGCTGATACCGATTCCAGTGACAGTCAGTTATCCAAAAATGGTTAATAGACATCCACCTAAAAAGTTCAAATTTGTAATTTGAATTATTTAGTAGGGCAAGTTTACGCTGCGCTTGGGGCATAATAATCCCCGTGTAAAGTTCAGAGCAAGAGTCTATGTTACAGTTGTGAGTTCTTTCCAGGTAATATTGTTGTTTGAAAAGACTTTTATGTCCGTTTCCTTGTATCTGTAGTAAAGTTTTAAATTAACTGTTAAACCCTTGACCAGCCAAGTTTGACTGACATGTGAAATAACATTTATACTCTAAATTGCCAAACTAACAATTCCATTCTTGACAAAAAATTAATGCAATTGGGTTTAAGAAGGGAGGATATGTTAGATACAAGCCTACGCAAAAGTATCCGGCTGGGGTTTCCGGTCAGCGTTCCGCTTTTGGGTAACTACTCAGTCCATAAATATATGTTGTTGTTGTTGTTGTTGTTGTTGTTGTTTTGTTGTTGTTGTTGTTGTTGTTGTTGTTGTTGTTGTTAACACGTTATTTCGTCCTGCCAAAATACAAAGAATCCAACATGTATGCATGTGACGTGTGGGCTGAGTATTAAGTCTGATGTGTGGGTACTTTTCAAGTGATGCGAAAATACGAGTGGAAACATGTTTGACAAAATACAGTTTCTTCACTCAGCTCGACTATCTTGCTTCCGGGTAAGAATATCACGAAGGCAATAAACGACAAAAGAATGTAAGGAGTATAAACAGCGATCCATATAAACAGAAAACAAATTAAAAATCCTTTACATTGTTCCCAGAGGAATACACCTTTAAATACGTTCTCTTTAGAACCCGTTCAAGAACAATCATTCAGACAGAGAGAGTAATGCTTCCGGAAAGTCAAACAACCAACTCTGTAAATAGAACATAAAATGCGATTAGAAAGGCGTGCATCGATTCTGAAACAAAGTTACTCTATTCCTAATGTCGTCGCGAGATAAAAACCCACATCCGTGTGACTTCTCTTAGTCATGCTGCTTGGCCACCTTACGATGGAATCATTCTGAACCAAAACCAGTTTAGTCAATTGACATTAACGCTTTTAGTTTTTTTAGTATCATACACATGACTGTATATACGAGGATATGTGGGAGAGAGAGAGAGAGGGAGAGAAACATAGCGAGAGAGAAAGAGGGAGAGAGATGATCGGAACGATTAACAAACAATTTTGAGAATAAATAATCAAATGGCTTCGTGAGACTGTTAAACATCCACGTGACACTATACAACTATATAAATAAAAACAGTTTTATACTTGGGAATTCAGCAGAACTCGATGTTCATGCTTGTGTGCTCCGTTCCCAGATACCGACCAGCGTTGCACGTTCATCGGTTTATTACGATTCCCCAGTAGAAGTGAAGCTACAGGATTGCCGTTTGTACCTCATACTTTCAAGGGGCCCCCTCATTGGTGATCTTCTCCGGGTCGGATGACCCCAACAGTAGACCGCAGAAGTGATGTCAAACGACAGTGAATATTGGGCATCACTTTGGATGTTTTAGTTGCAGTAGGTTTGACAAAGACTTCATGCATATTATGACATCATTCTCATGGAGTCATTGTGCATACGCTTCAGCTGTTGATAGTCGTACAATTTGCTTGAAGGTGGCAGTCATCGTGGTTTCTGTGATGTGGATAGGAATGGCTCAAAATAGAGTGGAGTGTGTTCTAGGATAGTGTACAATTCAATATGAATATGCAATGTGCTTGGATTTGGCTCCCAAAGATCAATATTGTTTTTTTCCTCGCCAACTTGCCCAGTCTATCCAGATGTTTATTTGACAAAATACGACTTTCGTTCATTGTTGATGCGCACTTGGAGAACCTGCTATGTGTGTAAAGTTATATAGGGTTTTGAATGAATGAATGAATGAATGAATGAATGAATGAATGGATGAATTGAATTGAATTGAATTAGATTGAATTGAATTGAATTGAATTGAATTGAATTGAATTGAATTGAATTGAATGAATGAATGAATGAATGAATGAATGAATGAATGAATGAATGAATGAATGAATGAATGAATGAATGAATGAATGAATGAATGAGTGTTGTTTTTCTTTTGTCGTATAAAATGTAATACGTCGCAAAGCCGTGCATTTTTCTGAACTGTATACCGGAGGCGCAAACGAGCATTCAACTTGGATGCAAAACCAACTTTTGTGCTGTTGTAGCTTTCTACGCATTTCCAGTCCTATTAGAGGGAGCGTGATAACTCACTGGAGCATTCGACTTCAGGCAGAAAGATGGGTGATTTGCTTCTAACGAGCGGAAACAATGTTGTGTCCTTGGGCAAGACACTTAATCCCTATGTACTAAGGCGTCCGTCATGTTGATGGTACGCTTACCTCCAACCGCTGCTAACTCATTTGTGCTTTGTAAATTGCAAGTTTGAAAGTTGCTCTCAGCTCCTTTGTATTTCTTTCCAGCTATTCCGGCCTCCTTCACCCGTAAAATGGTCCTATACAAATACGCCCATGGTTTTCGAAAGTGTTGTTAAACCCAATAAACAAACAAATAAACTCTCTTAAAATATATTCCATCTTCATTGTTCCGCGTACACCTGAACAGTTATCTTTTACCTGTGATATGGTTTTGTTGGATCTTCGCTTGAAAATTAAAATAAAATCCAACTACACAATGTGTAAATTGCACGGGTATAAGCGACGATTTGTTAGGTAAAGGATGAAGGTTTTGGACTGTTTGAAAACTACGAACATGGACTTTCGGATACATCCCGAGCCCCTAAATTATTCCAGATGAAGCGAACACACGTTTACAAAACCGTGATGACATTCGCGACACGACAGGAATCACATATGACCATATCATCCTAGATGGAGGCTCTGTCGAGCAAAACGAACGACAGAAACACATATCACCTCAGGACCGCGTGCTGTGCATCAGCATTAACACCAAGTATCACTGTGGTATTGACATCACAACATGGCAGCCCACGCGGCTACGGTGATAATTCTCGTGATTACCACACATATATTACGTTGCGTGTTAACGTCTGCGTTTATCGTGGGGTCCTTCCAACTAGAGTACGTAACCGGATACATAAAGCGTTTTACCAAAGTATAAACTTGAGTGTCAACGCACGGAAAACGGAACTAAAATAAACCAAAGATAACGACAATCGGTTTAACCCTTTACCTAACGTAGAAAGCAGACGACACTTGCAAAATTAATTCTTGAATAACTAATTTTTTTCATTTTTAGTCTCAAAAAATAGGTTATGACCCCTCGTTGGAACGAGCTCGACGAGCTCGTTCCAACGAGGGGTCATAACCTATGTTTTTGAGACAAAAAATGAAAAAAATAATGAAAATTAATTGGCGATTTTTGAGAATAGCGCTGGCCGGTTTTGGCCGTTACGTTGGGTAAAGGGTTAATAAATATATTCCTACAATAAGCAGAGGCTCTCTAATGAGTCACCATTTGATTGTGACGACACTGAACCGAGTGCACTAAAATCGATCTGATTTGCCGAGGCTCAGACCGATCTTAGTGAACAAGGTACTAAATACAGATTATCATTATAATGTGCATGCCCTGTGATTTGTATCAGATTCTCGGTGTTGTCCGGAATGGGATCCCATTTTAGACACCACCGAGAATCTGATACAAACCACAGGACATGCACATTATCATGATAATTCATTTCTCTAACAATTCTGTCCCGTAAACAGATTACATTTTAACCCTTTATCCAACGTATCGGTCAAAACAGGCCAATGCTATTCTAAAAGAATCGACAATTAATTTCTATTATTTTTTCATTTTGTGTCTCAAAAACATAGGTTATGACCACTCGTTGGAACGAGCTCGTCGTACTCGTTCCAATGAGTGGTCATAACCTATGTTTTTGAGACAAAAAATGAAAAAAATTGGTTATTCAATATTTTTTTCGCAAGTGTCTGCTTTTCATGTTAGGTAAATGGTTGAATTATTTTTAAACATTTTTGGGACATAATGTTCGGTCGATCACCGAAACGCACATAGAATGTATCCATGTGCCTGTTATGATAGGCCGTAGCGCTACCGGAAACGACCGTCTATATGATACGGAATCAGAATGAGTCGTCTACATGATACGGACTCGGAACACATTATGTGATATGTGCCTTTTCTCATGGTTTTCAAGCCAAAATGTATATGATTGTTAGATAAAATTTCATATCAAATTGAGATGAATTTGAGATTCATTTTATCACATAATGTATAATGTAACGTTTTATCTGTGGTGACGAACACAGCCGACTTGCGCTATTCACATATACCGAAACGGAAATACTTTTTTTCACTTTTTGTCTCGTAAACATAGCACATGACCCGTCTTTGGAAGGTACTCACCGAACTCATTCAAATGAGGATAATATGCTATATTGTCGAGGCAAAAAGTAATTTTTTTTTAATTCGGGATATATGTTTCCAAATGTCGACTGCTGGTACAATTAGATAAATAGTTAACGAGTTAATGCAACAAGCTTTCAACAATACAAAGAAGATTAATTGAGTTCTTCTTCCCAAACAAACTCACTCACGATGTAATGACATCACATGGACTTCTAGCGTCACGTCGTGTTTATTAGACGTATTGTTGACTTTGTAGAGGTTAAAAACTTCCACTGACGCCATCGAGTGTTATCCAATGGTATATAGTTTGATTATCCCATGCTTAATAGCTGTATATCCAACAGCTAGCTGTTGGATATTTTACATCTATTGAACCATCCAACAATAATAAGCTTTTAAGTATGATAAATTAAGAGTTTGATATTGGATAGGCGAAAGAAAGCTCCGTAGTCGTGGCCACCAGGCCAGAGAGGGGTGCTTTCTCTCGTCTATATCTCGCTCCATCACGAAGGGTGGGATTGTCAAACTATATACCATTGAATAACAAATGATGACGTCAGTAATTTTTTTAAATATCCGTAAAGAGGTATTTGAACGTGACTATAAAATATCATGCAACTTAAAACAAACGTAGCATGTTCAAGATTTAGGCACATACGAGGTACCGTTTTCTATCAACATTCCAGTAAGACAGTGCATGTCTTCTTCCCAATAGCCATATCATGATTTGAAAGCTCCTTTGTTCAAATACACAAGGGTTGCAAATAATCCATTCCCTACGGTTAAATAAGTGGTTAAAGAAAATGTTATTTTGATTTTCGTCATGATTTCATCATTTGCACATTCAAATCATTCATCACCAGACGATGTCCTCGAGTTGGAAGACACGAATTCGACACCTGACAAGTCTCCCTACCTGACAGCATTACAACTGACAAAATATCATCTATTGTTAACAACCTACATCTAAACACGTCAGTCAAATGATGCAATACACGTATTTCTGGACATGCATCATCATTTATTTGGATTTTATTCAAACAGAGGCGAATTGTAGGTGTGGAGATTATGAAAGGAAATTATATCGCCGAACTCATAATACAAATGTAGCGATTAAATAGCGGTATTCGCAACACACATTCGGAGTCTACGTCACCTAACTCAAAGCATAAATGTATACATTATATAGCCAAAACTTCAATACAAATGGAGAGACTATTCAGCCTAACTCACTCCACAAATGTAAAGCGTTTATATCCGAACCCACAACACAAATGTTGCGATTACAGTACGTGAAGAGTGTATTATTACTAAATCACCCGCAGAGTGGAGATTCCACCCAAGCAATAACTGCAAATTTGTTGCAAAACATAACAAGCACAAGCAAAGTTTCAGCCATTGGACCTCCGGGTTGAACCCGGAGGTCCATTGGCTGAAACATTGCTTGTGATTTTAGTCGATATATACAGAATTTGAAAGTTATAGTTCGGGTATAACTCCACTCCGCGGGCGATTTAGTTACAGTCCACTCTCCACGTACTGTATATAGCCTAACTCAATCCACAAGTGAAGTTTATACCCGAACCCACAACACAAATATAGATATTATATAGCCTTATTCAATCCACAAATGAAGATATTACCCCGCCTAACTCATAACAAAAACTAGAGATTACATTAAATAAGCAAACGGAGCCGCCTCCTGTTCTCCGCTCGAGAGAATGGGGTGAGAGGCTCTGTAGTGAGAAGACTATGGAGGACTGCTGGTGATTGTGGACTACAATGGCCTTGGATGGGCACCCTCGTGTATCTCGTGAACTCCGCAACACAACACCAAGGCCCTGGTGACATGTACAAAATTAGTCGATAGACTCTGTTCGATGAATCGAACACCTCACGATTGGACGTTATTCCGAGCATTGAATTATCGCTAAACTGCCCAGTCTGATCCAATTCTCAATTCTGTATCTGTACTGAAAAGCCAAAGAGTCCCCGATGGGCTAAACCATTACTCGTATTTATCATTGTGATCTAAATAAGTTTTCTTTATTTTCGTGAAGCATGCTTCCCACGGATGTCACAAACAACACTATAATCCACGTGCAATATCTGGGTATAAAGCAAGAAAAGTTGTCACTACTTTTATCAGAAAATGTTCACATGGCAAGGAGGCACTCAGTTGGCAAATCGTTGGCAGGCATGCAACAGACATGCCATTCAAAACTATTGAAAGGCAACTTGGCTATAGTCATTCTGTCAACAGCAGACGTGTCCGAAGACATCAACAAACCAGTGTTGTTAAGGACCAACCAAGGCCTGGACAACTCCGAAAGACCTTCTTGGGAAGATCGGAGTCTGACACGCCTCGTTAAGTGTGACCCCTTTGCTTCAAGTAAGGTTTGAAGCGCCTTTGGCTCCACATCAGGCGTTTCTGCAATAGAACTGTTTGAAACCGTCTCAAAGCACTGGGTATGAGGTCCAGACGAGTCATCAATCATCCAGCTCTGTTCGATCAGCATCAAATACGACATCTGGAGTGGTGTATGACACGACGACATTGTAATGTCAGGACACGGAGGACAGTCCTCTGGTCAGACGAGCGTAGGTTCCCGATTCACGTCACAGATGGTCGCTTGAGAGTGCGAAGGCATTGAAATACCGTTTACGTGCCCCGAAACATCAGACCTAATGTCCCTTATGGTGGAGGATCAGCACTGATCTGGGGATGCCTCTCTCATGATTGTAAACTCGATATTGTGACTGTACGTGGGAATCTCAATGGTCATCAGTACACCCGGGACATTCTCAATACGGTTATCGTGTATTTTGACAACCGCCGGTTGGCTACTCGCCCCGTATTCATGGAGGACAATGCAACGTCACATCGTCCCCATGCTGTGAGAGCATTCCTTCAGAACAACACTTTTATAACACTACCTTGGCCTGCAGTGAGCCCTGGTTTGAATCCCTTAGATCACATCTAGTTTGGTTTAAACAATATTTTAATTTGAAGTTTGTCAATTGCATAAATTAAGCAACACATAGTTAAAACAAAATAGGCAAAAGACAAGACACAGCAGCATACAATATAACAAGTATGAGGGAATACACAAAAGATGGAACAGAGGGATTCGACAGAAAGCTTATAGCTTATGTAAGTCCTCTCCCTAGATCGTTGTAAGTTAACTCAAGTGGATGGTATGGGCAGCAGATAAGCTCGCATTATGTTGCCTGAACGCAAAAATCCCATATGGTACACGAGGATGGGTTTGGTCACAGCATCCTCCCATTCCGGAACTAGTGCCGAACGCCACGCCCCAGCACTTGCAGCCAGTTTTCATGAGTGCGTTTTGTTGGAATAGATTCATGTGGAGATGCTCCCATTGATGCTATTGGAGTAGAGGAATTAAATTAATTGTCCTCCACATACTGGTTAAGAACATCACTCACACAGTCGATACAAGGGCTGAGGCGTGGCAACCAGACACCCCGCCGTAAAAAGACACAACTGGGGCCAACCCAGTTCGTTAACTAAGTATCGGATGGGAACTAGAACTGTCAGGCAACGGCATGTGATATTGTTTGAACTTCGAGTGGAGAGGAAACCGTGCAAGATTACAAGATAAAAATAAAAACAGAAAAGGGGCTCCAGCTTGAATATGTGATGATTAGCTTAACACACAAGAAAGTAGTTTGAGGACGGATAAGTTCGTTAACTTGGAGTGGAGTGGGGTGTGAATAATTGGGAGCGTTAGTTCAATAGTTGAAGGAAAGTAGGATATTTTCGCCTATTAAGCTTATTTGGGGTCATTACATGAGCTTCTGGAGTAGGGCAGCTATTGGAAACGCTTGGTAGATAAAATGAAGTCATGTACCACTTCAAAAATAATTTTCGTTCACCAAAAATTCAGAACCAAAAAGAAATGCGGTTCTATCCGCTTCAAATGGAAATATATTGGTCGTATAGTTACGAGCGTCTCAGTACATTGGATAATGGAAGAAGAAATGATCTGTTGCCTCGCGTTCGTCACATTGGCAGGCAAGAACACATCTGGGACTGACTGGGATGTCGTGTGCAAACAGGGGATCCGCTTGTACAGAATTTGGCCGATTTGGAAGCTGCATTGCGTGGGGAGTGGCAGCAGTTGTATGTGGACTGTATCAGAAGCCTCACTGGTAGCAATAGGAGGAGGGTTCAGGCCTTCCGATCACGTGAACGATACACTCGTTACAGATGTCAGACACTGCTATTGTGTTCAGGAGATCACAAGTTACATTATTTTTATCAGAAATTACCGGCATTGCTTCATTATGGACCGTTCCAGAACGATACTTTTCATGAGAACATTCTTCCATCAAACATATCAGTGACAGATATGTATAATTAATATGACAATGGCATTATATGGGAGCCCACAAATTATTTGATTAATAATCAAGAGATTATGTTTTGAAGTGTAAGTTAACATAATTATTTTTATTTCTCAATTATGATGTTTTGATTAAAATATAAAAGCCATATTTATTCAAGCAGCGACAAGAAAAGTAAATATAATCCCGATCAGTAATCATTAACATTATGCTGTGACTGTTCATTGAATACTATTGTTGCCATCGAAGTGTCCGCTACACATGCGGCTTGGATTGGAAGTGGCGAGTCCAGTCTTGAATGAGTCAATTACTTGTATTCAGAATAATTGGCAGTGTTAATTCTGTGTTATGGAAATTGTATTACATATTAAATCTCCGTTGCTACATGATATGTATATATACTTTGATACGAGTTTGATACTTCACTCTGAAATTCCCCAGTTACATGCCACTCTGTCCCACAGAGCTCAATGTCAACACCAGCTGTATTCATTGTTATTTGATACCGTTATTGGGTGTAAATAAATGTTTCCGTTTATGTGAGTCCTATATATCACTTGAACATTCTAAGATCCCGTGTATACTGCGACGAACACTCTCGTCATATTAACGCCATACAAACACTGCATATTTTCATCATTGTGATGTCTTTCATTTGTCAAAAGAAAATACTTTTCGCAAACAATCACTTTTGGGAATCCTAAAGTTAGCATGAAAGAAATGACAGTTTCTATTAAGACTACTGCGAAGAAAACAAGGGGTGCTTAATTAATTTCCAGGTGGTGCATATACAGTACGTGGAGAGTGTATTATCACTAAATCACCCGCAGAGTGGAGATTCCACCCAAGCAATAATTGCAAATTTGTTGCAAATCATAACAAGCACAAGTAAAGTTTCAGCCAATGGACCTCCGGGTGAAACCCGGAGGTCCATTGGCGGAAAATTGCTTGTGTTTTTAGTCGATATATACCAAATTTGAAAGTTATAGTTCGGGTGATAACTGCACTCCACGGGTGATTTAGTTACAATCCACTCTCCACGTACCGTATATAGAGTAGTAGAATTTGGATTCCGAATCAAACTATCGTCTATTCGTTATATGCTGTACAAACAGGGGCAATTGAAATCGCATATGTAGTTCAAAAAAATTCCCACAAATTTTGTAGAGTAACATACATATACTGACAAAATGTTATATTTTTCCACTTCACTTTTGCGAAAGAACGTCATCAAACGGGAGTAGATACGGTACACAAATAAAGTGATTGCATGTATTCCATCTCCACATGACATCTTGTGCATTTGTACGTATACTAACTAACACAAGCGCTATCCTGTACCACTTCCATTGCCCGGATGGGGGCACGGTGGCGTTGTGTACTAAGGCGTAATGCACGTCGATGGTGCACTTGTCTTCAACCAATGCTAACCCTGCTTGTGTGGAGTTAGTATGTTGGGGAGCTGACAGTTTCTCGCCGTTGCTCGGTGGTTCTTTCCGGGTACTCCGGCTTCCACCACCCGTAAAACTCTCAAGGTCATGATTAGCCATTGTTCATAAATATGTGACCATAAACACCAATATATAAATAAATAAATTTAAATAAATAAATAAATAAATCCTGTACCGCTGTAATGTCGCCTCGGCATAGTCCATCGCGCTCACTTAAAGGGAAACCCACGCGGCATACATAATGTGCTAATGACTGAGTACCAAGTTACTCATTGAAAAGGAGCCCACGTGACAAACACCATGTGCCGATGACAGAGTACCAAGTCGCTCGCTGCGAACTTGAACTATAGATTTAAGACATTCATTTTCAGGAATATATATTGAGACCTCTGATACAAACATTCTGCATCTGTCTTCAGTTTTATTTTTTTTCAAAACACAGCTTTCGGCTGATTCAAGGAATGAACTTGTCCAAACAACTGAGCTTTGTAAAAGGGGCGTGAGTCGTCGTTTTTTTTAAAATAATTTTATCTCATTCAGTTTCTATTTATAGTAATCATAGTCTTGTGTGAGAACTCAACATTGTTTTCTACTCTTAAGAGCACCGTGTGTCACAGTTAAATGTCTGCAGTTATCTCGCACACATCATAAAATATAGTATTCAATACAAACATATCCATGAGTATCCATGAGGATATGTTTGGATTAAGTCTTATATTTTACTAGCGGGTGAATACCCGGCGATGCACGGGGGAAGATGGTTATATCAATATACCCTCAGATATGATCGGCTCAGACGTTTTCGAAATAGAAGGTCAAGGTCACCCCGCACGAGCACTCCGATAAAGTCAAAATGATCGATTGGTAAAAAAAACCCGCACATATGAAATTTTAGCCCGATCAGCCCATTTCGAAATAAAAGGTCAAGGTCACCATTTCAAGGTCAAGATCACTCCGCATGGACACCCCGGTAAAGTCAAAATGATTGATGGGTCAATATACCCGCAAATGTGAAATTTTAGTCCGATCGACCCAGCCGTTTTCGAAATAAAAGGTCATGGTCATCAATTTCAAGGTCAAGGTCACCCCGCAGGGGCACGGCACCCACTCCATTTTACTCGCAGGGACAAATTAACCCCATATACACAATTGGAGATCGATCGGTCGATAAACGGAGGAGTTCACCTGGAACAAAGTCAGACAGACAGACAGACAGACAGACAGACAGACAGACAGACAAAATGAACTCATCTCAGAAGTGCTTTCACAAGAATGTTTCGAAGACTGGGATTTTTTTTATAAGCTATGATGCATCGTTTGTTAACGGCTTCTTGCAGTTTTGTGTTTAATTCTTTGAAGTTGTTTTTGAAAATTTTTGCAATTTCGACATTGCGTCGATTATAAACCAAAGGAAAACAAATAATTTTATTTGGCAACCCAGAGTACTCTCTACTGAGTCCGTATGGGAGATAGGTCCTGAGCTTACCAATCCAATAGTTTTCACGCTCAAGTCTTTTGTCTGTTGTGGTTTCATCGTCGTCCAAAAACTGGATTTGCTCAATGGGTTGAAAACTGAAATGTGACTTAATGTCATGACCCTGGAGATTAAAGTGGTCTGAGACTGCCTTTCCTCAATCTAAACGGATTTCTGATAAATGGTTTTGCATTCTGACGCGCAGAGGGTTTTTCGTCTGACCGACATATTGGATGTGGCATAATTTACATGTGATTAAATAAATAATATTTTCAGAATCACAGTTGAAACTGTTTCTAACTTGGTAAAACATACGGGTTTGTTCTCTAAAAAATGTTTTACCGGTATTCATGTAGTTCATACGATGTATGTTACAAATTTTGCGCCGACATAGATTTAGTTTAAACAATATTTATTTCCAATATACATAGATACTACATACAACAAAATCATATGTGTGGATTCGATAGGAAGCTGCAAGCTTATCAAGGTCGTTTCCACCAAAGTACAAATACTATGACAATCGAGGTGGCAACTACGTATGTAATATTTTTATAACCCAATCTGTTGCCAAAAGCTTCATACATTTGTGAGAAATATTTCATTCGATGGGTTAGAGAGAAACAGATCGATGTTGATTGGAAGTAAATTTACTAGATTGGATAAAAGGTTAGGTATAGGAAGGAGAAATATTTAGATTGAGACAAGATATAGTACTGATGTTCTACGCTCAATGGAGGCCTCGACGTTACTCTGAATCCAAGTCAGACAATAAAAACCTATCTGCTTTGGGTACAGAACACATGCACTTTAAATTTAAAGTATCTTTTAAGTCCACCAATAAGGTAAGGGAGAGAAACCTTCACGTAGAAGCATGAATAATGTGATAATAAAGACTCAAGAAGTTTGGAATAAATGTACAACTACGTTCCAGAGAGGTATTACATTGAACACAGTAATAGACAGACCAGGAAGAAAGAGGTAGGTAATCAACTTCAAATCCATTACCCACCAAAGCAGTTATGTTTCGAGACCTAACATTTAGAGGAACAACGTTTAATAATAACCGGTTACGATTCAAGGAATAAGAGAGATTCGCGCACTATTACCGGAGAATTGTAAACATCCTACTATAATCTGCAACAGAAAAATGCTCCTCTTGGCTGTTGCGTAACAGATTCATGTACAATAAATAAGAAGAGAGTTGTTGAGGCTAGAAAAATAGTCCTAAAGTATGTAGATATATTTGTTATTGTCCTTGTAGTTCGTCCTGACGCCCCGGTACCTGTGTGCATCAATGTTACGTGCGGCAAGAGATGAGGATCTTTATTAGTAAAACATCTCGGTAGTACTCTCGACCAGTTCTATAACTAGTTTCTAATCATAGATTTACTGATCCATTTCCCAGAACTGGGCGGTTATGCCGAATTTTCGTGGGGTGCGTTGGTTTAGAGTCCGGAATGGGTGTCTCTATCTCACGGATTGTATCCGATTTAATTTTTCGCAAAAGTCGGTTTGAGTAACCGCGTTTAACAAGTGTTTTGAAAAGAATTGAACATGCGTGATTGAGGTCGCTTCTGTTCGTATAATTTCTATGGAATCGAATAATTTGAGATTTTACCAACCCATTGAATAGTTTGGGTGGGTGGTAAGAAGCTCTATGGAGAAGTTGGTGAGAATCGGTCGGTTTAAAAAAGACTTTCGTGTCTAGTACGTTGCTAGGCCGGAACTGAGGGCCCTTGAATACAGTCACATCCAGAAAGTCAATGGTATTTTCTGAAATGCAGGGCTGTAATTTAATGGATTCATCGTGGTTGTTCAGGATTTCCAAGAATTCGTTGAAGTCATCACGGCCATGGGGCCATATGATGAACATGTCGTCTTGGAACCTGTGATAACATAATGGCTGTTTTCTTGCTTTAGCAAGGGCACCTCTTTCCCATTCTGCAACAAAAATATTATCAAATTTGGACTGAATTTTTTACCCATACTACATCCACTTATTTGGAGGTAAACTTTATTGTTAAATTGAAAGTCGTTACATTTCAATCATGATTCTAACAATTGCAGGATAGTTAGATAGATGGATGGATGGATGGATGGATTGATAGAGATGGACGGACGGACGGACGGACGGACGGACGGACGGACGGACGGACGGACGGACGGACGGACGGACGGACGGACGGACAGATAGATAGAGACATTCGCATTTGTATATTTGATGATATGTATAACATAAATACATACATAAAAAGTATTTGAGATACAGCGTTTCAAATCTTTTTGATGTTATGTCTACAGTTGTATCGATTCTGCTTAGACCAATCAATCCACATCCCACTGAAGCAAAATCTTCATTCACTCGCCCGTGGTGAGAACCTGTAATCATTTTTATGAGACGCAGTGTTCAAGGGGATACATTGTGTATGGTTGCGAAGACCGGAATGCCACAATGCGTCAGTGGACTTTTGTTTTACAGTTGCAGTATTTGGCTATGTGCGTAGTTGAACATGCTACAGAATCAACACAGGGAAGCATATTTATAACGACGAAGTTGCAAAGTGGAAACGTCTCCGACCATACTGGCTTCTCGAAAATACAGAACATAGACTTTAAAGGGCAATGCGCTGCATTGTGTGAAAGAAACAAGCTTTGCCTAAGATTTTCATTCAATGAAACTACCAGCACCTGTGCAATGGGCGACGCGTCAGATGAATCTACTCAGATGGCCAGAAAACATGACGGTGAGAATAACTAACATATTAGTCAAAGCGTACATACGAATACATACATAAACAGGGACCGATCAGGACTATTTAAAATACGCTCTAACCTCGGAGCCTATTTTTTTCAATTCATGCGCCAGATTTCAATTTACGGAGTGAAACTGCTGTTTGTAACACACACTGCAAGTATGTAATAGCTCTCATCATTTTCATTTAGTACACTACAGCAAATATTAATCTTCACTGTGGTTTCTGATGAAGTCTTGGCTGCCTATTTAGGCAGCCAAGACTTGAGCAGAAACCACAGTGAAGATTAATGCTTGGTAATTAAGACTTGAAGTATTAACTTAAGCACTCTACAACAATGATAAATGATAATCATATATATAATACATGTAAGAGTGTCTCTCTCGATTATCCATCGACAGAATATCAAAATATGATCTGAGAAGTTACGCGCCAACTGAGAAGCTTATTTCTGAGATTTAACAGCCACGTCCTGATGTTTCAGAACCAAATACGCACTGGCGCATGTCCAGGCCGGTCCCTGCATAAACTCTGGAATTAGATGGTGTTAAAAATCACCCCAAATCAAATAGGTTTAGTGAATATAACCTCAAGTGGTTTCATATTCACTTAACCCGGTTGATTTGCGATAAATTTTAACCCAACTGATGCTAGAGTGTGTGTACAGTTAAAACTAGAAGTCCTGTCATGAAATGCGCACAGATAGCTCGTCGATCTGCGCGTGTTAGTCTCCGCCGTTATGACCATAGCAAGGCTATCAAATTCTGTACACAGTGCCTGTGCACAAGCAATGTTTCAGCCAATAGACCTCCGGGTAACCCTGAGGTCCATTGGCAGAAACATTGCCTGTGTTTGCTATGAGTAACCCGGAAAACCTGCCACACTTTGGATGCCGTTCGATATGGCAATTGCGCGCAATTCCTACACACAATTAAGTCCAGATAAGCGCACGGTTCGTGGCAGCACATCTAGTTTTAACTGTACGTATAGTTTGTACTATTTTACACGATCATCGAGCGACGAGGCGTACTGAGTGTCGTACTAGGGCTGTCTGAACCCCCAATCCAGGCCAACACTTTGAATACTAAGAAACTTCGAGTTTCAAACCACCAACAGCTGGACATTTGGACCAATAGTTAGACATTTCTGACACTGTGGTAATAGATTCGTGCCATTTGCCTTGATGCATTGAAGAAATGATTTCCACCTTTAGAATCCAAATATCATATTTCGAACACAAGGGAGAGTGTACATTCGGATTTATTCAGCAGATGGAAATTCGCATGTAGCAGTGGAAAAATTCTCACCCGGAGGGGGGGGAGTTGATTGCAAATAGTTGGTTTTTTTTGACAGACGGGGTGCGGAGCGTAATTGGAATTCGGAAAGAGGTCACCCCCGACCCAATGGCGCTCTAGCCATGACCCTGGAAAATTCACAAATAAATTCCCAAATGGTTTAATGTTTGATATTATCGTATGGGGATTTACAAGTTTTATCAAACTATATCTCTAGTAATTTTTAGGAAACTCGTGTGCCATTGCATTTCAACACTGTGGCTAAGAGGGGCAATTTTCCAGCTAACTCTGGATCATTTTTAGAATATAACTAACTCTGGATCATTTTTAGAATATAACCTATCTGTAGTATTTAAAGATTTGTTCAAATTAAGCCCCTGTGGTAGTATGTATGGATGTTACGCAACCCTTCATTGACATCACTCTAGTGTTTCTTTGACTTCATGGGAATTTGAAGGGTACGAGGAGAAAACCCCACAGAAAAAAAACAAACGTACAAAACCGATACGTGCAAAATCCCATAACCGTAGCGCGGAGAAAACACCATAGGGACGGATAGATGGTTGGATGGATGGTTGGATGGGTGGAGGGATGGATGGATGGATGGATGGGTGGGATTTTGGGTGGGTGGGTGGGTGGGTGGGTCTTGGATTATGGATGGGTGGGTGGGTTTGTGGTCGGGTGGGTTTTGGGTGGGTTCTGGAGGGGAGGGTGGATTTTGTGAGGGAAGGAGGGAGGGAGGGATTTAGGGAGGGAGTAGACAGACAGACAGACAGACAGACAGACAGACAGACAGACAGACAGACAGACAGACAGACAGACAGACAGACAGACAGACAGACAGACAGACATACATTCTTTATTTCACTATACATAAGAAAAACGATTACAAATATATTTTTTTAAAATGGTTGGTATGCATGCTGAGGGAGGTGACATAGCCAGATTAGCTGTCTACCTGCCTTAGAATTGCAAACAGACAGTGATCAAAATTGTTACGGAAGTTTTACATGTAGCAGATCATGTACGATATATAAAGGGGAATGGAACGCGAGAAATTTCATGGCATGGGACCATACTAATGATATTAGTTCTTCTTTATAATCTATATCGAATATCAACGAATATCAAACCGAGTATCCGTTGCTTTTTATTTTATCGCATCTCTCACAATGTTCGATTTGTACCTAAATATATATATATATATATATATATATATATATATATATATATATATATATATATATTTCGTCACGCACTGACAGTTTGTTTATGTTTCTTATGTTTTTTTCACAAGATTTGAATTCAGTGGGGGATTGTAACCAATTTGTATGCTGTCCCTTAATCACAACTGACATTCTCCTTATCTTAGATGGCATGGTGCATTGTTTTCTAAACAATGATATGGATAGTTGTTTTCAAAACAATTTATTAATTCTCTAAACCTCAAAAAATATCAAATATTGTAAAAACATTAATCATGATTAACCCTCTGCACAGTGGTGAGGAAATATCAAAATTTCCATCAACAATTTTTTCCCATAATGCAACTAGGAATATAACCAATTCAGTCTTGTCTGACAGAGCTCATTGAGCTCTGTCAGACAAGACTGAATTGGTTACATTACTAGTTGCATTATGTGGAAAAACGGATGTCCTAAATTTTAGTATTTTGACATCCGAATGAAGAGGGTTAAATATAATCAAGGACAAAAAAGGAAAGAGTGGGACACTCGCCAGTGGGGTTTGGAAATGAGTAACTAAAACAAAGAAAAGCAATACCACAAAGGTTATTGAGGTGTATGGCTAAAACACTGATGGCAGGGACAGTATTTTACAAGGAAACTGTTCAAATATTGGAAGAGGATTGATGTACGGAGATGGTTATCTCCCAAAACTTAGACATCCCATAACTTAGACATCCCATAACTCAGACACTCAGTAAAAGTAGTTAATTATGTTCACCCACTATTTCATATTATATAAATGAAAACAGGTTTATCCAAACAAGAGAATTACCAAAGAATTGATTATTATTTGTTAGTAAAACTTGTTCACACAAACAAAACATCAAATAAGTTAATTATTATCATTATTATTATTTATCTTCTAATCAAGATCAAACAGAACATGTTTACAGTGAACTCAGTTATTTTATAAACGCACAGTCAAAAAAGTGCTCTATATAAGATGCCAGACTTTATTTGGGAATCATATCCGGAAAATGGCTACTGTTAAGAAAGTTGAGTTTGTAATGTCACAGAAGGGCATGCCACAGTTACTTTTGGATGGCTACAGATATAACAGAAATAAAATAAGACAGAGCTGCACTCACTGGAGATGTATACATTCTACTTGCAAAGGAAGGTGCACCACCGTTGGAGACTTTGTCAGAGATATCTCTGATCATTCACATCCCCCAGAAGATAGTAACACTGTGTGGTTTATCAGCACAATGAGAAAGAGAGCAAGAGAAGAGACTACCCAAATGAAGTCCTTATATAATGAAGAAATAATTGGTAGAGACCAAATAGAGTTACTGCCATCTTTTCCATCAATAAGTAGTGCCTTGTATAGGCACAGGCAAAAAAACATACCATCACTTCCCAAGACAAGGGCTGAGGTTAACCTTGACGGCACATGGTCTGATACTTCAGATGGACGTCGTTATTTACTTTTAACTGATGGAGAGGAAGAAAAGATGATTGTCTTTTCTACTGATGATCAACTACAAGCTTTGCAGTCTGCTGAAACCGTGTACATGGATGGTACATTTTCTTCATGCCTCGACTTATGGAGCCAGGTTTACACCATTCTTGCAATGAACGGGACCAGTTCATATCCACTTGTGTTTGCTCTTCTACCAAACAGGCAGACATCAACATATACAAGACTGTTCAGGCAGCTGAAAGCTGAAATTCAACAGAGACTGAATAGACCATTTGTCCCTAGTCGTATACAAACTGATTTTGAGATTGCTGCTATTCATGCGGTTACAAGTGAATTTCCAGATGCAGAGGTGAAAAGTTGTTTTTTCCATTTCTGTCAGGCCATTTGGTACAAAACCCAAGAGCTTGGGTTGTCTGTACAATATAGGGAAGACACAGCTATCCAGTCCTGGATTAGAAGAGCAGCAGGACTTGCTCTTCTTCCACCAACGATTGTCCAAGAAACTTGGATAGACGCCATGGAGTCAACCCCAGAAGTACCTACAGCAACAGATTTTAATGACTATATGGTCACAACATGGGTTGATGATGATGCAAGATTCCAAATCCCTCTTTGGAATCATCGTCAGACAACAGGTCCCAGGACAAACAACCACCTAGAAGGCTTCCACAATCGTCTGAATGGAACATTGCCCCACAGACACCCAAATATCTACAGGTTTGTGGAAGTTATAAAGAAAATTGAAAATGCTGATAGAGCAAAATTCGCACAAATAAATTTTGGCGCAGCTCCACCAAGCAGGAAAAGAGTCTACAGGGAAGTTGAGAACCGACTTCAACGTCTAAAGCAAATGATAGTTGAAGGACAAAAATCGCCTCTAGAATTTCTAGATGCAGCAGGACATCTTCTAAGACTAGCTTAACCCTTTACCCAACGAGGACAATAGATGACACTTGCAAGAAAATGTCTTAGCAATTGAACATTTTGTCTTAAAAACGTAGCTGATGACCCCTTATTGAAACGAGCTCAATGAGCTCGGTCCAGTGGAGGGTCATAAGCTATGTTGTTGAGGCAGTTTATATTTTATATTTATATATATATATATTATGTAAATTTCAAAATTGGAAATAATACAGGCCGTTTTGGCAATTTTGTTGGGTTAAGGGATAAACGAGTGAACTATTGTAAAATATCTTGTGATTTTTATGTATCGGTATTATGTTTGTGTATTTTGTAAATTATCTTGTGTTTTTTATGTATCTGTATTATGTTTGTGTATTTCGTTTTTTGTCTGATGGCAACAAATCGCCTATAGATTAGTGTTTTTATGTTTCTGTAATGTGTTTGAGCATTGTGTGTTATGTTCTTGTCTTAGTTTGTTACCTAATTTTGAAATGCTTTATATTCTGTATTTTTATGTGATTGAAATGAATAATGATTGAAATTGAAATTGCAATAAACATTTTTCCATAAATCAGACTTTGTGTGCATATTTCACAGATTAGTGCATTAGAATAATGGGTAACAAGCAGGGGATTAGCTGTACACTAAAGTGTGAATGTTGTTGTTTTAAGCGGTCTAAGTCATGGGATGTCTAAGTTTTGGGAGGATACCACGGAGATAGCTTTATTGGCACCTTGATGGCACTGTCTATGGATGTCCAGAGTGAAGCCAAACTGGGAAACATATCTACGAAAGGATCCCTATGGAGGTATGCCTCATGCAAGGATGCATATTGGCACTGAGTCTGCTTGCATTGTATCCCAAAGATAGAGGAGAATAGTTCATGGAAAGCGCAGGTGGGGTGGGGGGGGGTGGTGGAGGGGTCAGAGGTGTAGAGACAAAAATCCCAGGAATATATTTTTTTATGTAAGGATTTTTATTAGCAGGGGAAGAAGAAGAGGAACTTTATAAACTGTTATACTGTTTTTCGGAGGGTAGACGGATCTCGTAAGTGGAGAGTGGATGAGTTTTCTATTGGTGAAGACGAAAGCAAGAATCTAAGAGTGAGGGTCGTGTAAGGTGGCGTTTAATTGTGTATGTGGCTCTGACATCCAAAAGGGTGTACAAAGCAGGTTAGGGAGCTAACGGGGAATTATTGCATCTAGAATTGGGACAAAAGCAGAGGAGCAGCTTCATCAGAGAACGAGTGCCCGAAGATTGTAATAAAACTGGGGACTTGGGGTTATGGCCAAATACCATTGGACGGACTATGCGAGAAAGATGCGCCGGCTTTTTGGAGGTTTACCTGAATGGACCTTATGGGGCTGGAAAGTGTTCAAAATGAGTAAAACGTCACTGGAGTTGGGTGGG
This sequence comes from Pictodentalium vernedei, assembly GCA_031216915.1. Taxonomy (NCBI): domain Eukaryota; kingdom Metazoa; phylum Mollusca; class Scaphopoda; order Dentaliida; family Dentaliidae; genus Pictodentalium; species Pictodentalium vernedei. The sequence goes on along the minus strand of CM062297.1, from coordinate 875,232,972 downwards.
AAAATCGGGAAAGGCGAGGAAAGAAGGTGCGAAATCTGTAACAGAGACCATGGAACATTTCGTTTTTGAGTGTCCCAAAATACTTGCCTAGCAGAATAAAACTCCTTGAAAAAGTAATGGAAGAATGGGATGAAAATATGAGAGATAAGTGTATGAGAAATGACCTGATGGAAATATTGTAGTTAGTGCAATTTCGAAATCGCCTGTTGCGGAAATTATAAAAATGAAGGTGGGGGAGGTGAGGGTGTACCCAGGGTGGGCGGGATTGATGTCGGACACGGCAAATCAGGGAAAGGTCCAAGTATTATTATTATTATATTATAAGAAATTAAAACACCAGTAGACTAACGGGTCAGTTTATTGACAGTTTCTCGATAACCTCCGTAAGAGAACACGTACTCATAATCCTAATGACGTCATTTATTATATGCTTCCTTTATTATATGCTTCCGTTGAGCAAGCTCTCGGACCACCCGTCTAAGTCTGTCCATAATTCGAAGTAGTTATGGTGTGTTTGTTTCTCAACTTGTTTGTGGAAATTTGCACCCAGACTATCGTCAATGTAGTGTTATGTTCCAAACTTTCAAAAATATTCTTTTTCTGCCGCAGTTGTAGATGTTGCAATCAAATAATTCTCCTTAAAAATATCAAGATATTGGCATAACTATCCAGCGTTGTCATACAAATACTGCTGTGGTCAGTTTCCATTTCTGTTTGTAATATAAACAAAATTTGATTAAATCAATATAAACAGATTACTATAATAGTCAATTGATCTGTGTTGTTGTATTCCGTCGGGTTGACGAGATCAGATCGGTCAGATGAAACGAGACGCCGAAGGTCTCGTTTCATCTGGCCGATCTCACCTCGTCAACGAGACGGAATACAACAACACAGATCAATTGACTATTGTAGTAATTTGTTAAATCTCGATTAACTCTTTTGGCGCGACAGGCGACTTAAGTCGACAGACGGCAGACTGCGGAAAGGTACTGCCGTTGTCATTTTAGCCAACATTGTGTGTCCCTTTCCAAGTGCTTTTAACTCTTTGCCTAACGCAGACGATATCAAAATTTATTTTGAATATAATTTTTTTCACATTTTTTAAACAAAATCAACAAAACCATATCATGTGGCCCCTCGTTGGAACGAGCTCAGCGAGCTCGTTCCAGCGAGGGGGTCACATGATATGGTTCTGTTGAATTTCTTTGAAAAATAATATTTTTTCTACTGCTGAAGTTGCATATTACGCGGGGAGGGGGAGGGGGGTGCGGCCGATTCGTTTGGTAAAGGTTGAACAAACATACCTATTCCTATATTTCATGCACCATTTATGTCCTATCCATGAACAACGATATCGTCCCTTGAAAGTATAAAGATGCCATTTAAATATATACAGGAAATCATTTGAAAAACTGTCAATGAGATCATTAGAACATCTTTTAAAATAATAACGCTTTAGTCTAAAATCCTATACTTTTTGTAAAATTCTTGATAAATATTAGGCGCTGAGAATTCCGTTTCTCAGATTATTCCGCGCCAAAAGAGTTAAGCAACATTTCCATGTATGATTCATAGAAAATGGATCGTTATGAAATTTTGCAGAATCAATCGCTCAAAGGTTCGTTTTTACAACCAACTGATATATACCAGGCGAGTGAATCCAAAACATAGGTTATTAGAATGGCTCCATGCTATACAAGCACTGAATTGCCTACAGCATTAGACTGGAAGCCTAGAGCACGGTGACTCAGTGGTAGACTGTTAGACGTCTATGCTAGAGGTCCCGAGTTCGATCCCCGTCCGGGACGACCCAAGTTGTGTCCTTCGGCAAGGCACTTTATACCGGTTGCCTACATGGGTACATGATGACGCCGTGTACTAAGGCGTACTGCACGTCGATGGTGCACTCGTCTTCAACCGCTGTAACCCTAATTGAGCGGATCTTGAACAAAGTTAGAATGGTGAGGAGAGGTTAGTTGCTCGTCGATGCTCGGTGGTTCTCTTCGGGTACTCCGGCTTCCTCTACCCGCAAAACTTTCAAATTTATATAGTAAATTCTACTACAGTTCATGACTCCAACCTTTGGGCGAGGGTGGGGGGGGGGGGGTGGTCCAGCTCAACAAGCCGGAGACAAAACAAAGGATGCATGGAAAGCATATTCGGACAGGGTGATGCATACTCATATCGCTGTCGGATTGACCCGTCGAGTGTGGGTAGTGCCAGCTTTTCATAAGCTGGTCATTCAACCAATCATTGTGTTTTGAGACACTAACATAATGAAAGTAGCCACTGACAACCAATAAAGACCGTGCAACAAAACAGAACATGGTGAAAATTTCGAAAATTCATCCAAATTCCGAATACAATGACAATGGCAAAATTTTTTAATATAAATAACTGATTCAATTACCTCAAAATCCCCCCAGCCCCCGATGTGATACTATTTTATTTTTTGAGGGGGAGGGAGGGAGGTCCCGACTGGCCAGACCTGGTCCATCTGACCTACGTGTATGTACGAAGTTAAGTCTAAAGCAGTGCTGTGGATAGGTATCTCCAAAATAGAGGCTGTCCCTAACCGAGGCACTGTTTGTCATCAACTGCCAGGATTCCTTTCTCCGGGGCTCTCGCAACGCACCTAATAGGAGAACAACGCCCTTTTTTCTCAGCCCGGGATTGGGACCGACTATGTCGAATGTTTCACTCATTTTAGCTTCGTTCCCCATCGGGGAACTACACAGCCGAGGAACCGCGTAAGAGTGCACTATTCTGCGAAAATGGCATGCGTGGTGTCCAACAAACTTGAACTTAGCTAAACTCATACACTGACACTCAACGTGGCATTTGCACACACTCGGAAATATATGCCAAATTGTCGTTAACATAAACAATACGAATGAATGAAAAACTAAAGCCTTTTGAATAACTAGTTCAGCATCTGAACGAAATGAATTAATGAAAAGAACTTGGAACTGCAGGCTAGATGTGCTAAATATTGAGCACCCACTTAGAGCATTTCATTAGCACCCTTTGCACGCATGCAGGCATGCTAGCACGATTTGTTTGTGTCAGACAATTGACCTCAGAAATTCCAATTTTCTAGAATATTGGTTGTACCCTACCCACCCACCCACCCACCCCCCCCCCCTCCCTCGTGTCGTCCACACGCCTACACATGCGCAAAACACACACGTTGATGCCCAAGCGTCATTTTCGCGACATTTTTTGACTGAAGATCTTGGATGTCAGAAATTCTGAACAAAACTCCATAATTGCGCCCACACAATGAAAGTCGTTTTTCCATTATATCCTAAACGATACACTAAAATCGTAACGGACGATAGATTCTGTTCAGACACTCCGGCGCATAAACAAATGTAACGACGACACTACGTGTATTTGTGTGGATTCATTTAACTGCCATATTTTGTATAGTTAAAACAAGTTGCAAAGAAGCATTATTAATGTATTAATGCTGTATAAAGCCATTATTAACACCCATGGCGATAGTATGACAACTGTAATATTGTCTTGAATCACTTTAGGGTCAATGAGTTCTCAAGAACTACTCTTTGGAATGTCTGCAATTTTAATATATGTGTCTTTAATTGCGTACAGGGTCACAGCGATATGTGTTTTGAATCCGTCAATGTTTTAACCATTTGAACCCTAAATACCGCTTTTCCAGTCCAGGAACATGATACGTCATAATTTCATCAAGTAAGATGACTGCCCCATGTAAATGTAAGTAATTAACATTTTCTAGTTTCAGCCTTTAGACTGCACGTTGACATTATTGAATGGTCAACCCCGGGTAATGTATATGGTCTTTTCCAACTGCTGACGGTGAACTGACTCGATATATATCAACACAGTTCAAAGGTTAAATATACAACGCCTACCCACATTTGTATTCTTATGTTATCCTAACACATATGAAGAACTAGTGTTTGTTGTGTGTTTACCACAAGCTATGCAACATCTTTCGATTGAGTTCACTAATCTTCTGTAGCAGACTTGGAATGATACACGTTAGTAAAGTAGCAAGGATGCGATTCCTGGGCAGTAGGCGTAGCCTGTTGGCTCGGAATCGACATTCCAATTTGTTCCAGACAATCAGGGCATTATCTAGAGAGTGGGAAAGTCAGACATCATCGCAAGTTTATTGCGTTGTCGTCCACAGAATGACTGTCCTATCTTATTGTGTCTGGAGACATTTTGATTTAAGTTGTTCTAGTGGCAGACAGCCCGAATTCAATAAAGCTATCTTATCCATACTCTTTACACTGAAATACCATAATACAATGTCACTTGGATCCCGTAATCCGGAGAGAAAGCTGGGGTGACATTCTTCGAAAAAAGTATATGTTTTCACTGAAAGCAGTGTAATGGAAGGTGTCGGCGTTAAAGTCAGCATCGAGTTTACAGAAAGGGCGTCAGGTCAGCATTTGTAAGATGAAAACGATTCTCGTCATGAAATATAAACCCAATGGAAGACATGTTAATTAAAAGCGAACGAAAGCTATTAGGCATCACGTATGTACCGTATGTATGAACTCAGAGCCAAGCTCATCTCAAAGGTATCAACTTCAAAAATTTTCAACTGAAGTGGTACACTAGGTTCCGCTCCACAATTTTCCACGCATTTCCAAATGTGACATGCCATACACTCTCTTCAAAAGCAAATATTCTGTAACTTAGTTATCTAACCCATTACATGTATTACATTTCCCAAATTCACAAAAAAACATATAACACTATCTGACCAAGTAGAAATAAACAATCTGAATGTGGGTGGAATTATTTACTGTCAAAGGCAAGACTTCAACCTGAAAAATTGCGTGAAAAAATACCGAAACCAGTCATTTTCAGCCACCTAGCAGCCTCAAAAGCAGAATTTTCCCACCAACCCCACCTACCCACCCCTGGAGCAGAGCATCCCTTATCTCTAAAATGTAAAGAAAAAAAAATTATATGTTTCCGTCTCATTTTTTAGTTACCTGTCTGGTAACAAACCCGTGTAAAAATTACATTTTAAAAAATGGCCAATTTTTCGAAGCCACTGTTTCCCATAATTCATCTGGTAATTTACCCCTATGTATCAGACTCCAACTTTGGGACCAAAACTTCAAATTCTCTTGTCCAACAGAAAGCCTAATGTAATCATATATCTGATACTAAAAATATATCTATATTTTACATGGCCTTAGTTTCTACATATGACCTTTGTTTAGAATTTCACCCCTGTGCAATAGTGCGAGACTGTGGAGCGGAACCTTAAAGAGAAAACAAGAGTGACCTCCCTCTGGATTTCACTCAGGCAAAATAATCTGGAGTCTATCCTGAGTTGAAAGAACAAAATCCACAAGTCTCTATTTTCAGCCAGTAAAAAAGATACAGCATGGCGTTTCTGATTGCCGAATAGCTTTTTCAGCCAGATTTTACCCGATTTGCACAACCAAACAAACACCACCTCAACACCCCCCATTTCTCTGAGCCACTTCAGAGAGTATTTTTGTTATTACCACCAGCCACATTGACTACCCAGGTCCTGCCAATAGCACTGTTAATACAATAAAAATGTAAAACAATAAGCACCAATAACCATAGCATTTGGGGAACGGGGGGGGGGGTGTTGCTCTCTAGATATGAAAGCGTGAACAGCTTGACGGACGGATGACACACAGACATGACACCAATGACCAAAATGAAAAAGTAGACACCATGACTGCAAACCTCTGGTCAACAATAATAACCAGGCTGTCCATAACTGCATATATTTGTCATAAATACAAGGCTCGGTGTTTAGGAAAGGCAGTGCTCTACCTTAATGTTTTCGAAATCTTGACAAAAATTCAAAACAAGTGCGAAATTAGGCTACATCAATAAATTTCTCAAAATTTCCACTTATTTCCTTCCAGTTGTGCTGAGATATAACTTGATGGATGTTAACTACTACTAACAATAGCACACAAACCAGAAATAATGAGAAGTTTTTTTGAAAAATGGTGTATTTATAACTCAAACACAAATAAGGAACTTCCTGTTTCAAGAATTGTCACCGACGGCAGAATGCTCTTTAAGGTTCCGCTCCACAGTTTTCCAGGCATTTCCAAATGTGACATGCCATACAGTCTCTTCAAATGCAAATATTCTGTAAATTAGTTATCTAACCCATTACATGTATTACATTTCCCAAATCCACAAAGAACATATAACACTATCTGACCAAGCAGAAATAAACAATCTGAATGTGGGTGGAATTATTTATTGTCAAAGGCAAGACTTCAACCTGAAACATTGCCTGAAAAATACCGAAACCAGTCATTTTCAGCCACATAGCAGCCTCAAAAGCTGAATTTTCCCACCAACCCCACCTATCCACCCGTGGAGCAGAGCATCCCTTGTTTCTAAAATGCAAAAAAATGTTTATATGTTTCCGTCTCATTTTTTAGTTACCTGTCAGGTAACAAACCCGTGTAAAAATTACATTTTAAAAAGTCAATTTTTCGAAGCCACTGTTTCCATAATTCATCTGGTAATTTACCCCTATGTATTAGACTCCAACTTTGGGACCAAAACTTCAAATTCCCTTGTCCAACAAAAAAGCCTAATGTAATCATATATCTGATAATAAAAATATATCTCTATTTTACATGGACTTAGTTTCAACATATGCCCTTTGTTTAGAATTTCACCCCTGTGCAATAGTGCGAAACTGTGGAGCTGAACCCAAGGACACTGACATGTTTGCGCATGGCGGAAATTGACATTCGCAATTGAAGAAACTTTTAGGGATTTTTTCCAAAGGAACCAGGGACAAATGAGGTTACATTTTTTCAAGGATACTCGGACAAAAGGACAAGTGATGGCTCGCCACCATTGCTTTCACCCTCATTGGGTCAAGGGACCCTTAATACATTGGGAGAGGGCGAGGGTGGCTAATGGGCCACTGATTATGTCAGGTGACGTCCATAGAAACTAAAGCACGCCCCTAGCTACGGGCAAACTACTGAGCCAATTTTGACCAATTTTGATACATGGACCCAACATGCATTGCAAACGAAAACAGACAGGTCAATGGTGTCGTCACCTGACGTCCCTAGCAACCAGAGCGCCTCCTTAGCAACGGGCTAACTACTGAGCCTTTTTGATCAAATTCGGTATACGTACCCAAAATGCATTGCAAATAAAAACAGACAGGTCAATGTGACGTCACACGAATTTCCTAGCAACTAGAGCTCCCCCTTAGCAACGGGCTAATTACTGGGCCGATTTTGACCAAATTCGGTATACGGACGCAAAATGCATTACAGATGAAAACAGACAGGTCAATGTTGGTGTCAGGTGACGTCCATAGAAACTAAAGCACGTCCCTAGCTACGGGCAAACTACTGAGCCAATTTTGACCAATTTTGATACATGGACCCAACATGCATTGCAAACGAAAACAGACAGGCCAATGGTGTCGTCACCTGGCGTCCCCAACAACCAGAGCGCCTCCTTGACAACGGGCTAACTACTGAGCCTTTTTGATCAAATTCGGTATACGTACCCAAAATGCATTGCAAATAAAAACAGACAGGTCAATGTGACGTCACATGACTTTCCTAGCAACTAGAGCTCCCCCTTAGCAGCGGGCTAACTACTGGGCCGATTTTGACCCAATTTGGTATACGGACCCAAAATGCAGTGCAAATAAAAATAGGCAGGTCAGAGTTGACGTCACGTATTTTTTCCTCTTCCCTGACATGACCCAGAAGCACAGGATTAGCTGTTTCGTAATTACTCGCATAATTATCTGTTGTGATAACTACAAACAATACCGGTACATCGGTATTTTTTCAGTGAAATTAAAGAAAATGGCTCACTGAAATTGGCACATAAAGCTCTAGGCCTACTTAATTCAAAATACAAGTCTGTGCTGTCTTGTGAAGCGTGTATGTCTGTGCTGCCTTGTGTAGTTTGTGTGTCTATTGGGCAAATCGCCCAGAAACCTGGTCCGAATCGTCAACAAACGTGATACTAATCGTCCAATAATCTGGTCCGAATCGGCCAGAAATATGGTCCGAATCGTCCATAGATCTGGGCCGAAACGTCCTTTATAAAAACCTGGTCCGAATCATGAAACTGCATTTGTGATACTCATGAAACGGGGCTTCTTACGAGCACGAGCGGTGTTTCAATATATAATTGACTTCATTCAAATAAATAAAAGTTCCATACATACATTATGGTTCTGTAATGTTTATTCCGTGTAAATTCAAATAACTCTACATCTTTCTCGTTCAGGTTGACATAAGTTACATGTAAGTGTGTATATATAGACCCTGTAATATATAATTACAATGGCATAAGTACAGCATGAATAGTACAGTATGGAATAGGGAAGAGGTTAGGCCTTTTCCTAACAGAATAAACAATTCTGATCAACGCCAAGTATTATTTGATTATTCACGGAACAATCGAGTTGCATAACAACGATCGATTGAACGTGCGTGAATCATTAAACAATATTTACATACAGATGGAATGAATTACAGAATTTGTAAATAAAATAAACATTGTTCCAAAATAACCGAAACAGAGGACAGTCATGACGGAATTCATGACGATCGAGGAGATGAAAATACATGAAACATTTTTATAAAATCAAACAATATATACATTATTCTACGTGATAATTCCCAAAGATATTATTATAAATTTCTTACCAAATCAAGACGATTTCGGTCCGGATTTATTCATAATTATAAATAACGAAGAAGAAGATATATTTGGACTGATAACTCTGAATGACTAACAACTCGATCCGAACAACAATGCAAGGGAAAAAAACTGCAGCGGTAAAACAATAGAAATGGCGGGAAAATCAAATCCAATGACAACGGATCGATAAACATTGGCGACAATTGACGAAACATGGACAGGGGCCAATGCGCTCAGGCAGAATAAGTGCTGGTGTGAATTAGTACACATGCAACATGCAGTTTTGAGTTAATAATTCTAAATAAAGATAGAAGGATTGTTATGAAGATATTTTGATAATTATTATATATTTATATGAAATAAATACCACTGTCACATTCTCCCCCCTCACGAAAAAAAAATGGCATCCTTGTCATTTTCACACTCCAACACCTACACCTAATTGAATATATCACACACTCTTTCATACTAACTCAATCTATGCCTGAAAAATCAAGCTACAAGCTAAAAAATGTTCAACCTGTAATCAACTTGTAATACATTTATGAAATAGTTATTAGTCAATCCTAAATGTTTTTGCAATTGCATTTTCAAAAATATCCATCAGGATTCCGTTCCCAACCTATAGTGGTAAATAGAGCATACAAAATTAAATTAGAGCTATTATAATGAGTTATTGATGGAGAAAAAAAAAAATGGTATATGTTGTTGTGCAGTCATTTCAATCAGTCATTTAAATATATGTTTAATATTGTAGATTAAAACCATTTAAATAAATTTCCAAATATCATTTTTATTAGTATGTACAAATTAGTCATCAGCTGAAACTGTGTATACAAGGTAATCCATCAGCTGAAAATTACAAAAACAATTTTCAACAATTAGAAGCTGAAAGTTATATATTTTCTTCAAAATAAAATTAGTTGGCATTCTAATAGGTTATTAGTCAAGTATAGAAGAAAATATTTTATGCATTACATCTGGTGATAATGAAGACAGAATTTGTTTGTCAGTCAATTTTTTTAATATTTCTTCCTTGCTCACCAATCCTGCTGGACAATCCTGTAATCTATTTACAATATAGTCTCCTTTTTCCATCCAGGGTGGCGGCTTTCTTGGTCGGGTTGATCTACGTGGTTCTGGAACTGGAGGAACTGTTCGTGAAATACTATCAGATGGTAAATCTAATATATTTTCTGAATCTATTACAGATTGTACCGGTACATTTTTGTTTTCACTATTAGTGACATTCTCAGATTCCACAGCCTCCTCGTCAACTTCAACACTAGATTGAGCAGGGATTTTAGGCAAAAGAACATCAACATTACTTCTTGGTTTTTCCCCTGGAAAAAGTTGGTCGTCACCTACCAAAGAAATAAATATTGATTCCACCTCCCTCAGCGAGTCGTCACTCCGTTGGGATGGTGTAGAAACCTCCACATCATTAGCAATAGGTTTTACTGCAGATGTTCGTGGAAGACAAACAACAATATCATTTTCCTCCTCCTCAGAACCTAAGTCTGAAATAAAAGATTGATTATTAATTTTTCTCTTAGCCGGAATTGGTCTTTCAGGGACAGTTTTTCTTTTGACTGGAATAGGGATCTCTTGAACAGTAGGAGAAACATCAGGAGAAACAGTGTTCTCTACCATATCTTCTTGCCCTGAAACATCTAATGGTAATGAACCAATCGGCAACAAATGATTACGATGTAAAGTTTTTGTTTTATCACCATCTTCACTTTTTACTACGTACACTGGAATGTCAATATTTGGCTGTTCTGAAACAAAGTAAATTTCTGAATCAAACTTATCAGCTAATTTGTGTCTGCCTTCAAATGCTAGAGTTTTGACTAAAACTGCATCGCCAACATGGATAGTAGAAGCCCTAGCTTTATTATCAAAATTTTTCTTTTGACGTTTTTGAGCAGCCAAAGCAGCAGATGACGCTAGCTGATAAGAATGAGAAAGTTTGCCTTTTAAATCTAAAATGTAATCTGAAAAAGAAATTTCTTTATTAGTTTCATTTTTCAGTTTATCTAAGCCAAATAAAATATCAACAGGTAATTTTGGTTGTCTGCCAAACATTAATTCATACGGTGAATAGCCTGTGGTTTCATGGCGGGTGCAATTGTATGCATGAACTAATGGACCAATAAATTCTTTCCAGTTCTTCTTCTTGTCTAATTCCAACGTACCAAGCATACCTAAAAGCGTTCTGTTAAACCTTTCACAAACACCATTGCCCATCGGATGGTAAGGGGTGGTCCTAGATTTCTTGATGCCACATAAATTACAAAGCTCTTTAATTAAATTAGATTCAAAATTAGCACCTTGATCACTGTGAATTCTTTGTGGATATCCGTAGTAAATAAAAAAATTATTAAATAAAATATCAGCAGTTGTCTTCGCTGTCATATTTCTTGCTGGAAAAGCCTGTGAAAACTTGGTGAAATGGTCTGTAACAACAAGAACATATTGAAAACCTCCTTTGGAAACATCTAGAGTTAAATAATCAATACAAAGCAATTCCAAAGGACATGATGTTTTGACTGATACAAGTTTAGCTCTCGTGTCTGTTGGAGACTTTCGTCGTAAACAACGTGGGCAGTTCTTTATGTAATTTTCCACAAAGCTGTCAATTCCGGGCCAATAAAATCGTTGTTTGATAAGGGAAATACATCGTTCTCTCCCTGGATGACCAATATCGTCATGAAGTAAAGACAAAACCCGCTTAATGAGAGAAAACGGTACAACAAGCTGTAATTGTGTCACTGAATTATGAGTAGTCTCTCGATAAAGTACACCACGTTTAAGTTTCAAAGAGCTGAAATGCCTGAAAAAAGCAGAATGTTCCTTACTCATAGGCAATGAACTACGATATGGCCGTTTGCCACGACGAACAGCTTTCAACCAAGGAATTAAAATGGAATCTTGTCCTTGCAATTTTCGCCAATCACTGGGAGACATATCATCCATCTCGGTACTGATACCATCATCTAATTTCTCCAAAATATCTGTTGAAAAACATAAAGAGTGGACATAAGGTTGCTGAACCTGTAATGAATTACAAATAACCTTAATAATATCCTTTGTGATTTTCTCTGTACTAATTCTTGAATATTGTGGCAACCTTGATAAAGCATCGGCATCAATATTGGATTTTCCAGGTTTATATAGGATCTCAAAATCAAATGCACCTAAAGCAGAGAGCCAGCGGTGAGAAGTTGCATCCAGCTTTGCCGACGATAAAACATAAGTCAGAGGATTGTTGTCTGTATAAACAATAAATTTATGCCCATACAAATAATCATAAAATTTCTCTGTTACTGCCCACTTCAGTGCCAGGAATTCTAATTTATGGACTGGATAGTTCTTCTCAGCGGCGGTAACAGCACGACTAGCATAAGATATCACACGTAGTATGCCATCTTGCTTCTGGTACAAAATTGCGCCAAGCCCAAGACTACTGGAGTCAACATGCAGCTCAAATGGATCTGAAAAATTAGGAAACCCAAGAACGGGTGGTGAAGATAAACATTCTTTTAACCTGCAAAAAGATTGTTCTTGTTCTTTTCCCCAAAACCATTTTCCTGAAAAATTAGATTTCTTTTTACTTTTCTGTTTACCTAAATTAGTGGGCGGAAGTAAATCAGTTAGTGGTTTACTTATTCGGGCAAAGTCTTTACAATACTTTCTGTAATATCCACAAAAACCTAAAAATTGGCGGACTTCATCAGCATTTTTCGGTGTAGGCCAGTTTGTAATTTTGTCGATTTTGTCTGGATCTGTTGCTACACCCTCGGCTGAAACAATATAACCAAGATATTTTATTTCATCCCTAAAAAAAGAACATTTATCAGGTAATAGCTTCAAGCCACATTCCCTAAGTCTCTGAAAAACCATAGAAAGATGCTCTAAATGTTGTTCGTACGAATCCGAAAAAATTATTACATCATCCATGTATACCAGACATATCTTTAAATTTAAACCTTCTAAACAATGCTCCATCATTCGCTGGAAACTTGCTGGAGCTGTTTTTAAACCAAAGGGCATTCGGACAAATTCGAAAAATCCTAGCGGCCCTGCAGTAAATGCTGTATGCTCCTTGTGTTCTTCCAAAACTTCTATCTGAAAATATCCCGATTTTAAATCTAAGGAACTGAAAAATTTGGAACCTGATAAGTAACCTAAAATATTATCTATACGTGGTAATGCATATGAATCATTGATGGTTTTCTTATTTAAATCTCTATAGTCTATACAAACACGAAGTTTGCCATTTTTTCGCCGACACAAAACCATATTTGATGAATAAGGACTGTATGAGTGTCTGATTACACCTGCTGCCAGCAACTGTTGCAAATGATCTCTCACTTCATCTAGTAATGCAGGTGCTATATGTCTAGGTCGCTGTTTGAAAGGTTTATCATCTGTTAAGTCAATGCGATGCTTAACATCGCTGTATAAACCAAGGTCAAGCTCATCATGTGAGAAAATGTCTGAAAAATTCGAAATCAAATTAATGCCTTTTTTCAATTCTTCTGGTGTTAACCTGGATGAATTAATATTAATTTGCTGAAGAAAAGAATCATTAACGACATTTTTATCACTTGGCAATTTGATCTCTTGCTCCACTGAAATGGGCTGTATTTCACATAATACAGATCTGGGTTCAATATTTATTGTCCTTGACGAGTGATTGCTAATGTGTACATCAACTGTGTGTTTGTCTGTAAAATCATATCTCAAAATATATGGAGCAATTTCTAAGTTTTCCAATTTTGAATTACCCAATATGGGTTGTAAAATAGCACAAGTTGAATGATAAGGGATCTTATGATCTACAACACCAGCAATAACTCTAGTTTTGTTTGGATGTAAAATTATGTTACAATTCTCTGCACTCTTTACAATACCAAGGCTAAAATTATTTTTAGCAAGTTGTCTCTCTCTTAAAGAAATACACCTAAATGACATATACCATGGTGTAGTCAATTTTGCAATTTGTAAAAATTTATCACCATTTACCTGCTTACATTTATTCATAAAAACAGTGAGTATATTAGTTCCAAGTAAAATTGGTGTTTTTAAGTTATAATCACTGTCTGGAACAACTAAAAATACACATGGGGTATTTTTACTTTCACTGATACTTGGAATAGCTATATCTGCTTCTATATATCCCAAATATGGAAGCTGTTTACCATCGGCACATTCAATATTTAAAATTTTATCAATTTTATTCAATGGTAAATGGTGTAAATTTGAAAAATAAAATTTTTCGCTGACCGTTGAAATTGTTGAACCTGTATCCAATAAACAGTTAACATTAATACCTGAAATAATAATGTCAGATTCAGTAGGTTCACCATGTAAACCTACGGGTTCATGTTCTATTGAACTAGGTCGACCACTATTTACATCAACGCCTACAGACGACCTATCACTATAGACGCGTGCTAGTTTAAACGTTCTCGTCCATAATTACTAGCCGGCTTATTTCTACAGCCTTTCTGTACATGTCCGAGCTGCCCGCAATTTCTACAACGAATATTTGAACCTGAAAAATTTGAATCGGAACTATTTGGATGCGGCGAATTTCTTGTGGAATCTGAAAAACAATGGCTAGTCGAATAATTTTTAGAATAATTAGCATTGTTAAATCTATTACTGTTATCAGACCTATTGCGATAGTTTTGTCGTCCACGCCTAAAATTAGAACTATTAGAATTATATCTGGATGGCTGAGATTGCTGACAATGTTTCTTCAATTCAGCAACTTCTGAAGACAAATCTGAAATTTTTTTAAGCAAAGTTTCATACTGTGAAGTTGTTGGCTGTGCAGCTTTTGAAATAGGCTTAACATCTGGCTTTTTATGTTCCTGTTCAATTAATCTCAAAGCTGTTAATAAATCTTCATATTTAGGACAGTCTTTAAATTTAAATGCACTAATGTCTTTCAAATCTTGATGTAAACCTTCAAAAAATCTAGTCTTAAGCATATCATTAGCAGAAGCTGGTAAAATTTGTTTTAATGAAATAGCTTTTGACATAAGATCCTCAATTCGACATCCCCAGTTAACAACAGATTCATTTTCCTCTTGACGTGCACTGAAAAAACGACCTAAAATATTTTCTTGAGTCTCTATCAAACCAAACATTGCATCAAATTTTGAAAGAATTTGTTTAATTGTGGCCGTTTCCCCAAGTCTCATTAAAACTTTAGCAGCTTCACCTCTTAAAGATTTCCTAATGGAATACAAAATGTCAGACTCAGAATGTTTACCTGAAATCAAACAATTAATTTCATATTTCCACAGCTCATATTCAGCTTCAGACTTAGCATCACCTGAAAATGTAGGTAACCTAAGAGAATTTTTCAAGACATATGGTTGTGTCTGTACAGATGTATCAGGCAGCTGTGGTACCGTATCACCATCAGGTTCTGTTTTGATAGTGCCTTTAAACCAATTTTCAAAATCTTCAGGAGTCTTTGCTTTTGGCTTCACACCCATTTTCTTGAAAGCCTGTAACATATTATTCAACTCCTCATCTGAAAAATCTTCCTTAGCAGCCATTTTAAATTGACTTAGGAATAAGAGGATCAATAAATTATGAAATAACATTCAAAAGATGTGTGATTTATTAATGCATTTGAAAAAAATGAAAGATTTTAATTTCTCAGTTTTTGGATAAAGTGTTAATCCCCCTGAAATAATTCACTGAAAATAAATTTAATCTGTTTCCCCTTTTTTCAAGTTTTTTTTTTTTTTTTTTACGTTAGTGTGCTGAATTAATCAATGGGAAAACAAAAAACAAAACATGCATTTAAACTGTGTATCAGTGGGGTGGGGTAGTGTGGGATAGGAATATGGAAGGGGCAAGATCAATCAGCCCTCAAAAAAAAATAAAGTACCAGTGAAAGAAAAAAAATGCTTAACAACACCATAACTCTTCAAAACAAAGGGTTAAATTTGGACCGAAATTCAATGAAATTAATTTACAATCACAGATAATAAAATATACATTGACTGTAAAAATTCAACATTGCAAAAGTTCAATCTGTCAACAATACAAAATTCAACCTCAGTGTGGACTGGTAGCTATAATTTTTTTGGCAAGTGAAATCAAAGCATTATTTACTCCAATAATATATTTTTTAAATCATCTGTACAAGTATATTAGTTTATGTACCTGCAAAATTAATTCAAATCAACTCCACAGTGAGAAATCAGAATAAAGAAATTATCAACAGCATTGAGAAATTCCGTGGAAATTCGCAATGGGAGATAACTTGTTTATAACTGATGTATTTATAGATAGGGTATCCCAATGACGTCACTGAAATTACTTGCACATGAAGGGAGATAATTTCAATTCATAATGAAAATAAGTGAAAATACACACAGAACAAACGCTATGAAAAAGTCAAATGAAAATGGATTTTCAGTTAATTTTTTTTTTCAATTGTCAATTAATTTATTTCACACAAGTCTCCGAGGATTATATGCACAGTTCAAAAAAATGTTTTGTAAATGAAAATTATTCAATTGTCACAGTCAGAGATGGACGATGTGAAGGCCTCGTGGAAAACAGCAGCGCGAATTGGCGATGAAAATCATTGGTGTAAATCGACACCACACACAATTCAACACAGGGAATACTATGTTATTGTCAGCACTAAGTTTAAAAGTTATTTACTGGCTCCATACTTACAGTTCCAAACATGAATAAAAATACTGGCACAGGCAATGAAGTTGAACATGATGACAACAGTACATGCATGCATGCATACGGAAAAAACAGCACAAACGAAACACAAACATTGATGACGTCACAAATGAAAGAGTGTCAATCTGCAGACAAGTCAGTAGAAATACGTATCCTCAGATGAATGGATTCATTTTTTTACGTTGGGCGCCAATTGAAACGGGGCTTCTTACGAGCACGAGCGGTGTTTCAATATATAATTGACTTCATTCAAATAAATAAAAGTTCCATACATACATTATGGTTCTGTAATGTTTATTCCATGTAAATTCAAATAACTCTACATCTTTCTCGTTCAGGTTGACATAAGTTACATGTAAGTGTGTATATATAGACCCTGTAATATATAATTACAATGGCATAAGTACAGCATGAATAGTACAGTATGGAATAGGGAAGAGGTTAGGCCTTTTCCTAACAGAATAAACAATTCTGATCAACGCCAAGTATTATTTGATTATTCACGGAACAATCGAGTTGCATAACAACGATCGATTGAACGTGCGTGAATCATTAAACAATATTTACATACAGATGGAATGAATTACAGAATTTGTAAATAAAATAAACATTGTTCCAAAATAACCGAAACAGAGGACAGTCATGACGGAATTCATGACGATCGAGGAGATGAAAATACATGAAACATTTTTATAAAATCAAACAATATATACATTATTCTACGTGATAATTCCCAAAGATATTATTATAAATTTCTTACCAAATCAAGACGATTTCGGTCCGGATTTATTCATAATTATAAATAACGAAGAAGAAGATATATTTGGACTGATAACTCTGAATGACTAACAACTCGATCCGAACAACAATGCAAGGGAAAAAAACTGCAGCGGTAAAACAATAGAAATGGCGGGAAAATCAAATCCAATGACAACGGATCGATAAACATTGGCGACAATTGACGAAACATGGACAGGGGCCAATGCGCTCAGGCAGAATAAGTGCTGGTGTGAATTAGTACACATGCAACATGCAGTTTTGAGTTAATAATTCTAAATAAAGATAGAAGGATTGTTATGAAGATATTTTGATAATTATTATATATTTATATGAAATAAATACCACTGTCACACTCAGTCTTATTATTTTAAAGATGGTCTCTTCAGTAAAACTGCATTGGCATATTATCATTGTCCTTTTTTAGCACAGCACTGCTGTATTTTCTTGTTGTGGCTACTAACATTTGGTAATAGTAACAATAAATGCTACACGCTATTTGTGAAAAAATAAAAATGAACGCAGCAATTTCCGCAAGTCCTCGGATAAATTCCTGAAAACAACGACGCCATAAATATATCTTCCAATCAAAGCAATGATAAAGTTATCTTTCAATCAGCGCGCTGGAAAATAATATCTTCCAATCAAAACGAAGATAAAAATAGTTGTCTCGAAATTTGGTTGTGTCCTATTCTTTACCAGTCAATGTTGGCCTACAGCACTTTAGGCCTAATGCATCACTTTCGCTCGCTTTTAGGTTTGCCTAAATTTCATAGCGAACGTAGTGAGCGGCCGAAGGCCGCGAACGAAGAGAGCATAATGGTAACGTGTGTGTATGTGTGAAAATATAAGATCGAAATTTAGAATATTTTAGAAAAATATATAACCATGCAATCCAAAAATCTGTGTCCGGAAGTTAACACCATGGACGAAAAATAGGAGTCGAAGTTGATCAAATTGTATTGTTTTCATTGGTAGAAATCGAATTAGATTTCTGAAAAAGGAACAGGTGAACGTGCAGGAATAGCGTCACCCATAGATATCGGATATGGCGTCATCTGGCAGGTTCAGTCAAAAATCAAAACCACAACAACACAAAAGAAACGCAAGTTGCGCTGCATTTGTCGTTCATTTTTTAAACTTCAATTGCTTGTACAAAAAAATCAAAATTGTTGGCCACAAAGTCGCACGCTTGTTAATAAAATATCTAAGAACAAGTGTGTCTGCAAGAAATTCTATAATTTTAAGTATTTTCCTTTCGCGAGACGTTTAAAAACGACGAGTCGATGTTTTCTCGCATTTCTCATTTCTGACGCTCTTTTTTGTAAATAAAAGATTTACCCCTCTTATGACGATTTCCTCTGGAAGATACGTATTATACAATTAAAAGAGGGACACAATGGGATTCCTGAGACTTTGCTCTTCATTGCAATGCATTGTACTGTTCGGATCGTATTTTTTTCCCTTTTTTCTGACGCAATAAAATTTTTTGAACGATTTTTTCCACTTTAATATTTATCAAGAAGTTACGGTACCGGTATCTGGTAATGATATTTCGAACACGAACTTTTCATTTTTGAGATTTTGAAGTGATACAGTGTACAGAAACTTACACCCAAGCACCTCCACCGCAGTGGAAACTCCACAGAAAATTGTTGCTTCTTTCGGATTGACCCACTTTTGCGTCACGCGGTGCTTCTTGTAACGTTGTATACCAATTTTGGCCTGGAAAGACGGTTTGCCGTCTTCGGGCTGTGATTGCAACTTGCAAGAGACAATTATCAATACGTGTACACGCAGTGTTGTCTGTTGATACATTTTGTTTTTGAATATAAAATCATTCAGTAAATAGTTCATGACTGATTTCTTCGAAAGATAAGGAAGATCAGAAGGTGAACTATTGTCGTGTTTGATCAGTGACCGAGTCTGATCAAACAGTCAGTCTGTCAGTCTCCAAATCCAATTCCAAATGCATTTGCAATTTAAGGCGACCAGCTAAATCGGACTACAATTACAAATTAAATCGTCGGAATTCCTAATTCCATAAATTTAATACCAAACAATTTTACTTACACTCACTGATACTGAATTCATTTTCTATCTGACGTTTAACAACCCAGTGGCGGTGCCACTGGAGGGGGATAGCTGTCCCTCCCCCACCCCCCCCAATCAAACTTCAAATTTCTATCTGACCGTGGTTTTCCCACCCAATTTCAAACCGCAAACGACACACAACAATACACGTCATGTCGGGTGTTGTAGAAATGTTCAGATATCGCTCCCACTCCCAGGGCCTCCAAATATAGAAATCTTTCATGGGGAGAACTCCATATCCCCACACACGCGAGGGGGAGATCCCGTTCCCACCGCCAGCTATAAGGCCTGTGGCATTTGGGAGATTCCTTCGGCATCTTGACCTTGGACCCCCACCCCCAAAAGTCCCCCATAGCTTACCTAAGCCCCTCCCCCCTCCAAAAAAAAATATATTGAAATCTTGGCACCGTCACTGTAGCGATCAGTCGGTATCAAGAAAACCTGTGATGGAAAGACAATGTGTTGATCAAATTTGCAGAAAGGGCTACATAAAATTAAGCTACATAATGTTCTAACCAACTTGCAAGTTAAAAATACAATCACAGATTTGGGTTCGATAAGGGGTGATTGATGCCCCCCCCCCCATCCCCCCCAAAAGACCCTTTCCAACCTACTTAGAACCTGAAGTGTTGAGGTTGAATGGGTGAGTGTATTCGTTGCACCCCTCTCCCCCTCACCCCACCCCACCCCCACCCCACCCCACCTTTCAGAAAATTTCAACCTGCTTGAACTACATGTAGGCCTACTTGAAAATACAAGAAGTGATATGGAGGCAGAGTGTGGGTATTTTAATTAATGCCACCACCCAAATCCCATCACAGATTGCTGAGTTATGAAATTTAAAAGTGATAAAAAGTCAGAAATCTTCGCAAAAAAAATTGGGAAAACAATCCTTTCTTGCTGCTAAGAATTCACCATAATTAGGAAATTTTCAAACACAAAAAGAAAAGATGCAATCAGAAATTCACGCTTTCAAGACCATGAAGAAATATTTGAAAGGGGTAACAGCATGCACGCAGAATTCATCAAATTGTTAATTGTACTTTCTTAGGGTACTGCTAGAAAACCTCTGTGTGGATGGTGGGTTCGGGGCATAGAGAATAAACTAGAATTTCACAACAAGACCATAAAAATATACAGAGTCGTGGCAAGTAACTAGATTTTTTGGTGAATAGTAATTACTGTGAGCACTAGTTAGAACATATTGGCTGTGGTGATTGCTGGGGGGGGGGGGGGGGGGGTGGAAATTGTAATTTTGAAGGACCATAACAAATTTATTTGAAAAGAATGTTATGATGGGCAACAAAACTTTTGCCAAATTGTATTTATTGATGTCGGAAGTAGAAAATCACAGGGCTGTGATGCTGCTGGATTATTTTCTTATGACTTGGGTCTAAATCCTCCTAAGCAAGTCCCTTCAGGGGTGAAATCACAGCATACCACTCTGAATTTATCAAGTTTTTTGCAGGATACTATATTTTTTTAGAAACTACTGTATAATTATTTATTTGTTGTTGTTTAAGGTCACATACTTATGCATAATGGATAATCAGAGAACCACCGAGCAACGATGAGCAGCTGCCATCTCCCCAACCTCGTAACTCCGCAATGCAGCACACGCAGAGTTAGATTGGTTGAAGACATGCGCACCATCAACGTGCAGTACGCCTTAGTACATGGCGTCATCGTGCCCCCATGTGGACAATCGGGGTTAAGTGCCTTTCCCAAGGACACAACGCGGGAGTCCGAATTGATCGCTCAGACGGTCACCCATCCGAGGACAAACCGGGCACGACGTTGCTTAACTTCGGTGATCTTGACGAAAATCGGTTACTGCAACGCCACCGCGCCCCCAACTACTGTATAAGTACCTGTTCAACTCATAGACGGATTGCACCCCAGGGATTTGTGTTGTAACTTTTATTGTTTTGTGAGTTCTGTTCTCTAAAAGTGTGCACAATAATTGTTGTAAAGGTTTGTGATTTAATGGTGATCTGCTCTCTCCAGGATGTATCTCTTCTCCAACTCCAAGCTTCTCCAATTCCTACCTCAGTAAAGTCTCTTAAACAAGCCTTCGGCCTGGACAGACTTTTCGGTCTGATTCAGTAGGGTCTTGCTCACCATAAAGGTGTTGAGGAATTCTATTAGCATCAAACTGTAGTTCTTCTTTTCATTGCATGGATGGGTCATAGTGAAATTGGTGGTGTGTTGGCAGTGTGGTTGTGGGTGGGGGGCTGGGGGTTGTTGAGAAATGTGGTGACTGGTGAGAGCGTTCTGTATTCCATATTCTAATTCTATATGCATATTCATCCATTGACCAATGTCATCATGTTTCTT
Source organism: Pictodentalium vernedei (assembly GCA_031216915.1). Taxonomy (NCBI): domain Eukaryota; kingdom Metazoa; phylum Mollusca; class Scaphopoda; order Dentaliida; family Dentaliidae; genus Pictodentalium; species Pictodentalium vernedei. The sequence goes on along the minus strand of CM062297.1, from coordinate 875,211,321 downwards.
GTGTCAACTTTATTGGGAATATGATAGGGGGGTATACTCCTGTGACTGTCATCCATATAATAGCACGGTGAGGACTAATAGTACAGGGTGGACTATTATACTGAAGTTACAAACTGACTTCATAATACACAAAACAGTGCATTATGAGAATTAGACTGCAGTCCAGCCCGGTGAAATGAATAAAAATAGGGGATCAAATCAGAATAATATGGAATAGAAAATACAAAAAAATATCAGTACTACAGATATGATCATTTAGAACATAGGAGTAGGAATCAAGTACTTTCCCGACTGATGCACCATTTCATTCTTCTGTTGTCTTTTTCACTCAAGGATTTATTGTCAGTTCCAGTCAGCAGCCTCTTTCGGATTCTGTACTGCTTCTCAAAGCTATCAAACTTTCTCATGCAATGGGTGTTACATTTTCCAAGCAGCACAGTGAGCACACTGCTCTGGTACGCATGGACAGTCCAGCCAGCTGAAAGAAAGGTTGCCAGCTTTGAGAGAGTGGCCCTTTGGAAGTATCAGTCACAAGTATTTAACATTATTTTCCCCACTGTGCAGCCTGAGTTGTGCATGATATTACAAAACAAATAGTTGTTGGTTTGAACAATGAATAATAGTACAAAATGAAACCAAAATGAATGAATGTGCATATTTATTAAATAAAAAATTTAATTGAATTATATTTTGTCACCTCATGAAATAGGAGACCCATCAGTTCAATATAAAAGAGTTTAGATTTTATTTTCCCGCTCTGACCGACTTAGACCCCGTAAAATTGTCACGGTCACGATTACCTATTGTGCATAAGTATGTGACATTAAAAACCAATAAATAAATAATTAATTCTAAAGGCGGTGGATTGATTACTTAATGCTATGTTGTGATCAGTTTTGCTTATAAATGTTAAATTCAATACCTATTTTTTCAAATTATACCCCTGGCAAATAAACTGCTATGAATATTGCCATGAACATTCCATTATTATTGTTTGGGCACAAATTTACTTTTTTCTGAAGTGTTCAGAATGGTTTTGGGTACGAAATCACTTGGATACGAAATGATTTTGGTGATGGGTACGGAATTACACACACCCAATGACATCCTCTGTATATTTTTTATTCAAATTTACAAAATACAGTACGTGGAGAGTGGATTGTAACAAAATGACACGTGGGGTGGCGTTATCACCCAAAGTATTACTTTCAAATTCTGCACACACGGGCAAAAAACGCAAGCAGTGCTTCAGCCAATGCCCCTTCGAGTGTAACCCAGGGATTCATTGGCTGGAACTTTGCTTGTGCTTGTAATGCTTTGCAACAAATTTGCAATTATTGCTTGGGTGGAATCTCCACTCTGCGGGTGATTTAGTGATAATACACTCTATACGTACTGTAAGTTGTAACTACGTTCGCACTTTAGGTAGCACCTATTTCATATTATTGTGATTAATAGCGAGCGCTCCAGAACTGGCGAAGCCCGTTCGGAAGCGAGCTCTATAGGTTAACACCTCTAATTGAGTCAATTCTTCTGAAACTCCTCTACAGCTTTGATTTCAACATTTGTGTCTCCGTGCTGGCTGCCATTCTGAAATCAACAGGATGTTTTTGACTCACCGGAAGGAACGCCCGATAAGAGACTTTACGAGAACGGCTCTTATTCAAGGAATCTCCCCAAGAACAAAAGGGTCAATATAATTGTTTTCAAAGAAACATTCGGATACCAATTGGGTGAAGTGAGTGAACCATCAGTTGAAGGAAGTAACAGGGGAGGGGTGTGGGAGGTGCTATTGAGATGTTCTCCCATAATACACCGGGAGTCAGACTAATTTACAATTTACCACATCACGTGACGTTCCTAGCAACACGCAACATCCCTAGCAACAGGCGATCTATTGGACCGATTTTGACCAAAATTGATGTATGGACCCATAATGCAATAGGGGTCCAAACCAAGGAGTCGGTCATGATGTCACTTTGTTTCCCTAGCAACGAACGTGTCTCCCTAGCAACGGGCGACCTCTTGGGCCAAATTCGACCAAATTTGATATATAGATCCACAATGCACTAGGGATGCAAACCAAAAAATCGAAAATGGTGTCAACTGGTTTCACTAACAGCCAACGTGCCTCCCTAGCAACGCGCGGCCTCTTGGGCCAATTTCAACCAAATTTGATATATGGATCCACAATGCACTAGGGATCCAAACAAAATAATCAAAAATGGTGTCAGTTGGTTTCCCTAACAACCAACGTGCCTCCCTAACAACGCTCAACCTACTGGGCCAATTTGGACTAAATTTGACACGTGGAACCTTAATGCACCAGGTATTCAAACCAAGGAGTCGGTAATGATGTCAGTTTGTTTATCTAGCAACCAACCGGTCTCCCTAGCAACGGGCGACCTATTGGGCAAGTTTTGACCAAATTTGATATATGAACCCATAATGCATTAGGAATCCAAACCAAGGAGTCGGTAATGATGTCAGTTTGTGTCCCTAGCAACCAACGTGCCTCCCTAGCAACGAGCGGCCTCTTGGGCCAATTTCGAACAAATTTGATATATGGAACCACAATGCACTAGGGATCCATTCCAAAGAATCGAAAATGGTGTCAGTTGGTTTCCCTAACAACCAACTTGCCTCCCTAGCAACGCTCAACCTACTGGGCCAATTTTGACTAAATGTGATATGTTGGGCCATAATGCATCAGGGATTCAAACCAAGGTGTCGGCAATGACGTCGGTTTGTTTCCATAGCAACCAACGTGACACCCTAGCAACGGGCGACCTATTGGGTCAATTTTGACCAAATTCAATCTATGGTTTATAGTTTGTCTCGGTTTTCATTGGGAGTCGATTAACCCTTTACCTAATGCTAGTAGCAGACAGCACTTGCAAAAAAAATTCTCGTATAACTAAATAAAAATTTTCATTTTTTGCTTCCAAATTATAGCTTATCACCTCACACTGGAACGAGCGCAATATACTCGTTCCAATCAGTTGTCATCAGCTATCTTTTGGAAGCAAAAAATTACAATATAAAACAATTGCCATTCCTTAGGTAAAGGTAAAGTTACTTTATGCAGGCCTTGGATATGGACAATCAATCGATTCAGAATTGCATTAACCTCCCCATGTGGGCATTCAGTAACTCTAAAGAAGTGAAAGCAATCATTTCAACAAAGGGAGAAAGGGATTGTCGATGAATTTCTTAAATAGACTAGTTCTACAGTCACTGTAGTACTCGTGTAAGGTTAATTCTATTCCTAATCAATAAGATTATGAAAAATGTTTTTACTCTTAAAGAAATTGAGAAGAGTGAGTGCAATAACTCTTCTTGCCATTTTTAGAAGTGTTGTTTTCAGCTCTCCTCGTGTTTCCAAATCAACAACACTGCGTAAGTCATTAAAGTTTATAAATATTTCTTTCAACATTTGGTTTGATTTTTAAAAAGGACCAGCTGTGGAATTGTCAAATGTTAATTTCTGTCTTTTCCTAACATTTGTGTGTTCTCATTTTCTAACTGTTTGATTATTTTTGGCTTCATTTACCAATAGCTACTGTAACATTACTCATTTGGTACGGTCTCACTCTCATCTATAAGGCTAAATTTTACAGCAGCAATTCTGAGAAATACAGTTTTAGCAGAGTATAATGGTATAACCTTGGATCGGAGGCAATCTCTGCATTCAGGAAACTGCCACCCTGAACCTTGAACTACCACCCTGTAAACATGACTTGGAAGATTATCCTTTCCATTTGAGATTAAAATTTTAAAATATAAAAAATATCATCAGGTAGTTACTCGTAGCTCTGGATTTTCTTCATCGTCCTTTTTTGCATAGCTTTGCTATAATTTCTTGTTTTTTGGTTTTTAATGAAATAATACATTCAAATCTGACTTGACACGGAAATCACAATCGTGATACAACAAGTTTGGAAGTGTGGGCGGAGCAAAGGAGGAACGAATGCTCATCTGATGTCATTTGACAGAGTGTCACAGTAGGCGGAGCAAACTAGGTTCCACGGAGACGAATAAGTGATTTGCATATTTAGCAGCGGGATTGTGGGAGGGACATAGGCGTTCTTTGGAATCAGTTTTGTCGTCTGCATTTGTTGATCAACAGAGCAAGACGTGTTTTTCACACAAAATTTTCGAAACTCAGTTGACAAATTCTATTCATTCAGCAAAATACTTTTGTAACGGTGAGTGATTTGGTGGAACAAAAGAAATTTAAATAATTTTTTAAAAAACTATTCCAATTTCATCTGCATTAATTTGATTTTTGCAAGTTGAATCAGAATCATATTCATAATGCCCATCTCACAAATTGACACCCGCGACAGTTGCGGCATCTTGGGTACTGCTAGTGGTATGTGCAACCCCAGCACTGTTGGCAAATAATTTTACAGTGAAGTTGTTAACTCCTTGAATGACCATAATTACTCCATTCCTGTGAGTAGAAATGTGTATGGTCAAAACGAAAATGACCATAGCTACTGTTTACCAGATGCAAAGTCGATTTGGCCTACCCTGAGTACCCAATCTATTGAGAAACCGACAGAACCCAGAATCAGTACAAACCACAACATGTTACGCTCTCAGCTACTGCTCCGATCATTCTCAAGACATGAACATTGAAATTAACGATTCTTTTGACTTTAAGTTGAATGAGACTACTTGCGCTCGCTTTTAGGTAGCAACTATTTCATATTAATGGGATATAAAATACACTCGCGAGGAAAACATTTACAAGATATATTTATTTTTGAAGATATTAAAGAGGGACTCCACTCCTGATACACACGTTTCACTACTGTCATCCACTGATGTTACAACCGAATTGCTGAAACGTCAATCGATCACATAAAGAAAAGTATCCAGACCGCCGCCATTTCCGGATGGCGGAAGTGCAATAAATACACAATGTTCGACAACAACATTTCTCGGAGGTTTTAAAGTTCCCGGCACCTCGCAATTGCCGATCACCTTTTAAAGGATATACTTTAATGTCTGTGAAAAATAGAAATGTTGATGAAAAGCAAATTTTTCATGTCAATGTAAATACAACAAATTTCAGTTATCATTGACAAAAAAAACATGCACCGAGATAATACAGTTGATACAGTGTTACTAACCTTCGTGATAAAAAAACATCCTGATGTTTGATGACGTGAACGATGTTGTGCTGTGACTTTCACGTCATCAAACATCATTGATTGGGCGGAGTTTACTTGTGGATTGACTTGATGCCATTTTAGAGGGGCAGTTTGAGTTGCGATGTTTTTCGCTGAGGTTCCATTAATCCAGAGTTCTATAGATCATTGTCGTCATGTAACAACAGAGGGGGGGGGGGGGGGGGGGCGGAGGGGGGAACTTACATCAGAATTAATTTCCATATAATAGGTCCGAATGACACACATTAATTTCGGTGGGAAGGAAATTGTTCTAATTTTCAAGTTTAATTTATTTTATTTTTGTCATTGAATATTTAATATTTTGTTTGCAGACTGTGATGCAGATAAAGGCTACACAAGGTACGTCGATTCTACTCTGTCGCTGTGTTTGAAAATGTATTCGACCACAGCGCCCTACAGTGCAGCAAAATCAACGTGCGAGAATGAAAATGGACATCTTGTGGTCGTGAAAAATGCAGCAGTACAAGCAATTGTTAAACAGATTGACCGTTCTGGAATTGGTAAGTGATCTCGTAGTTATCTATATATATGTATTCTTTTGTAAATACTTTACATTATCTTTGATCTGTTACTAACATGGAAAGACGGTTCTTTCATAAATAATCTGGTACAAGTCTGTGTCTTAATTGCTCAAGAAGCAAGTGTGATATGAAGAACAATGTACGAACAATGGTGATTATTAGGAAACATATCTCTACACCCCCCATAAATAAGTGTGCTCCAATGTTTCATCAGTAACATATATCTGCTAATGTTAAATAATTTAAGTATCTATTTTCTGGAAACTTTTGTTGTTCCTCATTGTTAGTTAATGCCAATTTCACTAAGACTTATCTGTAATAAAAATGTATGCCATTGGTCAAAACATAGTCATAGCGACATAATCTTTTCTAACGTATTTCAAAGTAAGTGACAAGTTTATGTGAGGCCACACACTACCGATCATTCGGATGGGAGGGCGATGTATTATAAGCTTATGTTTTTGCTTTTTCTTCTTGTGTAATGTGGTGGTTCCTATGTTAAGGGTTCAGTATTGAACTCAGCATGAAACGAAACTGCCTAGCCCCACCCTGCCTGAGCCTTACTCCTACTTCGCTCAGTGCAGACATCATCAGTAGTAAGCAATAATGCAAGATTGGCGATGGAGTCCTGCATTGCTGATCCCTGTGCATTCTTTGTCATCAGTATGCATGGCAGTTTACCATTGACTAAGGAGGGTTGACGAGGCCGGGGACGTCGTTTCTAATGCAATATACAACTAGAGAAACAGAATTTACTGCACCCAGTAAATTCATGTCTGTGTGAAAAGGGTTAGAGTATCAGAAATAAAATATACAGAAAGATAATTTATGGAGGCTTATTTTCAGGAGTAAACTATTTTTTAAACAAATCAGAAATGGGTTTTCGTTAACAGCATTTACAGATTTTAATACAGGAATCAGAACATTTTTTTTATAAGAAACCAGAAAAGGCATATATGTGACCAGCATTCAAAGGGTTCGATACACGAATCAGAAATGGACATGTTTGGCTCTGTCCACTAATTTGAGTGGTGAAATACATTTATAAACTTCAGAAATGCATTAAGGTGTAATAAAATGCATTTCCCAGTCTTTCTGAATAATATGTACTTGATGACCTTTGTGACCTCTTTCGGGTGGACCATACATTGAACCTCCAGCAATTTTTAACTCAGTGGTATAGTCACATGTATACATCCACTTTAAAGTAATGGCTCCACCAACTACAGATCTGTCATTTTTGGGTGATGATAGCAAATATTTATTATGATTTAGAAGCCTCTGAGGCAATCAGCCTACTGTATCAAACACAAGGCCTCAAACGAGCTGAAAAAGATGGATGAGTGCAAAGTGGTTGTTGGTAACCAGCATGCCAAAAACGAATAGAGATAGGACAATTTGTATTTGAGTTATCGAGCCGACAAAGGGTGCATAGACTCGCAATCGGGAATAGTGCCATAAAAACCTTAAAAGCCTCACAAGCTCGTTTAAAGGCCTACTCTTAAGAACATCTAGTGCCCTAAACAAGGTATACACAAATAAGATGGTGGAATCTTGAAGCATGGCATTTGTGTAAAGACCGGCAATATGGCAGGGAGCGTGCAGAAGGTTCCTCAGCCATAAGTTAAATGATGTTGTTTGTTCTTCGCGGTGAAGTATGAAAGGGCGGTGAAGTATAAAGAGGGTTAAAGACATACCATTTAAATATTCCATTTCATTAATTCATAATTGTGATAAGTGTTTCGAGAAAGCCACTTACCACTCGGCCCGAAACCTGTTGATCTTGTGTTATGATTTAGAATGAGAGAAAAATATAAAAATGCAATGAAAGGTGAAGGGTTATTTATTCAACTACAATTAATCAAGTGTTGTAAGATAGAGCTGTATAATAAACACATTTTCTTGCCACTCAAAGGGTTTCTTTCAACTTGGTTTGGGGATGGAATTTAATTCTGATCGCAACAGCTGTTAAGAGTAAATGTGTGTCAGCAATTGCAACTTCTCTCTAATTTGATTGTTTACATTATTCTCTTGTGTATATAAATATAAAACAGCTATTTCTTTATGATGCTTTTCTGTTACAAAGAAATTAGGGGATGTACACAAATCTGTGGCCCAATGCACTACACCCAAAGGTTCCCTAAAAACATAGCTGGGCCAGTACTACTGACAGGCTACCAGTATGCCAAACAGTACCAGGACAGATGACTTGTTTTTGAGTTATCGTCAAGACAAAAGGAAGGGGGTGGAAATTATGTGTATGTGACATTATCACAAACTGTGCTTGAGATATTTGCCTGACCATTTTTATTGGAGTTTAACAGCACTTTCAACAGAGAGGTTGAAGTTCATCTCATACTGGTCAGTTTTACTGGCGATGTAAGCCAGAGTACCTGAATAGATATGCCGAGCGCCGATCAGCAACTATCAAAATTCACAACATACTAACTACACACAAGCAGGGTGAGCATTGGTCGATCTAAGTGCAGTACGCCTTAGTACACAATGTCGCTGTGCCCCCAACGGGGGTAATCAGGACTGAGTGCCTTACCCAAGGACACATCGCAATTGCACTTGGTGAGGCACGTACCGTGGACCTTTCGATTTTAAAGTCCAACGCCGTAACCAGTGAGTCACTACTCTCCTGACTGAGCCATTGAACGGCATCTAGAGTCTTAAACGAGGCATACTGGAAATAAGAAGTTGGTTGGATCTCAAGATTGGCTTTTGTGTACAGTGTGGCAATGTGACAGAAGCGTACAAAACGTTTTACAGCTATGAGTTACATTAAACGAAAGCTTTCGGACACACATTGAAGTATTAAGGGAGTTAAAATCACACCACTTAAATATTCCATTTCCTTCATTCATAATTCTTGATAGGTACTTCAAGGAAGACACTCGCCATTGAACACAGGTACGTATCTACGGGGGTGGGGTGGGTGGGGCGGGGCGTAGGAGCAGTGTCTCACCTCCCCAATATTTGACCAAAAATCAAGATAATTGGAAATTTTTCAGGCAAAAATTCCAACAGTTGCAAATTCGAAGCATTATTGTAACGGATTTTTTTTTTTTACTGTGGTTTTGCATTTCCGTTAAAATTCCAACCGACAACTCACACAGACAGAATTCTGATTGAACAACGCAAAATGTCTTCACTACCCGGTGGATTCTAGGTTAATTCCACAGCTGTGGTCATGCTACTCATTTTGTTCTCTGCTCTGTCCAACCTTACTCATATTAGCGAACGCAGTTAAAATATTTTAATAATAAAAAAGGTCCTAGCTCCAAAACCGGGGAAGGAGTTAGCCGAGGAAATCACGTATCATACAGGTGAAATTCTACAAAAATGGACTAAGTTTAACAACCTGTAGTTTTTGTCAAAATCCTGACAATATGCGCACATCTGGTATATGTAGAAACATCCTGTGAAATAAAAAAAAATAATAGCTTGACAATTATAAGAGGGGTTAGACGGACAAACAATGTACCCTATATGCAGTCAGATAGACGGACAGAGAGGGATAAAACACTATGCCCCCTGACTATTCGTTGTGGGCATAACAAGTAAAATTATTTCAATAGTTGATCTATTTTCCAGTCCCTATGGATTAACACATTTCCAAACACATTTTTCTTGGGGATGGGGCGGGGGGGGGGGGGGGTGTTGAGAGTGGGGATAAACTGAATTGCATGGCTTATTTTTTATCCGAAAACTTCGTTCGCCTGTAGGTTGCACCTCTTTGCATATTAAAATAAAATAAAATGAACAGACAGGCCAATGAGAGTAAAATGACTGAGATCGAAGCCAGTCTAACAGAACAGTATGCGTCATATGTCGGCAAAAAGATGAAAGGAAGCCTCCAAATAATTCCCTACGCAGAACGATACGTACCCCCCCCCCCCCCAGGGATCTACAATCATGTAATTAACACAATGCCCAATGAAGGCAAATATGGTCTACTTGCAGACTGCAGTACCACAAGAAATTGTCATTTTGTGCCGTCTTAAAACCTCAAATTATGTATATAGTTATTCAGCTGTAGTCATTTAAACTGCTTGGAAATATTCCCAGGATGCCCTAAAACGGCGCAGTCACGCGCAGTCAACATTCTAAAAAATGCTCCCCCCCCCCCTCTTCAAGGGTTTGGGGACTAAGGAGTGTGTGTGTTGGGGGGGGGGGGGGGCTGTAGGTTTTAAATATCCATTCCTAGTTGGAATTTTCATAGAACTACCCCCCCCCCTCCTCCCTATTGAAAACACCCTGGCTATGTCCCTGACTACACCCCAAATCTCGACTGTCTTGAGTTATGATTGAGAATAAATCAATTTAAAAGTGCTTTGAAAAGTGAATGGTTCTCTGTCCAGCTTGAGTTGAGACTGAATTTCTAACATGAGACTAAATAAGCAGGCAATGTTATTCTGTTGGACCTACTAAACATTACTCTATAATGAGTTTGTTTATGTGGAAGAAATTTTCTAGCCTAAATAATGCTTGATGTTTCACGGATCATATTTACCAGTAAAAGTAGAAGCTGTGAACACTTTTTGGCCTCTCGTGCTATAGTTAAAACTAGAAGTCCTGTCATTAAATGTGCACAAATAGCACGTAGATTTGCGCGTTACTCTACGCGTTATGACCATAGTAAGCCTATCAAATTATGTACATATGGCCTATGCACAAGCACTGTTTCAGCCAATGGACCTCCGGGTAACCCGGAGGTCCATTGGCAGAAACATTGCCTGTGTTTGCTATGAGTAACCAGGAGAACCTGCCGTGTTTTGGATGCTATTCGATATGGCAATTGCGCGCAATTCCTACGTGCAATTAAGCCTGATAAGCGCACAGTTCGTGACAGGACTTCTAGTTTTAACTGTACCTTAAAACCCCAAACGCCTGTTAAACATAGGGTGCTAAGTACAAGTAATTGTCTACCAAAAAAAAATCAGAGAGATAGGGTATTTTGGGAGTCGAAATTATGGAAATTTATGGAGGCTTATTTTCCGGAGTAAAATAGATTTTAACAAATCTGAAATGGGTTTTCGTTAACAGTATTTATAGATATCCACACAGGAATCTGAACAATTTTTCTAAGAAACCAGAAAATGCATATATGTGCACACCATTTAAAGGGTTCGATCAAGGAATCAGAAATTGACATTACTGGCTCTGCCATTTATTTGAATGATGAGACACATGTATAATCTTCAGAACTGCATTAGATGGTATAAACTAGGTTTGCAAAATATGTTCTTAATGACATCTGTTGACCGCATTGAGGGTAACCACATTCGGAACCTCCAGCAAGTTTCAACTCATTCAGTGTAGGTTTCATGACTATAGGTCATACCAAGCCTGAAGTATGAGCATAAACTACTTTACAAATACTGGCTCCACCAACTCCGGATCTACCACATTTGTAGATGATGGCATATATTCATACACCCACTTTTTCATGTAATAAATGTATGTATGAACTTCGGAAATGCATTAGGGGGTCAGAAAATGTGATTACCAACAGTTCTAAAAAACACACTCAATGACCCCCCAGTAGACCTCAGTGGCTTCGAAACATATTTTTACCCCAATTGAGTGTCATCTTATTTACTGTTGGTCCCAGGTCTCTTCATCATACCATGCTTGAGATATGAGCATGACCCACTTTCAAAATCATTGGCCACACCCACTTTCGTTACAGTAAAAATGCATATATGGACCTTGGGAGTGCAGTAAATTCAAAAATGTTATTTCCATCAAATCTGAAAATGCCCTCAATAACCCACACCCACCTCTTTTGCCCACGCCCACTTTTTCACTTAAAAATGCATGTATGGACTTCGGAAATGCTTTAGGGTGTCAAAAATGTGATGTCCAGCAATTCTAAAAAAAATGCACTCAATGACCCGTACGTGACCTACGTGACCTTGACCCATATGTTGAACCTCTATCAAGTGTCGACTCATTTGGTGTTGGTCCCAGGTTTATGCATCATGGCAAGCTTGAGATATGAGTGTGACCCACTTTCAAAAATGTTGACCTTGCCCACTTTTTTGTGTAAAAAATGCATGTATGAACTTTGGGAATGCATTAGGGGTCAAAAAATGTGATTTCCTGCAATGCTGAAAAAGATGTACTGTGACCTCCGTGACCCATATTTTGAATCTCCATCAAGTGTCGACTCAGTTGGTGTTAGTCCCAGGACCATTCATCATACCACGCTTGAGATATGAGCGTGACCCATTTTCAAATATTTTGACTATGCCCACTTTTTAACGTAAAAATGCATGTATGGCCCTCAGGAATGCTTTGGGGGAAAAAATGTGATTTCCAGCAATTAAGAAAAATGCACTCAGTCACCTCTAGGTGACCTCTGTGACCTTGGCCCATATTTTGAATCTCCATCAAGTGTCGACTCATTTGGTATTAGTCCCAGGTCCAGTCATCACACCATGCTTGAGATATGAGCGTCACCCACTTTCAAAAATTTTGGTCACGCCCACTTTTTTACTTCAAAATGCATGTGTATATGCATGTGTGTACGTCAGGAATTCTTTAGAAGAAGAAAATGAAAAATAAAAGGAAAAAAAAAAGAAAAATAATCGTACAAAAACAATCGTCTGTGTGTTTCACACAGACTAAATATTACGAACAGTCTTCAGTTCACATCGGTGTCTGTTTTCTGCGTTGGTCCTGTTCTTTTTTGTTAACTACAAACTATGTGGCCATTTTGCTCAGGTTCAGTTTCCATCTGGTTCTGCCAAAATACAAAAGACCATTTCTCATTGATACAAGACTAAATGTATAAATGCACCTGATTACCCCATTGCCCGAGGACGCACCAGTATTCACACTGCCTTGTGCCACTTTTGCCATTTGCGCTAAAAAAATTGATTTGGCACCAAAACAAAACGTCGTTTGCTACTATTTTGGCGCAAGGAAAGATTTCGTTCACTTGTGAAGGAGAGCCATTGTGGCAGTGAAAAACTCAATTGATTTTTCTTACTTCTTTTGTCAATAAGGTGTTAGCAATAGTGTTTGGATGAGCTTTTAACGTTGATGTTCAGTGAGTGGTGATGAGACCTTACTTTTTCTTCAGTAAAGCATTGCAGGTTATCAACTTGACAAAAGGGAGCATATAATTAGATAAATACTTCATGCCGTCGCGAGTCACTCGTGACGGCATGAAGTATTTATCTAATTGAACACTGCCTCTGTAAAGACTTACGGCCCGCTAAACCCACTTGATTAACACTAATTAGTCGATTAATCTCTTATTATCTATGTGCAGCAACACATGAACGCACCGACAGCAATCAGCCTGATCATTAATTGTATGAGTGGCATTTTGAATAACTTCTCTGACTGCTCTTATCGCCGACAGATGATTTCGTCAGAACTTTCGAGTTCTATCGGACTTTTTCCGACACCAATTGTTCGTTCACTCCTGCCTGAAATAATTGACACTTCATTTTCTAAAACTCGATCAATTTATTTGGACAGACAGCGTAGTACAACCCTCCCCTCCCATCAGCAATCTTTGCACTCATACACTTTGTTTGGCACTGAACTATCCAGAATGGCTTAAATGTTACACCAACCAGTTTAGAGGCAGCGTAATGATTGGCACTAGGGCTGCAGGATATTCAAAACTGAATACCGGTATCGGTATTCAAAAAAATACCGTGGTATACTGGTATATCGAAAACTGCTGCATGCCTTGATGATGCGGTTCGAAAAACCTTTACTCAACGCAGACGATATCAAAATTTATTATTTTCAAAATTAGTTTATCAGATTTCCCCCAAAGATTTCAACAAAACAATAGCATCCCCTCATTGGAACGAGCTCAACGAACTCGTTCCAATGAGGGGTCGCATAATATAGTTTAGCTGAAATTTTTGAAATTTATTTTTTCAGCTGCTGAATTTGTATATTACGAGGGCACAAGCAGACGATCCCTTGGATAAAGGGATACTATTATTCATTCGGGGCAACAGTTACAGAACTCAAGACATCTTGAAAATTAAATTTTGGGTAAATAAATAATGACGATAAACCGATATTTTGCAATTACACCGGTATTCAATCGATATTGGTTTGAATACCGGTATATATCGGTTTATCGATATACCGTGCAGGCCTAATTGGCACTCACATAACAAAAGTAATCACAAATACAAGCAGAGTATATGAAATAAGTCCAAACAACTGGATCTGAGAGATGGGAAAGGTTGTCCCATTTCACTATTGGTCTTGTTTATATTTTTAAGGTTCTATATGGATAGATGGACAAGACGTGAATGGAGATGGCTCAGCGACTTCGTACACAGGAAAGGCAATAGAGTGGACAGATTGGGCACCTACTGAACCATTTTTGAGCAGTGGATTTTGTCTACGTTTAAATGTAGTCAACAACTTCTTGTTCTACACCGCAAACTGTGGGACTTTCACCAAGTATATCTGTCAAATAGATTAAAATAAAATTCACTGACACAAACAACTACAGCTTGTTGCCGGTCCAATGCAAGATGAAATTGGCAATAGAAGGAAGGGCTCACATACCTCCAGACGTCCAAATTTGTTCATCGGGGTGTTTTGCCTCACGATATGTTTCGACTGCATTTTTTAAAGATTCAGATATTTTATTAATAGCAATATTGGTATGCATAATGTTGATATCAAAAACGCTAAAATGAATTTTTGCAACTTTCAGTTTTGAACTTTTAGACTGCAAATCCTGCGTACCTTTTCGATTATAATTTAGGATCCGAAACCGCATTACAATCCAAGATAGTTGATTTCCCAGGAGGAGGTAAGTAAATCGTTCAAGAAATCCGTCTTTGTGGAATTTTGGTTGGGTGCTAACTTGTTTTTTAACTGAGCAGTAAGAAACAATACGGCCACCGTGAATCGGTCACTTTTCACGGGTAGGTAATATTAGATTCCAAACACTAATTAAAGGAATAATAATCAATAATTTAATTAATGAAACATCGGGTACAGCCGGGTAAAGTTTTGCTGATTATAATTTTGATTACCTGGTAAACGCATGCGTGGACATCACTATCAACGGGCAGACTACGACCAGTCCGCGGCGACTGTACTGTAGAATGGCAACTGATCCGCCGTTATCTGTTAGTTTGATAACTATTTTTTTTTTAAATATTGAGTTTTTTCTCCGTTTTCACATATTAATGCTCATGGTATGCGGCCATATGTTGTATGTGTTGACGGTTCACTTACACCATCACAGAATCACATCTCCTAGAGATCAACATGCAGTCTCTTATAATAAACTTAATCAAAGAAAAACTTTGTATGGAGTGACAGTGGACATAGTTTAGCTGAATGGTGTAATCTGATTGAGATTCCAAGACATGGTCGAATAAGTTATTTGAGGTTGATGTTGGTAGGAGTAGCTAGACCTGGATAGAATGCTAGGCTCCAGAATAGATAGAACAGTCTAGAGAAGCTTAAAATAATAACAAAACACCGATTCTATTCCACGTTTTGGGGTCTTCATCTCTACCAGAGTACACTCCAGACCGAGCAAACGGCCCGTTGGATACTTGGACAATGGCTATATCGCACTCACAACTTTGTCACTCGTCACGATTTGACATTAACTTTCTGAACCCCTTTTATTTAAACCCTTTACTCAACGTTGATGATATCAAAATTTATTATTTTAAACATCATTTTTTAATTTTTTTAAACACAATTCAATAAAAACATAACTGTGACCCCTCTTTGGAACGAGATCGGTGAGCTCGTTCCAAAGAGGAGTCACATGATATGGTTTTGTTGAAATTTTTCGAAAAATAATATTTTTTCAGCTGCTGAAGTTGCATATTACGCTGGCGGATGCGGGCGATTCGTTGGGTAAAAGGTTAATATCGATCAGAGCCTCAGTAAACAGCTTACTTTCAGCAGCAATAATGCCATGATCGCCCCCCGATACAGAAGATTTCATAACAATTGTAAATTGAAAATATCGAGGAATGCAATTTTGGCAACATTGGATATTGGCGGCATGTATGTCAACATTGATATCGATAGACGATATGCATGAGAAAAATATCCTGACTCAAAACGCCCGGATGAACAAGTGTTGGCTCTTTTCTGAGCTCAAAAAATAATTACTTTCAATTCAAAGGAGAAAATTATTCACAAATAATGGTTTGACGTGTGGGCAAAAGGTTCAGTCCGAAATTTGCAGGCATTTATGAAACGAAATGGGAGTAAAATGCCTTAAGCAAATGTGCAAAGCATCCCATAGTACACTTCAGATATTTAGCTGCCATTTTCATCATCTGGAAACATCCAAAAGAGGATTTGTATGCATTTTTCGAAATTTGAAACAGTTTTGACACAAACAAAAAATAGAATGCAACCATTCAAGATTCTAGTTATTGTCTAGATGTAAATATGTATAAAGGGAAACAATTCCAGACATCCAGTCACATAGATTATAACTTGTTCACACAAATTGCCTGCATACAAAATCATTTCATCCATCACATACAGGTGTTATCAAATCACTGATCATTCGTTTTCACCACAATTCGAGTGATGAGGTAAATTGTAACTAGGCTTGATCGACCCCATGAGGTCGAGGGGGGGGGGGGGGGGGGGTACTCTATGTGCTTTTTGAGCAAATCTCAAATCCTGTAAAAGCTGGAACCTCCTGCAAAAATTAAGGATTTTGATCCACTGAAATTTGAACACAACAAAGCGTAGCGGAATTGTAGCGGGGCGGTATTGAATTGCTAAAAACCTCGTCGTAGGTTGCATAATGTTATGCATGATCAAAAAGAAGAATTTCCTCTGGGCATACGACAAATCATTATCAGATCTGTAACTGCCTCCACCCAATATCATTTACCATATCACTTGTAAACGCTGTAGGACATCGTGTGTGGAACAACATCAAAATCAATTCCGAATACGCACTATTCTATATACAAACGTGACAAACGTGATAATTATATAACATAATGCATGACGCGCCAAAATGCAAGGCATTTTAAATTTCCTGGCCATTATTTTGACGATTTTGAAATCCATCTGATAGAATAACCATCAATTTTAATTTTCGAAGGATATATTGATGTCAGGTTTTACAGGGAGTAAGGATTTACTAGAATATTTTTCAAAATTTGTCTAACAGTATATCTGTACCTTTTGCTTTCTACTTTTACCACGGTTTCCGTTCCTTTCGGGTTGTATTACACACCCGTTTAGGCAGAATACGGCTTACGAGAAATTTTATCGCCACATTTCAATTCTTTCATCGTCTGTGTGTATTTTGTCTTGTTGTGTCTGTACCCTCAAGAAGGTCTTCGTCAGCCCGAAAGCCAGGTGAGACTTGTTTTTTCCTTGTGCTGTTTGAGCTGTATTTAGACGAATTTCTACGCTTTAGGCTCTTGCATCTCTCGGATCCAGCACACTTGAAACAGCTTTGTTCTATCAGAATATAGACCTCTTGTATAATTAAATAAACCTCAAACAGCACAAGGAAAAAAATATTATTGGTTATTCACACGTATGTGGAACGGGGTACAAGTTTCGCCGACATACTGGATTTGACAAATTCCCAATTGGTGTAAATTGATCAAATTGGAACTTTTCTTGGTGTCGCGGCAAAAAATTCTATTGTACATATATGTTAAAAGGAATCTCCGAAATCAGAGAATGTATAGATTCCTTGAAATATTTAGAGAATCTGTCAGATTCCCTGATTCCATCAGGGAATCTATCAGATTCTCTAAAAATTCTAGGGAATCTATAGATTCCCTGAAAAATCGTTAAAAAAGGTTAGATATTCCCTGAAACGATATTTTTGCAATTCTTGATGAATTTTTTTTTTATGAAACCAATACCCCTTGTGGACCGTGATCGCAGGGATCTAAGAAACCTGTTTGGTACTGTCAGAAGTCGCGATGAAAGTGACTTATATGTCCTGGCGGTGCGATCTGGAGTTCTTAAAGGGAAATATTCGAGAAATCCATTTGACTTATGTGCACAAAAACTGTTAATACAGAACGATATCATAACGGAAACAACAACAACATTACGACAATCCGTAAGACACCAGTCCATGTGCGGTGGACAAGGATTTATGCTTTGTAAATGTATGGGGAAAAAGAGGTGTTGTTCAAACAGATGTAAATGTTTCAAGTGCAAACTGTTGTGTAACTCGCGATGCCATTCAAGTGTGTCATGTACTAATAAGCAGTGTGCCATATTATCTTTGAAAATCAATTTTGCTGAATGGTTGTTTGAGCAAAAAATATAATTTGTAACTTTGAGTGTCTGTTGTGGGGGAGGGGGGACGGCAAAATAAAGATATCCTGGCCAGTTTATCTTACCCCCCATTTTCTGTCAAACCATCATTTGAAGAAAATTTCACCCGTAGAGCAAGATGCATATTCACTTTTTAAAAGTGGGAAATATGAATCTTAATATTCAGATGAAATTCTCTACAAAATGGTGGTGTGGCCTGAACAATTTTTTTATGTCACTTAAAGGATATCTTGGGCACTCCTCCCCCCCCCCCCCCCTCACACCCCCACCTGAACTTTTTTTTCCTTAAACATATGAATCACAAAACTCACATATTTCAGTTCTTCAAAGAGAAAAAAATGCATGTGGTGGTGGTGGGGGGGGGGGGGGGGAGATATCCTGACCAGTTTATCTTACCCCCAACATAACACTTGAAATTGCAAAAAGTCTATTTGTTTTCCTGTAAAACAATCAATTTGATGAGAATTCCATCCGTATAGTAAGATTCATATTCCCCTCTTTCTAACAATTGGAAATATGAATGAATCTTAATATACAGATGGAATTCTCTACAAAATGGTGGTGTGACCTGAATGATTTTTTTTTTCACTTCAAGTGTCAGGCGGAGGTGAGATGAACTGGTCAGAATATCCTGCCCCCACCCCCCCCCCCCACACCACCACCACCATACACACACACACACACCTGAAGCTTTTTCTCTTTTAACAACCTTAACATATGAATCTTAAAACTCATGAGTGTGTATGTGTGTGTGGGGGGGGGAGATATCCTGACCAGTTTATTTTTTCTGTCAAACCACAATGGTAAAAATATTCGGGCTGGGGGTGGAGATAAACCAGGTGGTTATCTTTCTCTTGTGAAGTTGTACGGAAGGAGGGGGGGGGGGGTCGTAGAACAATACAACAATACATCAGCACCCTCACAGTTAGTCTTGCTTACGTGTTTGGATTTAAATTCTGTCTTAGAATGTAGATATTGATATTTGTCATTTATTAAATGAAAGGAAAATCAATTTGACACCATCAGTCACAAAATGAATGTTTTATTAAATAGAGAATATATTTCTTCTGTTACACAGACATCTACGGGGTCTATCGACTGGGTAATGAAAGTTTGTAGTGAACAGAAAATCTTCGCTTTTGAAGTTGATATGAGAATTATTTCATTTGTGATTACAAAATATTGCAATTTACACAAGTGGCTAAAGCCAAAGTGGAAATTCAATGTTTTGTCATCACATTTGACATAATACCCACAATCCACTCAAACAAATATAGCTATCCTCTGTATATCTCATTTTGTTTTCATTGTTATTCATTTATCTGTATAGACTATTGTATTTTTATTAGAACATTTTCATCAATAAACACGGCTTGTTCTCAATGAATTGTATATTTTCCAATTCCCATCCTAGATATCTTTCCCCATATATTTCCCTGAATATTGTCATCGAATTACTCCTCCAGAAATGTCAAATATCTCTTCAGGGAATCTCTAAAATGTTTGGACCAATTTTTAGGGAATCTGTCAGATTCCCTGAAAATTTTAGGGAATCTAGAGATTCCCAGACGGAATCAGGAAATATATAGATCCCCTGAATATGTCAGGGAATCATATAGATTCCCTGATTTTGGAGGTTCCCTGTAACATATATACTGCATCTGTGAGGAAGGGTGTTCTCAACACCGGCGTGAAAGATGCGGGAATTGTTCTTTATTTTTTCTTCTTTTTTTTTTTTTTTTTGGGGGGGGGGGGGGGAGGTGAATTTGCTATTCGCCGTGTTGTTTAGGTTTTAAATGATTTTTCGCGTACAGTTCTGTACATGAATCAATGAGATGCATTGGTGCAATTTCGAACATTGTTTCCTGAATTAGAGTCATTATGTGGTTTGAATAGAATGCCATTAGACCAAACTTTCTGTTTGATCTTTTCAGGGATATTAATAATGTACATAAATAATAAATTGCCCAACATCATTTCCACAGCTAGCCGTAGTTTGTTCAAAGGTTTGTCAATATTAGAAAAGTGTTATTGTTAAGTATTTGTAACTTGTTTCTCAACTGTAGATCTACATTTTTCTTACTAATCAATTCAGACAACAGATAAACATTTTAAATTGGAAATTTATTTTCCCTAGACCCTAGCGATGCTACATGTATCAATACATTTTATGAACAAGGGTCGAGAAATTATGCATGATGTTCTGATGGACGATGGAAATTGTTGACGGACTATTTTTTTAAATAGAAGCGAAATTTCACAGGAATTTTCTGCAAATCGTGCAACGTAATTACAATTACAATGACTGAAATTCTTCCCCTGAGTTCCAATGTGATCTATGCGCCAAAAGGCACATAGAACACATTGGAACTCAGGGGACGAAGTAGTAACACGGGTTCCTTTTGTAAATTTGGTTAGCGATAAAATATGTTACTTTTGTTGATAGTTTTCAAGTGGATTGCTGAGTGTCCTTATAAAATTGTTTTTATAGACGGGAATGCGTGTAATAAACATAGAACGACACGCTGTGAATAACTTAATCGATATGGCACTTGTGCCATCGCGGAAGGATAACATTCGAGGCATGCGACCTCTCGTTTTATCCTTCCGCGCTGTTTAACCCATTCACACGCGTGTGTTGTTCTGTGTTTATAACACGCCTTCCCGTCTATAAAAAAACAACCAACAGGGGTCACATGATATGGTTTGGTTGAATTTTTTTTGAAAATAATATTTTTCAGCTGATGAATTTGCACATTACGCGGACGAATATTTATTTATTTATTTATTTATTTATTTTTTATTGGGATTTAAGGTCACATATTTCTGCACAATGGCTAATCATGACCACGACAGTTTTACGGGTGGAGGAAGCCGGAGCACCCGGAGAGAACCACCGAGCAATGGCGAGCAACTGTCAGCTCCCCAACATACTAACTCCACACAAGCAGTGTTAGCATTGGTTGAAGACAAGTGCACCATCAACGTGCAGTACGCCCTAGTACACGACGTCACTGTGCCCCCACATGGGCAATGGGGGTAAAGTGACGCTGGCGAATGTGTCCGATTCGTTGGGTAAATGGTTAAGACAACATCTAAAGGTTAAACCCTCTATGTGTCGGACTATATTAACTCAGCATGACTGAGTGGTCACCGAGTGCATTTGTCAAACTTTCAGAAAATCACGCTCCGAGACAACATATTCATGGACCTCATTTCTTAACTGGTAGAGTGCTGGAAGCCCTATTTTGGGCTTTACTAAAAGTGACAGGCAATAACTGTCTGTAGCTACATTCTGCCTGAGGAAGCCTTTATTGTCCCTGATATGAATCAGATTTTTTATACAATACCTTGCTCTCTGACATTTAATTGGATAGTGCCTATAAGGCACTATCCAATTAAATGTAATAGAGCAGTATATGATGAGCTTTGATCTGTTATCACAAAAAACTCAGCACTTTACCAGTTAAGTGGTATAGTAGGATGTGAATATAAAATATGCTGGTATAACAGTGATCGCTTCTACCGATTTTGTCTATTTGGGATTGAGTGGAAGGTACAATTGCCCTTTTCTTATACCAACACAAATGCGAAGTGTTTTCGGAAAATAATTTGTAAAAAACTGAAATAATTGCAAATTGGAGTGAAACTACATATCATCCCTTGGACGACGCTCTCAAATTATTATTGAGGGGTCCCTCCTCCAAAAGTTAATTAATTAAGTATAGGAAACTCATTTATGAATAACATCACAAAACTTACACTTTGATAGTGTAATAATATTTGAAGATAAAAATAAAAATGAAATTTATAAATTCATATTCATAATTAAAATCAACAATTCCCAATTAGAATGATGAAAAATTCAATGATTGAAAAGTCACTACGGGAAATAACTCTTCTTCGTCATCATCCAATGAAACAAGATGACCATACATACACCAATATCCATCATGCACTGCATTACTAACTATGTCCAAGAAGGCCACTCCCACATATATACCACGTGATCCAAGATGACAATGCTAACAGCAACAAAAATGACTGCTCCTTTATCTATGACGTCATCCATCATGGCCGCTCATGTTGCTGACAGCATTCCGTACACATTTGGCGTCGTCCAAGTAGGTCCCTCAAATCACATCCAGAATAGCACCATTTCTGCGTACAACAAAAATACAAGCAGCGCATGCGTACAACACTCGATCTTAACTCCATTCAAGTACCCAACATCAAAACATCTGCTTATCATGTGAGTAATGTCATCCAGCATAGCCAATCGGGTTGCTGATTACATCCAAGAAAGCCACCGGGTCTAAATAGCAACCGGAAACAAAATGACGATAGTAAACAATATGGCGGTGTATGACGTCATCCAGCATGGCCGTCGTCTCTCGTGTGCGGCATCATGTCATGTAACTAGATATGTGAATTGGGGGGGGGGGGTGGGGGTCGCTAATCTAGAGGAGAACTGATGTTAGTGATCTATGTAAATCTGCCCAGGAAGAGAGAGGTTTATCATGCCTTCACCAGGCTTTCGATTTGACGAGAGAGTGTGGGGGCTGTGTCGCATTCAAGATGTGTTTAATTTGTACGGCTTAATGCGATAGTAATATACGGCATACTTGCACGCCCCTTTTCTCTCGCTTTCCAGAGTGTTATGTTCGAAATATACAGTGGTGCATTGTTGTGCGTCTTGGAGAATAGAGGACGCTATGTTCAAACTAGTACAAGTGCTTTAATAAGTTTCACGGAAGAGACAATTCTTATACGTTTTTAGAATCCGCAACGATCTGTAGTGTAGAAACACCACAACAGTACCCCTCATCTCGACAGTAAAATCGGACACTGGGAGGATGTACATATGTTTTGTTTCAAGTGTTGGGAATATTCTCATGAAACAATATTGTTCTCATGTTGTTTGTGAGTCTGAATGTTTATTATTACTAACGAAAATGTCTGATGCGACGGGTGAAAGGGAAATCGGCGAAGTGGAGAATAGAATGTCCGTACACCCCGTTTAGATGTCACGTGATATTCCCATGAACACCATTAGAGTTGAATGTATCGTACTGGGTGCATTGGTTACTGATCAATCAGGAAGCTTGTATAATTTTAAAGGAGAAATAAAAATCTGTATTTAGTGTAGATACCGCGACATGCGATCATTCGATTCGGAAGGAGGACGTTTTTTACCTGCACTTCTCGAAAACTGATTACACTACACATGTCGAGGCCACCGAGGAATTCCCATCATGAAAATACCAAAATACACCGAACACATGTGTGTGTGTGAATGTGTTAACCCTTTACCAAACGAAGACAATATCAAAGTTTATTATTTTAAATATCATCTTTGAAAAGTTTGCAAACAATTTCAACAAAATAATATCATATGACCCCTTATTGGAACGAGCTCGACAAGATCATTCCAAAGAGGGGTCACATGACATGGTTTTGGTGAATTTTGTGTTGAAAATATTATTTTTTTCAAATGCTGAATTTGCATATTACACGGGCAAACAATTTCAACAAAATAATATCATATGACCCTTTATTGGAACGAGCTCGACCATATCATTCCAAAGAGGGGTCACATGATATGGTTTTGGTGATTTTTTTTTTTGAAAATATTATTTTTTCAACTGCTGAATGTGCATATTACACGGGCGGAGGTGGTCGATTCGTTGGGTAAACGGTTATTCGATGTGGCGCTAGTGTCAGCGCGGAAGGACAGAACGAGGGGCTGCACGTAGATAAAAGATACTAGCGTACTAATCACATAAAACACAATGACTTCACCATCACCATACTAGTGTACAATTCACATCAATCACAATGACATCACCGTCACCTTATTCCATCAGCAACCATTCACAAACGCGTGTCGCAATGTTTTTATTACACGCCTTCACGTCTATAAAATAACTCTCAGCAATTCAACCCGTGTTACTATTTTGTTCCCCTGAGTTCCAATGTGTTCTATGTGCCTACAGGCGAATAAAACACACTGGGGCTCAGGGGACCATTTTCAGCTATCGCTGGCGATTCAAATTGTAATTGCGTTGCACGATTTGTAGAAACATCCAGTGAAATTTCGCTTCCATTTAAAAATAGTCCGTCAACGATTTTCATTTTCCGCTTGGCTTAGTGTTGATGTAGATGGGTTAAAACTAGAAGTCCTGTCATGAAATGCGCACACATAGCACGTCGATTTGCGCGTTAATCTACGCGTTATGACCATAGTAAAGCTATCAAATTCTATACACATGGCATGTGCGCAAGCAATGTTTCAGCCAATGGACCTCCGGGTAACCCGGAGGTCCATTGGCAGAAACATTTCCTGTGTTTGCTATGAGTAACCAGGAGAACCTGCCGTGCTTTGGATGCCATTCGATATGACAATTGCGCGCAATCCCTACGCGTAATTAAGCCTAGATAAGCGCACAGTTCGTGACAGGACTTCTAGTTGCAACTGCACATAGAACATGCGTGTAATACTAAGTTGTTCTTGTATCAATCTATCCCAGCCCTTTAAATGCCACTTTCAATGTGCTCGACATTGACATTCGCTAACACAAATTACATCTGCAGTAATTTTGTGAGTTGTTCTAGAAACACCTTAACCTTTAAGTAATATTTATATATTTATTGGTGTTTAAGGTCACATATTTCTGCACAATGGCTAATCATGACCTCGACAGTTTTACGGGTGGAGGAAGCCGGAATACCCGGAGAGAACCACCGAACAACCAGCGAGCAACTGTCAGCTCCCCAACATACTAACCCCACACAAACAGATTTAGCATTGGTTGAAGACAGGTGCACCATCGACGTGCAGTACGCCTTAGTACACAACGTCACCGTGCCCCCGCGTGGACAATGGGGGTGAAGTGTCTTGCCCAAACCTTAACCTTCAAGAGGCATATTTCAGGCTTTTGTGATATCAGAACACGTGGATTTGTGATATCAGAACACGTGGCTTTAACGGGAGTCATACTGACAATAGATAATTATCTGAGCAGTGAGTTGGAGTCTTGTCTTGGTTGTCTGTTCAGAAATCCCCGCGAAGCAGCTGGACAGGTGCAGGTTGCTGTCTTGTGGGAATCAGGACAATTTTCTTCAGGCTTAACACAACTGAAAAGTAACCCAATTACTTATTGCATGAGCCCTTTATCTGCTATCAGGCCTCATCAAGGCCTTATAAGCAGCGAATGTAGACAAATATGGTATTTAATGATGGGTTTGGTTCGGTTCGGTATTGCGGTAATTTGCCCATCTCTAATATCAGGAACGGATAATGCTTTATCTCGTTGAGTGAAATTGTTGAGTGAAGTGTGACGACTATATTCTAGTATTCGTCGGTATGTATAGTGATGTATGCATGTAAAAAGCTTCAGGTATATAATACGGGTATTTTACTGAGGGTGAGCAGGAAGAGATAGGTGTTCTCCATACCGTAGTCGGGTTATAATGTGCACGTGACGTCAAGAAGACGACCGCTTTCGATTTGAACTGTACAGTCTAACATGTCACATGACATTACTTTGTATGAGCCAGGGTGTATCTACCACTTGTATTGGAGTGACATGGTAGTACAGCATGGGCGGTCTATACAAAGTCACTATTCCACCTAATTTCAGCACCATCGCAGCACCATATGCTTGTTATGGGAAATATGTCACAGTGTTATGTTATGTTCTCTAATTGGTTGTATAGTGCGGTAGTATAGTACGGGGTGCGTATTTATCCCGGGTGGTTTATTCTTACCTTTCTCAAACTGCTGGCCTTCCCGATGCCTCATACTGTCGTGGTAGCTGACCTTGGAACTTGCCTTCGCCCCCAAACAAACGATCACGGTTAACGATAGCACCCTTGAAGAGACACAGGGCAAAGATTATTTTGATTTTATAAGTACATTCAATTCATCTGTTATTTCTAACGCAACTGATAAGCCAAATCTAGCATTCGCGATCGACAGAAGTTGCTGAAAGTACTACATCCTACGAGAGTTTATAAACTTCACGTAAAGAAAAACAAAACCTTATACTTGCTAAACATAAAGCCTAAACGTGAACTGGACCAAATTCCACTAGTTAATCTGCAATTTACAGCCATTATTCAATTGTCTATACATTGCTGGAACAACAGAAGACTTTAACGTCAGGGATAGTGATTACATACTCGATGATTACAATCCGTTGGAAACACGAATGCACCCCGATGACCTGGGAGGAGTTGCAATAATCGTGAAAGGATATACACGGTATAAAATTCAAAACGATCTCTCAATTTTATCCCGCGTGTTTTTGAGTCCCTCTTCATAAAAGCACCTCTCCCAAAACATGTATTGTAGGTATAATTTGTAGACCCAACTTAACCCCGAAAGCAGACCTTAATTTGTCCTTGACAATGCCGACCTAGTCGGTCAGTGAGATAAACATTGAAAATAAAATTGCATATTTTATCACGGACTTCAAAATAGTTCTAAGTTTTGGTAACCACAATAAAACAAACCTATTCATCGAAGTTATGCTAAGTATAGGTTTCCCGCCAGTCGCCAGACGACCAACTTGAATTAATGGCTATTCTGCGACGCTAAAGGAATACAACCGAAGACAACTTATCATAATCACAGACGTGAGTTACGAGGCGAGATGTGGTGTAATAGTGGTTTTAAAAGTACCGAAGTTCTAAAAAGGTCATTAAAAGAAGATAGCACCACAAGATTTAAAAACATTCTGTCTATTTGCGACTTCACTTGTGTATATAATGTCTCTCCAACAAAGTGTTTGATAAATGTGCATGTGCATGTCCTGTAATTTGTATCAGATTCGAGGTCGTGTTTACAATCAGATCGCAACGAGCCCGTCAGGGCGCGTTGTGATCCGATTGTAAACACGACCGAGAATCTGATACAGATTACAGGACATGCATTTGGTCGTGATAATACATTTATCTAACAATTCCGTTACATAAAGCCTTTTTTCCGTTTTTCAGTTTAAATTGGATTGGAATTGGTCAAAATTTTGATTTTCATATTTTAATGCGTAATAACAATGTATATAATGTTGAATCTATGTGATACGCAATCAGAAAGAGTCGTCTATATGATACGGAATCGGAACACATTATGTGATACGTACCGTTTCTCGTAGTTTTCAGGCCATAATCTATATGATTTTTAGATAATATTATCGACCAACTTCACCAAGCCTTTGACACAGCATTCCCCTTAAAAAGATAGTCGCTTCGTCAAAACGTTTTAAACGTCAACTGTGGACCACCCATCTCCTGCAATCCTCACTAAATAAGCAAAAGCTCCCCAGAAATATAATGAAAAATCCTTCAAACCGTATTGTCCCTATATCCCGATAAATGCGGGCTTTTAATTAATCAGAATGCATTGGACAAATAACCAGGGCAAAGGGTTCACTCAACATCCAAGGTGTATTAGAGCGTGCAACATCCACGGTATAAGAGCACACAAAACATCGGGGTATATGATTTAAACGAAAGCTTTCCACTTTTGCTCGCCTCGAAATAAAAATCGGACCACAAAGCCCGAAAATAGTCTCAAATATTATCAGATTTCCGGTCATTCAATCATAAAAATAAAATAAGAGCGAATGATTCGTACCAATGTGTTCTGTGTGCCAGTAGGCACATAGAGCACATTGGAACCCAGGGGACGATTTGTTAACAAAATACTGTTTATTCGTATCCTTAACGAGATGGAACTCTATCTGTTGTCTTCTGCAATTATAAAAACAAAATAATTATCACGAATTTGGCCCAAGTGATTGTGGAGCAGAGAAATGTGTCCACAAATTTATTTTCACTATGTTTCTATTGTGTTTCAAACGGGACAAAAACGTTATCTCCGCCAACATGTATGGTATATGAAGATTTAATACCTGGATGGCTCATTTAAACACCTGTCTTGCGGCTCGGTGTTTAAAAACCGACATCAAGATATTAAATCTCCATATACCATACATGTTGGCGGAGATCACTTATTATATGGAACAATATAAAAAAGCACAGTTGTATTTTTAACCATTTGACACGCACTTTGAAGGCATCATATTATAACGCCGTGCTTGTGGGGAATAAACACGATGTCAATATGTCTCTGTAAATCCTACGCAATGCTATTAACAAATCGAATCGTACCCCTTGATCTTTAAAGATGGAAGTAAGGAACTAACACACCCTTAGGAAATAGCAGAGAAATTTAATCTATTCTTTTCTAACATCGGTGAAAATATAAGTAACCACATTAAGAGTCCTAATTTACTCTTTTGAAACTGAATTAAGTTTAATAACGTAGAATTACCTTATATCCCGGCAACAAATATAAAGGAAGTGGTCTTACAGTACTGTCTTCGTGGAATGGTCACGTTCTACGGGTGGGCAACATTTCCACGGACGCAGTAACATTAGATTCCAAACACTAAATTCGGAATAATCATCAAATATTTAATTAATGAAGCACCGGGTACACCGGTGCTGATGATGGTTTCTAAACGCATGCGTGGACATCACTGCCCACGTGTGGACTACGACCAATCCACGGCGATTGTACTGTATGTGTGAATGGTCTACGAACAAAAGTGAGAAAGGACTCTGATGACAATATTGCCACCAGGTCCCTTAAAACATAACAACTGAAATAGCCGAACCATTAATTCACAAAATTACCCCCACCCCCACCCCCTCTTATCTACTTGGAGGGTCTACAACAATCCGTCCCCAACAAAGTTACAAAAATTATAGCAATTTTTAAAACTGGCGACCCTCAAATTTTAATGACCATAGCCCCATTAGTATTCTTCCTAACCCATTTAAAGTTATTGAAAAGATTGGGCACAGACAATTGTCATATTTCCTAGAAAAAAATAACCTAATATTCCGATACCAATTTGGATTTCGTAAGGAACACTCTCCCATTCATCCCATTCACCACCTAATTACTAACTTTACAGAGATCATTGACAAAAGTATCAAGGATTATACAGTGAAAGATTTTTCCTGGATTTCTCTAAAACATTTCACACGATGGACCATTCAGTACTGTTGAGAAACTTCATTCATATGGGATTTGCTGTTTAGCTAATTCCTTGATTGAAGACTATCTATCTGGACCATACAATTTGTTTCACACATGAACATGTCTTCTGACCCCCAGCCTGTAGTTATGGGTGTTCCACAGGGTTCGGTTTTCGAGTCTATCTTATTTCTGCTGTATACTTATTTATTTATATTTAAGGTCACATATTTCTGAACAATGGGTAATCATGACCACGACAGTTTTACGGGTGGGTGGTGTAAGCCGGAGTACCCGAAGATAATCTCTGAGCAACTGCGAGCAACTGTCAGCTCCCCAACATACTAGCTCCACACAAACAGGGTTAACAGTGGTTGAAGACAGGTACGTCATCGACGTGCAGTATGACTTAGTACACAATGCCACCGTGCCCCCTCATGGGCAGTGGGGGTGATATGTCTTGCCCACGGACGCAATGTGGTTGTCGCAGGTGAGATTCGAACTGAGGACCTCTCGGCTTGCAGCCTTCACCTCTACCTACTGAGCCTCCGCGCCCCCTCTGCAGTGTACAAATAATATTAGAGAATCAATTGTGCTGAATGCCAGTAAAACTAAATGCATCTTGCCTCACTCAGAAGGCCCAAAAGGCACTGCAGATAGGTGTAAATAACACAAGAATTCCGCTGGTTTGTGACAATCAGGTCGATACATTTATCGAATTGTTTGGCGTCCAATGGACAAAAACTTGCGTTACGAACGTCATGCTTCAATTTTCAGGTCCAAAATAGCAAGGACCATGTATGCAATGATTAGAGCTAAAGGAATACTTTCCACGAAATGCTAAGAAAACGTTATAATACACTCTGAATCACAGCCACTTATTTTACTGAATCAAAGTTTGGGGTCATACGCGAGCTACAAAAAAAAAATTAATCTTGAGAAGAACGCTATCAGAATTATAGCAAATAAAAAATTCGACAGGAATACTGAGCACTATTAAAAAACCTTCGAATCCTAAAATTTTCAGATCTATATACACCACAAGTTCTTCTTTCCATGCGTGATGTGTATAACAGTAAGCTGTACGATTGCTTCAATGAGAGCTATAACATATTCACAGATATTTCTAATATGAACAGAAGACAAACAGGAAAGTGCTGACCCTCAAAAACCCATAATACACTTTCCACAAAACTCAGCCCTTCAACCCTTTCGAACCTTATGCAACCGGGTCGATTCCTCAATGCAAATTTGTTCTCAGGTCTCAATACTATACCACTCACATTTTGCTAAGGATCACCCCCTATTCATCGACACAATTTGTTCATGAAAGGAAAATGTGTTTATCATATGACTCGTCCGTTTTGTTCACTTTAAAACAATTGATATTTTGTTTTCATATTAATCAGTGATAAATAAATCCTTCCGTCAATTTCATTGGTCAGTTTCAAAACTCGACAATTTGATTGGCTGAACAAAATATTACTGGGCCACATTTTCATAATTTGCATAATTATAGTCGGGAGCTTTCATTGGTCAATTTCAAAACTGGACAATTTGATTGGCAAAACAAAATACAACTGGGTCACATTTGCATAATTTCAGAAGGGAGAATTTACGTTATCTGTCCTATTTAGGGTGGGTTATATTGTATTAATCTTTTACCTACAAGAAAAACGCCATTCATTTTTTTTATATTTTCTCTTTTGCTTCTAAACATAGGTTATGACCCCTCATTGGAACGAGCTCGTCGAGCTCGTTCCAATGAGGGGTCATAACCTATGCTTTGGAAGCAAAAAATGAAAATTTTTAGTTATACGATCCAAGTGCCGTCTGCAACTCAAGTTAGGTGATGGGTTAAAAAGTCATACTAAGTGGCTAATTTGTGCGTGTATATGCATGATAAATAGAATATGAAATGAATGTTTTTCTCATATAATATTTATGAAACTCGTCCGAATTTTCCGTTTGGGCTCGCCAGAGTCTCGCCAAAACGGAAACTTCTTAGACTCATTTCATAAATATTATATGAGAAAAACACTCATTCCATATCCTCTATATATTATTTCTTTCTGTATTTGCTGGGTAGCAATGGCACTTTTAGCAGTCTGGGTGATATCATGCTGTGCCAATTTACGGGTAGATAAAACCATTGTATATTTAGGGAAGCATTCAACACTGCTGAGTAACTGTCGCACTCTCTAATTTATCACCCTGGAACATGCAGGGGCAGCATTGGTTTAAGGCAAATGAACCGAGGGCATACAGCACGTCAACCACATATGTACAACATGTCATCGAACACTTACTTTCAACAAGTGCTAACTGCGTGTGTCAGGTTATCAAATTAGAGAGCCCGGAAGTTACTGGCCATTGCTCAGTGGTTCTCTCTGGGTACTTCGATTCCTTCCACCAGTAACATTGTGCGACGTGACACGATTCAAGCTGTTAAAAGTATCGTTAAACCCTAAAAAACAAATGAACAATCTTAAAACTATACACATTTGTATCAAATATGTAGATGGGTACAGTTAAAACTAGAAGTCCTGTCATGAAATGCGCACAAATAGCACGTCGATCTGTGCGTTAATCTGCGCGTTAAGACTATAGTAAGGCAATCAAATTCTGTACAGAGAGCCTGTGCACAAGCAATGTTTCAGCCAATGGACCTCCTGGTAACCCGGAGGTCCATTGGCAGAAAAATTGCCTGTGTTTGCTATGAGTTACCAGGAGAACCTGCTGTGCTTTGGGTGCCATTCGATATGACAATTGCGCGCAATTCCTATGCGCAATTAAGCCTAGATAAGCGCACAGTTCATGACAGGACTTCTACTTTTAACTGCAGGTGCGATACTTAGCAAAATGTGAGTTGTATATAAACCTTTTACAATTGTAATTTCTACAACTGGCAAATTGCCAGACCTTTGAAAATATTAATGTTTCATTTTAACCCATTGAAGGACATAACTAGAAAATACAATTCAAATAAATACAATTGTAAATGTCTCAGTTTAAAAGGACTCTTGTTCCTAAAATAGGGGAGCGCGGTGGCTCAGTAGGTAGAGGTGCAGACTGCAAGCCGAGAGGTCCTCGGTTCGAATCCCACCTGCGGCAACCGCGTTGTGTCCTTGGGCAAGAAACTTCATCTCCATTGCCCGCGTGGGGGCACGATGACGCCGTGTTCTAAGGCGTACTGCACGTCGATGGTACGCATGTCTTCAACCAATCTAACCCTGCCTGTGCTGCAGTGCGGAGTTACGATGTTGGGGAGCTGGCAGCTGTTCGTCGTTGCTCGGTGGTTCTCTCCTGGTACTCCGGCTTCCTCCACCCTTGAAACTGTCACG
Source organism: Pictodentalium vernedei (assembly GCA_031216915.1). Classification (NCBI taxonomy): domain Eukaryota; kingdom Metazoa; phylum Mollusca; class Scaphopoda; order Dentaliida; family Dentaliidae; genus Pictodentalium; species Pictodentalium vernedei. The sequence goes on along the minus strand of CM062297.1, from coordinate 875,178,899 downwards.
GTCATGATTAGCCATTTTGCATAAATATGTGACCTTAAACATCAAAACATATATATAATACATATGTTCCTAAAATCTTACCAGTCATCAGTAAATTGCAACAACCCATGATGTTCAGATTCCTCCTGAATTGATTCAGAAGATCTATGAACGCATGGCCACGTCTACCCTATTTTTCTGCAAGCATGGTTGACGTTATACTGGTATATTTATTATTCCGTTGCTTTGCTTACGGTATTCGTTAATACCGTGATCTCATTGCACCGTGGTGGGATCGCCGCCGAAGCGCAGTTTGGAGATTTTCCATCGTTATGAATCCTAGCATAACAATCGCAGATGAATCTACGGATTGGGAATGTTTTATCTTTTCCATTGTTCCGTGGGCAGGTGGCTGGCCGCATATCCTTGTATTTTCTGTTTGGGTGGACGATCTGCTGTTTCGTGCTTTGGTGTGCAGCGCTTGCCCATAGACAGACAGATTCCACAATAGTATCTATCAGAGAGAGTTTGTCAACAGCAGGTCTAAACTTTCAATTCCACAAGCCTTCATGTCAAAAATATTCTTTTTGTCTAAAAAGGAGAAAGGCAGGAAGACAACATTTTGGCCGTGCCATTTCATTGCTGGGTATTCCCTCTGTAACCTGATTTGCACTGTTACCACATTGCATGTTCATATGCTGCAAATAATGTATGAGTAGATGGTAATAATGATAGGTCGTGCGCCGTTGTTGGGTGTACTTTGTTGTCATTTGTGTAATACATTATAAGTTATCTACGCCAACATGTATGGTATATGGAGATCTATTACCTGGATGTCGGTTTTTAAACACCGCGTCGCAGGTGAGGTGTTTAAATGACTTATCCAGGCATTAAATCTCCATATACCATACATGCTGGCGGAGATAACGTTTTTGTCCCGTCTGAAACACAATAAAACGGTATTTGAAACATATTTGTTGACGCGTTTCGCACGCTCCGCAATCAATTAGACCAAATAATTGAATAACTATTTTGTTTTTACCAATACAAAGACAACAGGTAAAGTTACACCCTTTTCTCTTGGAAAACGCGTAAACTTACTGGCTATTCTGTTATTAGATGTGTCTTATTTCATTTTTCTCGAGTTGTTTGATTTAATTATTCTACCATTTGATATATAACAGCAACATTGTCGGATATCTGATCCTATTTGTGACTATTTTCATGTTTTTGGTTCGATTTTTATATCGAGGCTTTCATTTAAACCATATTCTCTCGATGTTTCGCGTGCGCAAGTACCCTGGATCTTGCGCGCTGGCTGCTATGGGAAGTATGTAATGCTAGACTATGTAGTGATGTGCGGTACACTTAGTTATCTGGTGTGACTGTTTGGTATGGACTGGTTGTACCCATACTTTCTATCGTTACCCCCCTCCTCGTTAGTAGTGGGCATAGTGATATCGTAACAAGGATTTAACAGGATTTCCCTATACACCAATGTTGATGTCATAGCAACAACAACATTACTATAGGAAGTTCCATAGGAAATTTGTTGCTATACCGTAAGTACTGGGTTGGAGATTGTAGCATCAAACGTATAGATCTAAACGTCGGTAACTTATAGAAACAAAACGTACAAGTCCAAGCGTGCTAGGATGGAGGGCAGTCCTGTTGAAAGCCCAAAACTAAATTTTGCACCCGACTCCTGTTGTCATGTGTTTGATATAGCCTAAATACGGGTAAGGGAATGTTGTGTTAAATCGTGCTTGCTATATCACCAAAGTCCATTACTCTAGTCCTTCGTTGTCCAAATGTCTTTGGTATGCCAGCCTGTGTTTGCCATACGTGGTACATACATGCAAGGCTACAAAAATGGGTACACTATCATAATATTGACTGGCTACTCATCAGATTTTTTCAGGTTAAATCGTTCTATTTCCAGACTACATATACTACTCACAAAAACGTAAATTGGTTAAATCGACATGAGATTCGTTTATCGTTTTATCTGATGCTTATTGTGTTGTTTAATATTTTATTACACGCCCGTTCTACGTAATCCCCATCTACAGCAATACTAAACCATACGGAAAATGAAACTCTGTTCCGGAATATTTTTTAATAGAAATCATTGACGGATAATTTTTAAATAGAAGCGAAATTTCACGGGAATTTTCCACAAATCGGGCAACACAATAACAATTGGAATCGGTAGCGGTAGCTAAAAATCGTGCTCTGAGTTCCAATGTGTTATATGTACCAGTAGGCACATGTAACACATTGGAACTCAGGGGACAAAATAGGAACACAAGTACCCCTCGCAAATTTGGGTGGCGATAAAATGTGTTCTTTTTTGTTGATAGTTGTGAAATGAATTGCTGAGTGTCCTTATAATAATAGTTTTTATAGACGTGAAGGCGTGTAATAAACACATAAATCCACGCGTGTATGAATGGGCTAATCGATATCGCACTTGTGCCATCGCGGAATGAGTTTTGTGATGGTGAAGTCAGTGTGCTTGATGTGATTTGTACGCTAGTATGGTGATGGTGAGGTCATTGTGTTTGATGTGATTTGTACGCTGGTATCTGTGTATAAGTAGTTGGGTCATGGTTCGTGCATGAGATGACAGGTTTATCGAAGAAATTTACTTGAGTTTCTCGTTATTTTTTAATTTTCTTTAAAATTATGTTGCTTGTATTGCTTAATTTCTATTTCTTTTAACACCGCTATGTAAATATTTTAAAAGAGAAGAACTGCCCGGATTTATTTCTAATATCACCCAATTACGTCATAAATGATCAGTGTGTATTGATGTCCTCTTACTTAAAATGTAGTTCTCTTTCGTATGGAAGTATGGCAGCTTTAACTGGTAGAATGCTGGAAGCCCATATTTTGGCTTCATTATGAAGTGCAGGTGCCACAACTGAAAGTCTTCAAATTCTGGGTATATGCTTCATATTTTATTTTAAGTGCAATTATATAGTCTGCATGGAGTTGCCTTGTTACAATTTATGGGAGAGTGCCTATAGGCACTCTCCCATAAATTGTAACAAGGCAAAGATATGTGAACGACTTTAGAATAATTTAGCACCCTATCAGTTAACAGATTGACACCGACTGTAGTATCCACCTGTATCTTAAGTGTTCCAATCGCTATTAAAATGTATACGAGTCTTATGCTTGTAAAGTCAGTACTTGTTCATTTAAATTAAAGGTGCACGATGCTATTAAACTGCAAGTTATTAAATGAAGCTATTGAAATACAGTCTTTATCGACAACAGTTCTTGCGATTAAGATCATTTTACGGCATGTCGGTACATCGTGTTGCAAAAACATGTTTCAGTACCATATTATCACAGGCCCGTGTTGGTCCATTAGAATCTGCTCAATCTTAGAATCTTGGACAATCTGGAAACATCAAACCATACCAGACCTACCAACCATAGACTATAGTAGCAACGATAATTGACTTCCGTTGTTCCGGCGCAGTTTTGGCTGGAAGCTTGTGCAAATTGTTTCAATAAAGAAAGTCTTCTATATTTTCTTTTCTTTTGTCCTTTTTGGTTTGGTTTGGTTTGATTTTGTTGTTTTGATTTATCATTATTATTTTGGGGGAGGTGTGGGATAGTTTTCTGTCCTGTCTGACAACCGTTAAACTAATCGTGAATATGGCCCACGAAGTTAATGTTGTTTTGTCCGACGTTTGCTTATTGTAAATAAAACAGACACGGAAAACGAGATAAGCGTGCACTTTTCTCGTGCTAACTTTTACAGCATGTTCGTCTTTGTGTCAACCTTATTAATGTACAGTATGTTTTAAAGTGGGAGATATTATTATCGTGGATAATGTTTTTATCTGGGGAAAGAGAGATTTTTTACTCAGTGATCAGTAAGAAGCTATTTTGACAAACCTGGTCAATGATACTATGTTTGGGGGACACGGTGGCGCTGTGTACCAGCGTAAACCGACCGTAAACCTACCGTACAAATCACATCAATAACAATGATTTCACCATCATCATACTACAATACAAGATTTCACCATCATCATACTAGAGTACAACATATCACATCAAGCACAATGACTACAACCATCACCACATTAGCGTACAATGCACATCAATCACAATGACTTCAACATATTCACACTTACGTACAAATTACATCAAGCGCAATGACGTCACTAGCATCATACTAGCGTACAAATTACATCGGGTAAAACGATTTCACCATCACCATAGTGGCCTACGAATCGCGTCAATCACATTGACTTCACCATCACTATACTAGCGTACATATCACATCAATCACAAAGACTTCACCACAACCATACGAACGTACAACGCACACCAATCACGATGACTTCCCCATCACTACACTACCGTACAAATCGCATCAAACACAATGCCTACCCCGTCATCATACTACCGTACAAATCACCCCAATCACAGTGTATTCAGCATCACCATATTACCTCACAAATCACATATAACACAGTGACTTCACCATCACCATACTTGCGTACAAATCACATCATTCGGTAATGGTGGTTAAGCTGAAGTTAATTAGTTTTACTTAATTAAAACAAAACGTTTTTTTAATCGTGTTGTTGTTGTTATGTAACACTTATCACTAAGCTAGATAAATGTGGGACATGTTCCTTATTGTAATTCAAACAGTCCAATGATAAAATATTAGATCGACGGATGCCTTATTTGCAATTAATCCTCATCATTGTACGAAATGATAATCGAGTGTTCTTTCGCGAAGGTTGAGATAACACGGGTATTGCAAAACCTATTGACCTACAGTTAAAACTAGAAGTCCTGTCATGAAATGCGCACAAATATCACGTCGATCTGCGCGATAATCTACGCGTTAAGACCATAGTAAGGCTATCAAATTCTGTAAATATGGCCTGTGCACAAGCAACGTTTCAGCCAATGAAACATTGCCTTCGTTTGCTTTGAGTAACCAGGAGAACGTGCCGTGCTTTGGATGCCATTCAATATGACAACTGCGCGCAATTCCTACGCGCAATTAAGCCTAGATAAGCGCACAGTTCGTGACAGGACTTCTGGTTTTAACTGTACCAATACAACTTTATTCTAACGACTCACTACATGTACACTTAAATTCCAACGACAGAAAATTGTGTATGTTAACTTATAATTGGATATGTTTGAGGTGCATTTTGCTAATAGTCGTTGATAATTAACTTTATAAAATATTCAACGATATTGAGGACTTTGTGTCCAAGTATCGCATTACGTTTCAAGCATTGTCAGGTATGACACAACTGGAATCTGTTAAGAAGAAAGGCCGAACACTGTATGTTATGAGAGAGAATGGATAAATAGAGCCGCTTTAGCGCAGCAATTGTTCCATTCTGTAACATACTAGACAGTTTAAGGCTTTTCTACTACTAGGAATATGTATCCATTGTTATAATAATGGACGGTTTGGACGAATGAAAAAAGGCGATTGTGAAAATGAACACAAACTTTTCTACTTTAGAAAATCTTGAAGTTCCGAGTGTTAACACAATGGACACTTGTGAAAAGGAGTTATCATGTAATAATGTCCTCGGAAAATCCAAAACTGTTGTGGAATCCGGTTTGTTATTTTCTATCATGGTGAAAATGCCGCCCTACGACAAGAAACATATTTTTTTTAATTACTTCAGAAAAAACAGAAATAATTTCCCGAATAACTATTGGTATTCCGTCTGGCGTGACACTTACAGGAGTAGTCGTATGAACTAAATTATGTTTACAGAAAACTCGTCGGTTTTGGCGTAGAAAGTGATCAACTCTGTTTTCGGAAGGGAAAGCATAACCGCAATTAAATCAGTTTTTCATTCGAAAACCATTCTTGTCGGGTGTATCTCACAGTGCATTTATTCAAGTTTCCCGACAGGAGAAGAAAATACAACGAGCTCGTTCCAAAGAGGGGTCACATGATATGGTTTTGTTGAAATGTTTTGAAGAATTGACTTTTTTCAACTGCTGAATTTGCATATTACGCGTGCGGGTGTGGCCGAGTCTTTGGATAAAGGGTTAATGTTAAATTTTCTGACAGCTTTGGGAGATTAATGGGGGCTAATTTTCCCGTAATGAGCCTGTGCCAGTCACACATTAATTATTAACTCTCTTCCAATAACGGAAATGGTCAGCCCTACTGAGTGTCTAAATATGCGAACAAAGTACACTAAGCACACGCTAAGTTTCAGTGAGAGGACCTCTATGTTTGCCTGGATTTTCGCTAACATTCTATGGTTTCACACGGAGTATGAGTTACTGTCATTGGGTTGTTGGCGATGATCCTTTCGCCTCTGTACCTTGGGTTAGACGAAAGTTTTATTCTCAACGCCTTTTCTGAGGAAAGGTCCCACCCCCATCCAACTGCAAAATCAATATGTTGGACAACCTTTTTGGAGTTGGTGGTGTCCTTGGGCCAAACACGTAATCCCGATTGCCAACGTGGAGACACGTTGTGTACTAAGACACACTGCATACTCAGGGTCTTCACTCTTCGGGAGGGGTCGTTGGCAAATTTCTGCCTGCTGAAATGGAAGTTCAAGCTATGCCAAAAAGACTTAACGTTTAGATTATATCACTTCTATCGGGTTTAGTCTGAAATACTATTAAAATGTTCCTATGGATAAAAAGAATTCGCTTCAACTATATTTTTCGTTTCCATATGCCGTGTTTGAGTTGCGCTCTCGTGTGTTAACGTTGATCATAAAATCCCAGTTGTCAAGCATTGTAATATTCCCATCTGCTGAGAAAACAGTCCATGTTTTAACTAATGGGCAGATTTTGCAACTTATTGGACGCTTACCATTAAAATGATGGTCACAACTTATTAATAATGGACTTCTCTGGGACAATACACCAAATAATAGACAAAAAGAACAAAAGATGACGTCAATTATTTTATTTATTGATGGGGACAGGAGGTTAACTACGCTTTCCACAGCCAGCGTCACCTAGTTTCGGGAAGTTTTACGGGTGTAGGAAGCCAGAAAACCCGGAGAGAAGGACTGAGCAACGGCGAGAAACTCTCAAACTCCCCAACGTCCTAACTCCACACAAGCAGGGTTAGAATTGGTTGCAGACAAGTACACCATCGACATGCAGTACGCCTTAATACACAGCGTCACCGCGCCCCTCGTGGGCAATCGGAATTAAGTGCCTTGCCCAAGGACACAACGCAGCTGCCCCTGGCGGGGATCGAACCGTGAATCTTTCGGTTTGAATTCCAGTTCCGCAAACAGTGAGCCACTGCGCTCCCAGATGTTTGTTTTAGGTTTTAGATGGGGAAAAGTCGCAATATCCGTGACTCTTGAGGCTGAGAGAGAGTAAAACGACAAAAGTCATCAAAACGGGCTTATCCTACTCGATTTTTCTCAGAATCCACGGCTTCTGTATATCTCGGCTAATAGCATATTCCTCTATTGAATATTGAAAGCCGTTATATTGAATTGTTCAAGTCTTTTAAGTCAGTGTTTACACGTTACTCCAATGTCTTGTTTTATGTCCAGTGGTTTCTTCCCCTGATATGCCTCGAGCTTTCAACATTATCGCGAAGATTACCGACGATTTAGTGGGGGTAAACCTGGTTTGTCCTGGATGTAATAACTCGGGTGCAGACCTAGAAAGCATTCCAACAGCCATACTGCATCGTCAAATAATACCTTTATCAGAATATTAATCTGAAATGTTTTTAGTTAGAATCTCAAGACTTCATGAAAACTTCTTTGTGGATAAATAAAATCTACATGCCATGGTCGTGGCACAATTTCATATTTACAGTACGCCACCGTGGACACTCGTGGGCACAGATGTAAACAGATGCGTTTACCAGATAATACAAACCATCAACAGCACAATTTTAATTAATGAAGCACCGGGTTGTACCCGGTGCTTCATAAATTAAATGTTTGATGATTATTCCTGTAATTAGGGTTTAGAATGTAATATTATTGCGTCCATGGAAATATTGACCACCCGTGGATAGTGAGTTGTCCACGGCGGCTGTACCTTTAGTATACTTGTAATTTCCAACTAATCGGTTAAGCCGAAAACCAATTTGAGCAATTGTTCACTGGTGTAAATGCTCTTTCTACAGTAACTATACTCATATTCATTTCGAAAAAAAAGCTGCAGGTAGACACTTGAAAAATTAAAAAAAAATGATATTTAAAATAATAAATTTTGATATCGTCTGCGTTGGGTAAAGGGCTGAATGGGGTTTCTGTGAAATGGAATCTCAGATATTCTCTGACCACACATTATAGTATTCTAGTCTACTACCTCCACAGACCGTTCCTACCCTGTTTCACAGGGCTGGTTTGATACTGTATCGACAACCTATAAGGCCTATATGTACAATAGGCGTGACCTTTGGTGACTGGATGCAAAAGCCGTTATATTGAATTGTTCAAGTCTTTTAAGTTAGTGTTTACACGTTACTCCAATGTCTTGTTCAATGTCCAGTGGTTTCTTCCTTTGATATGCCTCGAGCTTTCAACGTTATCGCGAAGATTACCGACGATTTAGTGGAAATAAACCTGGTTTGTCTCAGATGCAATAACTCGGTCCAGACCTAGAAAGTATTCCAACTGCCACACTGCATCGTCAAAGAATGCCTTTATCGGAATATTAATCTGAAATGTTTTTAGTTAGAATCTCATGACTTCATGAAAACTTCTTTGTGGATAAATAAAATCTGCATGTTATGGTCGTGGCACAATTTCATATTTACAGCACAGCCGTCGTGGACACTCGTGGGCACTGATGTCAACACATGCGTTTTCCAGGTAATACAAACCATCATCAGCACAATTTTAATTAATGAAGCACCGGGTTGTACCCGGTGCTTCATTAATTAAATTTTTGATGATTATTCCTGTAATTAGGGTTTAGAATGTCATATTATTGCGTCCATGGAAATATTGACCACTCGTGGATAGTGAGTAGTCCACGGCGGCTGTACTAAAATTATAAATTGACCATGCTTGGCCCGCAAGAGACCGAATCGGTACTATATCGGACCTCCAATTTATATGACCGACTCCGTGTGTGACATCAGCATAAGTATAAATAAAGTCTGTTAACAACGAAAATGATGTCTAACAGAAACGAATCTACTTCTAAGACCCCAAGCCAGACGATAATGTCTCGACTGGAAAGATATAGGGGGTCACACACCCCTAGTCTACAACCATCGTAGCGACGCCCCTGTCTGATGTACGCACGTGAATACTGACCACATCGCTCTCTGAATATCTAGCACACGGGGTATTTATATATTTTTATCCAAGAGAAACTTAACACTTATTACTAAATCAAGAGTTTGCTATTTACAACAGCATGTTTACGGGTTGCATTTCCTCATTCCTTACTAGAGCAAATCGTATGCAAAGTACAAGTGTGCCCTATATGATAATCTTCATGTTATTTATAGTAAGGGGATTGAGAAGTTGGTCATTCCCACGAGAGACGTGCAGTAAGACACGAGGAAAGGGAAATACGTGTCTTCATCCCAGCCCTTATCCCACTCTTAGAAGCGAGGGTAGTTGCAAGAGGCACGTATGTCGCCCAACATGGTTTCACCTTCAATTATGTGGGTACTTTTATCTTAAAGTGTAAGTATTTGTCGCTCTCTGGTCTCCCTTCAAAAACAATCAACTGTTGTGTCTCATTCCATCGGTCCTTTTTGATCTCCACTGGCTTCCGATTCAGCAGAGAATTCAATTCAGTTGTTTTCTTCCTTTCTTTAAAGGCATCAAAGGATCTGCAAAAAAAAACCATACTTGTCTAATTTAGTTATCAGTTACAAGCCACGGGGTCTCTTCATTCTTTATATTAACTTAATCTGGTTCAGTTATCATGTAAATTAAGTACTTTTTAGCGATAGGGCATGTGCTGTTGCCGAACCAAAGCTACGAAATTCTCTTCCAATCATTTTGAAATTTTATTCAGACTTAAAAACTTTCTGTGACGTCATCTATTGTGTATGGTAGCTGTTTAGATACACTAATCACCATTAAGGCATTGGATAGTTAAATATCCAACGCTTGACTGTTGGATAGTTGAATTGAGTCAACTATCCCATTGCAAACAATTGGATATTTCACTTGTCTCACATGATGTGATCGAAATATAGATAGGGACTTCATGAAAAGACAAAATTAAAGGACACGCAAATTTTATTTCAAAACAATAATTAGCTGGAAGTATACCATATAAACCGAGTCACCTCCAGTGATAATACCACGAACACATGGGTTGGTAGTGAGATTGGCCTGTAAGCACATAACAAATTTGAAAACATTTGAAAAATTAATTTCTATAAATACTTACAAAAATTTTTTTGAATTGAATGTGTTATTTCTTTGGTTTATTTTAAAATTAAGTCCTAACTGTTGAAACGCAGCGGTGACTTAATCGCACAATAAACTAAAAAAATAATACATTTACTGGTGCCATTGATTTGGAAATCATTGTCATTTAGACTGGTATATCTATGACAAGATCGCCTTTTCGGACTCGGACGGACTTGTTTGAATTCTTTGCAGCAGCCACAGAAACTCTCTCATCATTAACGTCACTGTCAGATGTTTTTCGCTTAACCCCCTGTACAACGTCACTAGCAAAATGTTCCTGCTCCACGCCGGTGCGTTTGTAATTCCTCACAGCGTCAGATCTATGGCCAGTCTTTTCGCAAATTATTTGTTCCGGCAACTCGGCTTGATACATACGCGTTGCTGCGGTGGCTCTCAGGGAATGGTTTGTAAAGAAACCATCTATTCCAGCGTTAGCACACAAAGTTTTAACCACTTTTGAAAGAGTATTGATACCGACGCGTGCATCTGCATACCATTGCGTTTCAGTAGGTTTGTTGAGAGAACGCAAATATAGATACACACATCTTCCCTGTTTGGGTCTTAATGAAATATACTTTTCGTACAAGGCTACTACACATCTGTCGGGTTTAAGGGTGTTAGCAAATGCCTTACTTTGCTTCTTTTTGAGCTTTCTGTGATCGATACCACCCATATTGCACTTTGATATATCCTCAGTGTATTCAAGGAATCTCAAGCCACTTTTATGATAAAAGTTAACTTTCAACTGACTGTTTTCGTCCGCACGCAAATTGTAATGTTCTTGGCCACCCCTCAGAGCAAAATTCAATCCAAGAAGATACAATAAAGTGTTTCTGAGTTTATCGGGACAGACAGAACCCAAAATCCCTTCATTCCACATTCTCTCCTCATCGGCCACTGTTATGACATTTGCTTGCTGTTTTTCAATTCCAACCCCAGCCCTTGCTAATGACTTCATTTTCTGATCTAGAAGATTCCTAGTGCTGGAGAAGATTTCGTCATCCATTATGGTCACGAATCGTCCGTTCTCGCGAAGATAATGGTGGATGGCAATTAAAATTTCATACAAAGTATTACCACGATACTCGTCCCCGTTCTCCCTACGAACCTCAAAAATGAAGGCACCCAAACAATAGTCAAGCATATCACTGTCCATGGATAAAATGTCACCACTAACATGTCTGATATCACGTCTGTTGACTTGGACTTTCTGTCTGTTTTCCATCCAACCCTCAAAAAGCCTTAATGCCCATTGACTTTTGCTTTCAGTTTTTTTGGCAAAGCGAGAATGAGAGAGTACATCTCTGTCCCTATCCGGGATCGGCACAGAGTAATGGGCACTATTCTCTGCATTCTGTGTAATTTGACGTAGGGCTTCATCAGTTGAGCGGATCAACTCAGTGTCAGAAATATCACTAAAAACCTGATTAAAACTGGTATTTAAGTTGAAATTAGGAAGTGTCTCAGTCCCAGATTTCTCTAGCTCCAAAGCATCGCTTAGTATAGCATCTGTGTCATTTCCAGAACCATTGGTTTCAAAAAATTTATTTTGTGTTATAAAAATATCAGATTCCGACTCGTATGCGTTCATCGTGGCAAGTTATTATGTGGACGCTGGTCAGTTAAACGATGCAAGATATTAATGTGCACTCATTCAACTCAAAATTAATTAACAAGCGTGCGTAATCAGTAAAATGTTTCATTCAACTATCCAACTGTTGGATAGTTGAAGCGTTTTAACAGTGAGCGAGGTTCCAAAAAGGGTGAACGTTTTTAAGTAGGATAAATAACTCGTTGATGTTGGATAGGCCAGAGAAAGTACCCCGTCTCGGGCCTAACGGCCCTCGACGGGGTACTTTCTCTGACCTATCCAACATCAACTCGTTATTTATCCTCTACATAGAGTACCATGCGTAGATGTATTTCTATAGAAATATCATGTAAGCCCCATTTTTACACTACCACTTATCGTTCTGGATAACTCTTCGAAGACAACATCACGAATGCTTACGCATAGAGCTAAAACCAGAGTCCTGTTACGAACTGTGCGCTTATCAAGGCTTAATTACGCGTAGGTATTGCGCGAAATTGTCATATCGAATGGCATCCAAAGCACGGCAGGTTCTCCTGGTTACTCATAGCAAACACAGGCAATGTTTCTGCCAATGGACCACCAGGTTACCCGGAGGTCCATTGGCTTAAACGTTGCTTGTGCACAGGCTATATGTACAGAATTTGATAGCCTCACCATGGTCATAACCCGTAGATTAACGCGCAGATCGACGTGCTATTTGTCCGCATTTCATGACAGGACTTCCAGTTTAAACTGTAAATCAGAGATAAAGACTGGGCTTGGTCAGGTTGAATGGTTGTAGTTGAACAAGAACTGGATAGTACCTGGTCATTCTGTTCGAGGCGGTCATTTTTCCGGATAATATCGAAGGTAAAAGAAAGGGACTAGTCAGCTGATGTTTTGAGTCTTTAACACTTTCGCTGCCGATTTTATGATCATTGTCTCTAAGTTCTGGTATGCTCAGATCAAACCTACCCATCTGATTACTTGCTGGAAAAGGCTCAGAGTTTCAAGTATGTCATAAATTTATTAAACTTCCTCACATACAGGCACACATAGAGGTTCTCCAAATATGACTAAAGTGTGCGTGACGGTAAAAGGGATAATCATACGCGTCTTCTGATCGTGAGTCTTGCAACATTCCAATACGACACAGCAGAGAAGAACATTGACAACAGTCAAGTTAAAATGTGTTAATGATTTACCCCAAAACCGGTTATTGTTCACTGGTAATTTGTGTGGGTTTTTCAGTCTATGTGGGACTATTAGCAATTAATATTTAAACAGATCACGATATACGAGAAAAATAATATTGTTGACAGTGGTTATAGAATGCATGCGGATCGTAAACATTATATCACCAATTCAAAAGATTCGAAAATCAATTTTGATGCACGCAAAGAAAACTTGGTTATAATAGAATAACATTGATAACAATGATGGAAAACAAGTGAATCATTATATTTGTTTTTTTTCAATGCATAATAAGGTATCGACTGCCCCCAAACACTGATGCAAACCATTAAGCAGAGACAATATGCCATACAACACCGAGAGGTGTCGTTTGGATTTATTTATTTATGTATTGGGGTTTAACGACATTTTCGATAGCCAGCGTCACCTCCAGTCGGACAGTTTTACGGGTTGATGAAGCCGGAGTACCAGGGGAAAACCAACGAGCAACTAACTGTCAAAATCGCCAACATACTAACTCCAAACAAGCAGGGTTAGCATTGGTCGGAGACAAGTGCACCATCGACGTACAGTACGCCTTAGTACACAGCGTCACCGTGTCCCCATGTGGGTAATCGGAATTAAGTGCCTTGCCCACGGACACAACACAATGGCCCCTGTAGGGATCGATCCGTGGGTCTTTTGGTTTGGAAGTCCAATGCCATAACCACTGAGCCACCGCGTTCACTGTCGTTTGAATAGAAATAATGTTTAACTCTTTAGGCGCGGAATAATCTAAGAAACAGAATTCTTAGCGCCTAATATTCATCAGGAATTTTGCAAAAAACATAGGTTGTCAGACTAAAGCGTTATTATTTTAAAAGATGTTCTAATGATCTCATTGACAGTTTTTCAAATGATTTCCTGTATATATTTAAATGGCACATTTATACTTTCAAGGGACGATATCGTTGTTCATGGATAGGACATACATGGTGCATGAAACATAGGAACACGTATGTTTGTTCAGCCCTTTACTCAACGAATCCCCCCCTCCCCTCCGCGTAATATGCAACTTCAGCAGTTGAACAAATATTATTTTTCAAAAACTTTCAACAAAACCATATCATGTGACCCTCGTTGGAACGAGCTCGTCGAGCTCGTTCCAACGAGGGATCACATGATATGGTTTTGTTAAAATTTTTTGAAAAATTTGAAAAAATGATATTTAAAATAATAAATTTTGATATCGTAAAGGGTAAAGGGTTAAAAACACTTGGAAATGGACACACACAGTTGGGTAAAATGACTACTGCAGTACCTTTCTGCGGTCTGCCGTCTGTCGACTTTAGTCGCCTGTCTCGCCAAAAGAGTTAATGAATTCTCAGTTATTTAGCACAAACGATTGTTTCTCACTGTAAAATCAGTTTGATAAGCTCTCTGAATGGAATGACTTTCTTGAATGCAATCTTGTTCAACCCTTTGCCCAACACAGAAACGATCTCTTAATTTTTTATTCTAATTGTTTTAATTATTTTTTAAACAGATTTCTCAAAAAACAGTCAACAAACTCAGACGATGTGATAAACTCGCTCCAGTGAGAGGGTCACATGATATGGTTTGTTCAAAGAGTTTATATAGTTTGTTTTCTTTTATGTTCCTTGGTCTTATGAAAATTATAACATTCCGTGGATACAGATATTATATGGAGCGCGGTGGCTCAGTAAGTAGAGGTGCAGGCTGCAAGTCGAGAGGTCCTCAGTTCGAATCCAACCAGCGGACAACCGCATTGGGTCCTTGGGCAAGACACTTCACCCCCATTGCCCACGTTGTGGCACGGTGGCGTTGTGTACTAATGCGTACTGTATGTCGATAGTGCACTTGTCTTCAACCAATGCCAACCCCGCTCGTGTGTAGTTAGTATGTTGGAGGGAGACAGTTGATCGTCGTTGCTCGGTGGTTCTCTCCGGGTACTCAGGCTTTCTCCACCAGTAAAACTGTTGTGGTGATTAGCCATTGCGTAGAAATATGTGACCTTAAACATCAATAAATAATATGATAAACAGATATGTATTTCGCTTACATTTTCTTGCGAAGTGACAGTGCAGCGAAAAAGAAGTTAGGCCTGTGACGCTGTGAGATATTATTCCTTATTCAGTTTCGTCTACATCATTCGGTTAGATCCCTGGGTTTGGGTTCCTTCATATTCCTTGACCTCACATTTATGGTATAACGTACCAGATTCTTTTTACTCTATCGAGGAAGTACGCCACCAAGAAGTCAGGCCAAGGTGTACCTTCAGTAGTGGTGTAAGATGTAAGTGAGATACGCGGTGTTGTGGATATTTAGCCTTACAGTGAACACAGTTAATATCATCTGTACTAGTACACTGAGGCCAGTATGGAAAAATAAACAAACACAAATAAAACATACGATTGCTTTTTATAATAAGTGATATCTTGGATTCCATATTATCGCATCTCCTCTCCAAAGGGAGAGATTCTAACGTTCTGTGAGGAGAAAAGCGAAATAGATGCAATCCGACCAAAATTCACTATTCCCTGTCTGTTTATATGTGATTGTGATGTTCATTGTTCGTTCGCATACGTTTAAAAGATATGCATAGATATTATCCAGTTTGTATTTTCAGTCTCTACAATCATTTTTCCATCATTGTGTATTGGATATTATGTATTTCGGTTTAAGGATGTTACACTTCTTTACAAAGGACAGTTTGAGTGAAGTAATCATATTCTATTTGTAAAATTGAAGCAAAAGGGATTACAAGACAGGTGCTCAACACTTACAAGACCAGAGACAGAGAGAGAGAGAGAGAGAGAGAGAGTGGGAGAGAGAGAGAGAGGGGATGGTGGTAAAAATAAACAAAAGGAAAAGAGAAAATGTATTGTAAAATTTCTCAGTCACCCCCCCCCCCCCCCCCCCCCCCCCCCCCACATAAGTGTTCCGTGTATTCGTTGCCTCTAACAAATAGCCCTTTACCGCAACTATCCGTGTAATTTACAAATTAAACAGTCGAAGAAAATATATTTTACAAAAAAATTTCAACAAAATCATATCATGTGACTCCTCATTGAAACGAGCTTGTCGAGCTTGTGTCAATGAGGGGTCACATGATATGTTTTTTTGGAATGTTTTGAAAAATGTTTAAAAAAATAATTAAATTAATAAATTTTGAAATTGTCAGCATTGGGTAAATGTTTAATGACAGTGAAGTGGAACACGAGGTTTATGCGTTGGAACCTGTGAGATTTCATATTATATCGTACCATAATTTTCAGTCAGTCCAGAATGTATGCTACAAAGAAGACAAGCTTTGTGGCTGTTAATTGGAGGTGTAAGTTGGAACTGAGATACAGCTTATGATCCGTACTATGCCAACACGACAGAAAAAAGACAAAATAATGAAATGAAAATTAAAAAATAAATAGAGGATATTTTTTGAATGGACACCTTAACGCGGTCGTGATTTGAAAATTTATACTTCACTTGCTAATCGCTAATGAGAAAATTATGGTATTTATTTATTTATTTATTTATTGGTGTTTAAGGTCATATATTTCTGCACAATGGCTTATCATGACCACGACAGTTTTACGGGTGGAGGAAACCAGAGTACCCGGAAAGAACCACCGAGCAACGGCGAGCAACTGTCAGCTCCCCAACATACTAACTCCACACAAGCAGGGTTAGCATTGGTTGAAGACAGGTGCACCATCGACGTGCAGTACGCCTTAGTACACAGCGTCACCGTGCCTCCACGTGGGCAATGGGTGTGAAGTGTCTTGCCCAAGGACACAACGCGGTTGCCGCAAGTGTGATTCGAACCGAGGACCTCTCGGCTTGCAGCTTGCACCACTACCTACTGAGCCACCGCGCCCCGAAAATTATTGTAACCACCAGAAGAAATAGGTATTCTTTTAAGTATGAGCGTTATTTATTCTAAAAAATGTTTATGTTTTAATCCCAAATTAACTCAAAGTAGTTGCTTCGAAAGCGACGGACATTTTTGTTTAAAGGCCATCGGCGGATAGGCAACGAATCGCTTTCAGCGGGGAAATTAGTCGTCCGCGAAACAGAATAGGCCCCCTCAGCTTTTCACTGAAAGCCACACAGAAACGTTAACAGATATTAGTTCAATACTATGAATATCAATAAGAACAAATATTCACCTGATACATACAGATTACGGCATATACATACATCACACGTCACATGTACGCGGCGGTCAATATATACAGATTACGGCATATATATACACCACATGTTCCAGGACATGCGCATTATCATGATAATTCATTTGTCTAACAATTCTGTCACATAAACAGATTAAATCTTAAATTATTAATACAGTGTTTGGACATAATGTTGGGCGAGAAAAAGTTTAAAAAACATATTTTAAGGAAATATATTGTTGTGTCACCGCAATTTTCTAAGTTGTGTTGTCAAATTATTCACTCTCAGTGTCACTTCCTATGATGATCCGATTGAATTTACGAGTGTGCGACGTGGGCACACCTTCAGGAACTGGGTAGGTGTAATATTGAACTGCACAGTTTCTATCATTGTGTGTATGGGGGTGGGGGTGGGGTAATGGGCTATTAATAGTTATGTCGCTAAATGTAAGGAATTTTGTTTTGTTTTGAAAGCGATCAGCTGAGTCGATCACTGAAACGCATATATAATGTATTCATGCGCCTGTTCTGATAGTCCATTGCGTTATCGGAAACGAGTCGTCAATATGATATGGCCATATGTACAGAATTTGATAGACTTACTATGGTCATAACGCGTAGATTAACGCGCAAGTCAACGTGCTATTTGTGCGCATTCCATGACAGGACTTCTAGTTTTAACTGTATAAAGTTCATTGCGCATGTTTAGATTAAATCATCAGAAATATTTCTGTTCCTGGAAAAAAATAATCTACGGTTCGCTTTACCGACAAACTGAAATATTCCACCACATCAAATCTGAACCATTCATTTTTTTAATCCACGCAAGAAATGTTTCTCTTTCGAGACATCATTTTATCGAATTATTGATGACTTATTAATACTATTGGATGTGTTTGTTCTAAAGTAATTATGAATGGAGACTCATCTTGCCCGTAGTTTATGATTACGTCACGTAGTTCCACTAATTTTGTTAATACATTGATGTTTCCACGGGGAATTAAATATCCTTTGATTGAAATATCCTTAACTGGGCACGGAAAAATTCTGCAGCCTTTTAGTTTAAACAATATTATTGGAACATATTACATTTCTTGTATACAAAATGGAATATTTGTACAAAAACTCAGTATTATACATTATTACACAGCATAAGAATAGAGAAGATACATTTTAACCCTTTACCCAACGCATACGATATCAAAATTTAGTATTTTAAATACCATTTTTTTAAACTTTTCAAAAAATTTCAACAGAACCATATCATGTGGCCCCTCGTTGGAACGAGCTCGACGAGCTCGTTCTAACGTGGGGTCACATAATATGGTTTTGTTGAACTTATTTGAAAATAATATTTTCTCAACTACTGAATGTGCATATTACGCGTGCGAGTGTAGCCGAGTCTTTGGATAAAGGGTTAATGTTAATGCGGTCGATTCGTTGGGCAAAAAAGGGTTAAAGGAGGGATTCGACCGCAAGCTTGGATATACTGACACAAGAAGATGGTTAGGATAAATAGCTAGACTCACGCATCGTCACCTTGGAGGCAGAATAAATTTAGTAAGCAGTCCGCCTAGCTAGATCGATTACCCACTGTCCCTCACTGAACCTAGGCACCCGTTCACCGTGTAAGCAATCACCAGACACGAGGGCATGATGACTCATGGTCAGATGGGTGGATGCCATTTCCCCGACAGATTTGATACAATACATTTTAACACACACACACAAGTAATTACTAACAAAGAAGCGCACAATTCACATTGAATGGGAGAAGGGGCAGGGGGAGGGGACTAAAGTTGGCTCTATCCGAATGTAAACGCAGTTCAGTGAGAGTCGAACCCCCATAGCTGACGATGCGTGAGATTGTTTAAACTGGCCATGTGGAAGAAGAGAGAAAACGTAAAGGGAATGATAAAACTGTATAGAAAAGAAATAAAATAAGCTTGTACATAAAATGCAATATCCTAGAAATCAATACAAAAACACTGGCAGTTCACTGCTTGTGTGGTATACACCTGCTGAGAAGGAAGACATGTGGGGACTTAGTTGAACCGGACCTCTGGCAGAAACACCATATGGTAATGCAAGAATCTATTGCAAACTGGGTAAATATTTAGGTAAATGTTGCAATCACCGAAATCTCTTACTCAGTGGAATCAAATATTGTACGACTTCGAAAGTAAGATGGATAGGTTGTACTTTAGTTATGGATGAAGCTTTGGCGTTTCTTATAGCTGTTACAACTTCGTTACATTTGAGTTTGTATTTTGCCCAAGAGAGCGGATTGTTTTTGCGTTTGGCTATTCGATACAGGCGTTTGCTTTGTCTTATCAGCAGTCTTATCTCGTTATGCATCCATTTCGGTTGCTGGGGCCTGGAAGTAACAAACTTGTTCTGCATAGGCTTGGATGCTATGCCGAGAAGTTTATTTGTGAAGTTAAACTCTATGTTATCAGGGCAGGGGTTGTCAAAAAGTGAGTTCCAGTCTGCACTGACGCAGGCTTCATTCAATGACCTAACATTGCCCCGCGAATACAACCATATGTGCCATTTAAAGCTAAGAGGTATAGTGTATGGAGTAGAGTGAAACAGAGCGAGTGAGTCCCACCCCAAAAGATGCATTTGGTCTTGTTATAAATTCTAATTAAACTTATATTGGAGGAGTGAAAGAGAATATTGCAAGAATGAGTTGCATACAAGGGCATCCAGCCGCTATATTGATGATTCGTGTATAACAAGTTGTAGAAAATAATGTTTTTTATGAGTGAAGTGGCATCAATTGTAGTCTGCGCGCAAAACTCACGAAAAGTGGGTAAACAAACAGTCTATAACAGTAACGGATCCCTTACATAATTTAACTGCTGACCTGAGGTATTGTAACACCCTCAGTTCAAAAATTAAAACGGAGAAGACAAATTATATCTTTTTCATTTACGGTTAAAACAAGAAGTCCTGTCACGAACTGTGCGCTTGTCTAGGCTTAATTGCGCGTAGGAATTGCGCGCAATTGCCACACTGAATGGCATCCAAAGCACGACAGGTTCTCCTGGTTACTCATAGCAAACACAGGCAATGTTTCTGCCAATGGACCTCCGGGTTACCCGGAGGTCCATTGGCTGAAACATTGCTTGTGCACAGGCCATATGTACAGAATTTGATAGCCTCACTATGGTTATAACGCGTAGATTAACGCGCAGGTCGACGTGATATTTGTGCGCATTTCATGACAGAACTTCTAGTTTTAACTGTACAGCATCGAATCTGATAAAAAGTATGATAAAATAGATTGCAGAAAAAAACGACATTTCATTACTGTTTGTCTGTTAGGATATGTGGTCACAGTGCAAGTAACTCAACAGTAGACTCCAATGACGTCCGATTTGAAATACAGTTGGATTTATTTTGTCCGATTCGATTCACATCAACCTAATAGAGTAGCTGGATCCTCACAAACGTAGTTCATTAGTGGAATAACACGTGAAAAGCTTATTCTATTCTTTCATCATTGTATAATAATGGATGTTCATTAGCTTAACTCAAAAATATCACAATCCAGCGAAATTATCTGCCCACTTCCGTGATCAGTGTATTTAAAATAGTATTTCTAACGAGACACAACTTGATATATATTTCATTTAACATGAAATGTCTGAACCTCGTTCACTGAAATCGGTCTGAAACGACGTTTACCTAGACTAAGACCGATTTTAATGAACGAGGTTACGAAATATCCTATGAAATCGTGACGAATTTGATATTTTTCTTATTTAATATTAATTTACTTTCTGCTAAATTTCACTAGAGAACGCAACCTCCATCACTCACACAAATCGACAACTGCATTTTGTTTTTTTCCGTTTTCATATCGAAAACATAGGTTATGATCCTTAAATATAGCGAGCTCGTGGAGTTCGCCGTTCCAATGAAGGGTCATAATCAATATTTGCGAGGCAAAACAAGAAATAGAGAGTAATCACTTGACTGGACTGGTTACGTGAAATAATTCATGAAAGGTGAGGGATGTTGTACAAACACGAGCGCGCGAATGCGCACGAATGTTTTACAATGTAGTCCCTCGCCTCGAATGAATTATTTCACGTAACCAATCCTGTCAAGCGATTGCACTGTTTATTACTTTTCATTATTAACGATAATTATATTATTTAATCCTTTACCTAACGTAACGGCCAGCACTATTCTAAAAAATTCGCCAATTAATTTTGATTATTTTTTTCATTTTGTGTCTCTAAAACATAGGTTATGACCCCTCATTGGAACGAGCTTGTCGAACTCGTTCCAATGAGGGGTCATAACCTATGTGTTTGAGACAAAACATGAAAATAATAGCTATTCAAGAATTTTTTTTTTTTGCAAGTGTCGTCTGCTTTTCATATTAGGAAATTGGTTAAAAAGAACAATGAAGTCCCCATTACATCCAAAGCGTCTTCGTTTGCGCACACGGATACATGACACAATTGTTGATTGCATAATTCACTTGTGAAGTTATCGTTTATAATCAAACCCGGAAATCCCAGTAAATCACACTTTGGAATGTAATAAATATGTTTAGTTGTTCAGAAAAATGGATTGCAAATGTCTACTAGTCGGATTCAACAACAGGCAATGGAATGTAGAAGATTAATTCAATTCTCCTGCCGAAATCAACTCACTAAGCACACGAAAAATGATTAGTATTTGACATAAAGTTCTAAACCATTTAAACGATGGAGGAATATCCACGTCAGTTTAATTTCTATTGACAACAAAAGTCTATGAAAATAGTCTTGTGTCGTCAATTACATAGTCCAATTGCATTCGAGGAAAGTTTTCTCGAAACATCCAAGTATCATCCAAGACATCTAAGGCACGCCGACATCATAACTGTGATATGTTAATATGCAGCGCTTACAATTGTTGGGCTGTTAGAAAATATGAACGCGGTAACAGTTGTGTTACCAAGTTTCGTTAAAACCGCACATATTTGTACGAGATTCGGGCAACGAATGGCTGGTTAGAATGGACTTACCAGCAAAATCCCCTGACCTCAGTCCAATCGAACATGTCAGGAATGTGTTGCAGCTTGCAATTTCAGCCCGTCCAGTCCAGCCAAGAAGTGTTCAGGAGCTTGGTGCCATGCTGGTCCAATAATGGAACAACATCCCACTAAGGACCAACAGGAACCTGATTGGGAGCATGAGAAGACGTTGTCAAGCTGTAATTAACAGTAATGTCGCTCATACTTGATATTGAGCCCATACCAGTTCGCTCCGTCAACTTTTTTTGGCAAATTGAAAAACTTCCTCTTTTACCAATAATATCCATTTCCCCATGGTTATCGTATTCAAAAGCTAAAAAATAACGTCAAACACAAATAAAATCTTGATGTCTGTACTGAAATCACCAAAGATATAATTAAATAAAAAATATATATTCTTGTCATAACAATATTTCAACTAAAATGTAAAACAGGTAGTTGGATATACTTGGTGCTCAGCAAACTTTGAGTAGTATACTAAAAAGTAAACTATGGTGCCTGCAATATTTTCGCGAAAAACTAAATGGTTTGGTTCAGTTTATATACAATAATAGGGGTGTTGGGTCAGGATTTTTTCTTTTTTCATATTTTTTATTTCAATCTTTTATTTTCTTTTAAGTGGTTTAACCCTTTAACCACCACAACGTCCAAAATCGTCCATTACTATTTACAAACTTCGTCACTCAAATTTTATAATTTTCGTCCCCAAAACATAACTTATCACACCTCATTCGAACGAGATCGTTGAGCTCATTCCAATGAGATGTCATAAGCTGTGTTTTTGAGGCAAAAAGTGAAAATCCATTCTAATTCCCTACTTTTTGTTATCAAGTGTTGTTTCTTCATCGGATAAGGTGAAGTGTTAAAATATATTGCTTATATTCCCGGTGTACATGTATTTGAAACCAGACCGTACAGTTAAAACTAGAAGCCCTGTCCCGAACAGTGCACTTATCTAGGCTTAATTGCGCGTAGGAATTGCGCGCAATTGCCATATCGAATGTCATCCAAAACACGGCAGGTTCTCCTGGTTATTCGTAGCAAACACAGGCAATGTTTCTGCCAATGGACCTCCGGGTTACCCGGAGGTCCATTGGCTGAAACATTTCTTGTGCACAGGCCATATGTGCGATATTTGATAGTCTTACTATGATCATAACGCGTAGATTAACGCGCAGACTGTCGTGATATTTGTGCGCATTTCATGACAGGACTTCTAGTTTTAACTGTATGTATCATCAGCTATCATTTTAAATTGATATATTTTTTTACAAAGAAAACATAAAAAGAGTAGGGTCGAGCATGACAATTAGGATCGTCGGAAGACTGTTGCGAAGTCAGCCCACAGGGGTTAATTAAGGCTCGCAAGCTCGGGTAAGAGCTTGAGCTCTTGGGGTTTCATTTGGTAACTCAGTGGACTCGAGTTTATTTAATTTATGAAACAGTTTATTAACAGATTTGAACATGACAAGAGAGTTACATGGAATTGTAGAAACTGGCGACCAGAGTACAGAGGTACTCTGTGGGTACACGCCAGATGTTCTGTTGACAATATCAGGCATACCCTTGCAAGCCAATATTGTCAACACGCAGTAACATTCATGGATTTGTGATAGATGGAAAAATAACATTCGGCAGTATTACTGGGATGTTGGTGTTCGAACTGTCTAACAAATCATAACATGTACCTGGTGAGGCTCCCCGGAGAACTGGGGATGATGAGTTGCACAATTGCAACAGTCACCAGAACATACCGCCGGTTAACAGACGCCCGGTGGAAAATTATTTGATAGCCGAGATTTCAGGGACTGCATGCAGGCTGACCGACAATCTGCATGGCAGTAAAAGAGTCTACAAAATGGCATCCGCCACGTCAAGGGACTTTCCTCAAATTCCCCTGAGTTCAGGGAGAAAATGCTGAAGGTCGCCACGTACCCGAAGTATTGCATCGGAAATTTGGTGTATATAAGCACCAATTTCTGACTGCTTAGACAAGTTATCTCTGGGATCCTGATAACTACGGACCGATCTACAAGAAGAAACCTGGATACCGCCATTCCTATTTGAGGTATGAACTTTATTTAAAATACTATACTTTATGCCAGCCAGAGACAACGACGGTTAGCCGTAATGTGAATGATTTTGAGTTATTAAAATAAGTAGATAATTTGAAACTGGTCTTCGTTGTGATGTACATGACAAGTTCGTGAAGTTACTGAACCCAGAATCTGGAGCCTGTGTCGGAAATCGTCTGGTAAGGAATCACAAAATGCCACGGGTTAGTGGGACCTCACAGCACTGCCTGTGATCACAACGTTGGAAATCATAAATTTACGATCACAGATCCATAGACCTTTGCTTATATTCCACAAAATAGACCATTCATTTTTTTCATTAGCCTTAAACAAGTGAATCAGTGACGTTCCGAAAAGGTGTGTGTGGGGATATGTCACCCCCCAATCCTGGCCAAAATTTCGTATGTTTGGAAATTTTGAGGGTAAGTCATGAGTAGTTGAAAATTCGATCTATCCAGATTTTAGAGCTTCTTTTGTGATGCTGCTCAAAATTCCAACTCGGTTTCAAATCGGTAAAAATTCCATCTGTTACTATTTACATTTACAGTGTACGCAATATCGAGTTTCATAAGTATGCATGATATCAATCAATATTATTTGATAGCCGAGATTTCATGGACTGCATGCAGGCTGACCGACAATCTGCATGGCAGTAAAAAGTCTACAAAATGGCATCCGCCACGTCAAGGGACTTTCCTCAAATTCCCCTGAGTTCAGGGAGAAAATGCTGAAGGTCGTCAAGTACCCCAAGTATTGCATCAGAAATTTGGTGTATATAAGCACCAATTTCTGACTGCTTAGACAAGTTATCTCTGGGCTTCTGATAACTACGGACCGATCTACAAGAAGAAACCAGGATGCCGCCACTACTATTTGAGGTATGAACTTTGTTATTTAAAATACTATACTTTATGCCACGAGATTTCTATTGCACGTTTACTTATCGTAATAAAAAAATCATCGAAATGCACTTCAAGAAAATCACATCATGTAAAATCGTTATCCTGAGTTAATTCCATCATTCACAGTTACAAAATGATGAAACATAGAACATTGATCATTCCTGCATAAGATCTAATTTAATGTTGGACAGTGTGAATTGCTCACAGTTCTCAGCTTGAGCGTTTGTTTAGCACATATTCAATTCCCAGAATAATACCAACTAATAATAACCTGATAATTCTATCATAAATGTGTTGGCATTTCAGTTACTAGAATCAAGTGTATGCCCCCTTTCAGGGCTTCATTTTCAAAACGTTCCTCGATAGTGAAGTTTCAAATAGGAAGAGGGACCGGGACCGGGAGCTGGTCTCCCCTCCCGGTCCCTCCCCCAGTTGGAAATTTACTACACTACCCCCCCCCCCCCCCCCCAATCCTCTAGCAACGTCCATAAAGTGATTGCATATAGTTTGGTCTATATATCGTCGTGTGAGAACCATAAGGTTCTATCTTCCACTGGAAGATAGAACCTTATGGTTCTCACACGACGATATTTCTAGAAAGAGGTTTGAGTATTTTTACTTTGCTTCCTCTAGGCAATACGTTCATCTGACTCACCTCAGGTAGATTTAAATAATTTCCAAAAAATTAAATTAATAAATAGGAAGTGGGATTTGTGCAGTCTCGTGGTCTCCTTCTTTCACGTGTTGCATTAGATGGATGGTACAGAATAGAAGGGTGTAATATGTCAATTGAATTAAATAAAAAATCACTTTGGTAACAAAGACATCATCATGGATTACTGAAAGGTTTTGGCTTCCAGTAATATCCAAAGTCAGTCCATCAAATCTATCTGACAAACAAAATGAATTGTTTTGTTACAATATTCATCACGGTGCATGTATCCATCTATTTTTCTTCCTTTCAAGCATTCTTCTCCGGGTTTTTTGTCTGGATTACCGGTTGCCCATTCTAACCATTGAACTGGTTGCCCTTTCCATGACATAATGTTTTTTCCATCTCCTCGATCATCAAACCCGTCCAACCAAACTTGCGCTACAATTTAAACATAAATCATTACAACTTTAGCGGGCATTCTCCAGTATAATAACAGAGCTTATTGGGACAGTTAAATATCGCAATGCTGAACAGAACTTATTACCATCTCAGCGGGCGACCTCTAGTATATTAACATAGTTTACTGAGGCTGGTAAAATACTGAACAGAATAGATCACGTTAAGTGACGTGTGGTGACGTCAATGGATTGACGATTTCAACAAATAGCCCCATGCGTCAAGTGACTTTTACAAACGGAGACCAAATCTTCAAATATTTTTTTCTCCTTCCGGTTCACCCTTTTCCATTGTTCAGACTGTTTTCGTGACCAACTATTGTAATAATAGTAATGACGTAACTTTTTCGGTACTTTGCGGTTTAATACCAGTCCCCCAGAAATGATTAACAGTCCGCCACCTTATTAACGGCCCGAGAGTGCGGCGGGCTGTTAATCATTTCTGCTCTCCCGTTAATAAACGTCCAAAATCATGTTATTGTTATATCACCCCATTACCCAACACGACTAAAAGTCAAGTCTGGGAGCAGTTAACATTTCAAACATTAACGTGTTAAATTATTTCAACAACGTTAAAAAAATTTAACCAAGTTAATAACGTTAAACTTTGAAGATTATAATTGTATAATATGTAGCATTGCGTCGTTATCTTGTATTTACCCAAGCCGGATCACGCGTGCCGATGATGTCGAATTTTGCGCCATTTGACGAAATTTAAGAACACGAATAATTTAGATGTCCGCAGCCCTCCTACCGACATTGGCGAAGTTTGCCGGCCGATATTTGACGATACAGTAATATCAGCTTCATCCGAACCCCTATTTTCCATGTATGGACTGGTGTTCGAGCAACGGCGGATGTCTCTTTCTAAGAATACGGTCGCAGTAATTGTATTCTTAAATGAAAACATCGCTGAATGTTAGAATTTACGATAACCCGCGAGAACTATATTAACTACTCGTCCTCTGAGTTCCAATGTGTTCTACGTGCCAATAGGCTGCCAGTAGTAGGCTGCCAGTAGGTACATAGGACACACTGAAACTCAAGAGACGAACTGTGAGTAAGTTCAATTATATTCAAATTCAAATCAATAAAAATGGCCGAAGTTATTAAAGTTTTGTTCATTTTAACATTTAAAGTCATTTAACTCGTTAACGCAGAATTATTTAACACCTTAATGTATCTGTATAGGGCATCTATTTTTTCGTCTCACTCAGTTAACTGAAACTGTGCCGCATTGTCGATAGAACTATATTGACCATTTGAATCCAGGCGCCCTTTTCCCGGCCAGGAACACGACACTTCATAACGCCATTATATTATAGGTCGGCTGTTCAGTGAACCTGCGAGGTAGACCAATCAGTATTTTCAACGTGCAGCCCCAAGGCTGCACGTTGAAAATATTGATTGGTCTACCCCATATAATGAATATGGACTCTTCTAATTTCTGCCATTGAACTGGGATGGGAGATACAACTGGAGTTAAAAGGGTTAATAGTGTACGTAAGTAAGGTAAGTTCAATCAGATTCAATATCAAATCAGCAAAAATGGCCGGAATTGGTCTGTTATACTACAATTTTGTTCATTTTAACATTTAAAGTCATTTAACTCGTTAACGCAGAATTATTTAACACGTTAACGTGTTAAGGAAAATTTTAACTCCTCCCAGCCCTGCTGGCTATATAATTCTCCAATAATTGAATGACGTTTCTCGTGAATAACGCCGGTCGGTTGTGTCTGTTACGCTGAATGAAGGGTTCAAACACATCAGAGATACATTACACTACGCGGTTTATTTAGTGCTCAAACACCGCGCTTCCACTTGTGTGGCAAATTATGCACATGTTCCATATGTTTGATCTACCAATTCTGAGAGCAATGTGTTTTGTACAGCATAAACTATAAATTAACAAGTGTTAAAATTATAATTCGTGAGGAGGCGATGTACAAATTTATTTTCAGGACAGCGAAAGTGTATCTCCCAGGTACATAACGAATGGCTTTAGACTCCTATTATATCCCAAGCTATTATTAAATCTCAGTCGAAAGTGTGTTTGAGTGTTTTCGATTCATCGATTTTCGAATTTTATAACAAATTGAACCCATTTGTGAACGTTGTACAAACACAGCTCTCAAACAAATGGGCCACATTTTGTTACTGTTGTTCAGTGAACACAGCTACATTCGATTGGTTAAAATGATTCGACAACGATAAGTTGGTGTGTGCTTTGAATGATTGACCGCTGATTGTATCGAAAATATTGGACTTTTTCCGTGGTGCGCATAATGGAAAGAACGTTGTTTTTTTTCATTTGACAAACCGTATAGAGAATATATCGTCACCCGAGTTCGTTGTGGATAACACCTTGATACACATAACTCACGATATCTTACCGACTACTTCTTACCTTATTTATTTATTTATTTATTGGTGTTTAAGGTCACATACCTATGCACAATGGCTAATCGTGACCGTGACAGTTTTACAGGTGGAGGAAGCCGGAGTACCCGGAGAGAACCACCGAGCAACGACGAGCAGCTGTCAGCTCTCCAACATCGTAACTCTGAACTCTGCACCACAGCACAGGCGGGGTTAGATTGGTTGAAGACATGCGCACCATCGACGTGCAGTACGCCCCAGTACACAGCGTCATCGTGCCCCCATGTAGGCAATCGGGGGGAAGTGTCTTGCCCAAGGACACAACGCGGTTGCCGCAACTTCTTACCTACTAAACGACTAACTGCGATGAATAATAAACTAATAATAAATTAAGAAAATTTTAATTTGTTTAACGTGGAGCGGTTATTAACTTCCGACATTTCTGAATACGAGCGAACAAAGTAGAGCTGTAGGTTTCTAAATTTCTTGTTCGGTTTCGGTTTTGTTTTTTTTAGGAGGAGTAAAACCTCGGTTCGGTTCGGTTTTCGGTTTGTTCATGAGGCCAAATAAAATTCAATAAAACTCATTCTTATGTCCGAAGTCATAACTGAATGGCACTGAAATTGAGACAGACTCAATGAATGCCCGAAATAAGCTATAATACATGAAGAATCAGGAAGGCCAATATAATAATTACCTAAATATACAGAACTTTTATTGTGTTTGGCCATTTTTCGAGGTCTGACACCTACACCCAACTTGAGGAAAGCTGCAAACACAACTAAACTGAAATGTCGGAAATTCACAGAATGTAGCCTTCTCAGAGTAGTGAGAGTACCCAGACACTGCCATTGGCAGTGTCTGGGTACTCTCACTACTCTGGGAAGGCTACATTCTGTGAATTTCTACAGCAAGAGAGTATTTAATAAAAAACGAAAAACCTTAGATTACGGGATGTCGACGGTTTCGGTTTAGGTTTAAAAAAAAACAAAAACTAAAAACCTCGGTTCGGTTTCGGTTAACCTACAGCTCTAGAACAAAGGGGAGATCACCCTGTCTTGAGTATATATACAGATTATATTTTTACAAAACTTACATGGCGCACTTTGAAACCCAAGAAACTCACAGAAACTTGTTGGAATTAATATTCTGCTGGATAATGCTAGAAGAAAATATCTATTTGGTAGTCACACGTGTACTGATATGGAGAATGGACAGCACGCCCAGTAGGCGGGGGTTATGAGCTGTTCTCCATAGTCCCTATGATAGCTAATGTGATTGAATAATGCGGGGAAAAGCCAGAATAACAACAGGGAATACACTGCTGAAACATGGTAAAATTTACGGCTCATACAAATAGGTGAGGACTTTTGTTTATGAAAGTTATGTAAGATTTTTGAAGCAGACTTCAACGCAACTACGATGCTGAAGAGAGTTCTTCTCTCCTTAACTCATAACAACCCGTTTGAAAAAAAATAAGGGTAGCCCCTGTTCTTTCTTTTTCTTCCTTGTGACCAGTCAAGACCTTTCCATTTTCATAATGGCTGTCCAACTACCAGCTACCAGCTCCCAGCTCATGTGGCAAGAAATTTCATTGTCGCAACCAATAGTTTGTCATGATGTATGTTCTTGATTTCTGTTCATGCCGATCTTGAACGCATATGCAGTTAAATTCTGTATTGTTTTTGATACTGAAAATATTTATTTATTTGAGTTTAAAGCCACACCAGCAGCGGGGGCTATATATATTGCCGCCAGGCCGTTGATGTTTTAACGATCTGTGTACAGAGAAACAAGGTGAGTCGTTACTACCACACGATGATCTATCGAAGCTACCTGATCGATTTGGCGAGGCCTTCGTTAAAAAGGTAAAATTAATTCAGGAAACAATTTGTGAACAAAATCGATATAAAACAGAGACCATCAGAAAAAGAACTTTCAACTTGTCGAACTTTACAAATCCACGAGGTAACCAAGTTAGTAAGAGAATTCTCAAATGCCTCATGTCAACTCGACCCAATGCCAACATCTATTATCAAATCATGAGTAGACTCTTTGGCTCCTGTAATCACAAAGATGACCAACAAGTCTCTGCTGGAAGGATATATGCCTGATGTGTGGACAATCGTAGTTGTGCACCCTTTTCTGAAGATAAAAGATACAGAACCTGTGTTTAAAAAACGTCCGGCCAGTGAGTAACTTAACATTCGTTTCTGAGCTGTGTGAAAAAGCTGTCATTGACAACCTATTGTTACATAGTGATATGCGTGCTCAATTACCGGCCAACACATCAGGATTCAGAAAATTTCAATCAAATGAAACGGCATAACCCAAGGTTCAGAAAGACATCCTGCTTAAAATGGAGTGTGGAAGGGTGACCTTGCATGTTCTTTTAGACCTTCGTGCTGCTTTTTGACTCCAATGAACTATGATTTTGGACTTAGTGCTGTACCCGCTAGTTGGCTATCATCATACCTGAAGAACAGACAGCAGCGTGTATCAATAAACGGTAACCTGTCAAAAGTCTTCCATCCGGAATGTGCAGTCAAATGGGGCAGTTGCCTTGGGCATGTTCTGTTTCTATTCTATATTTCAAAACATTTTCCCACCATTGAATCCCACCTGCCTGACTCTCATGATTATGCTGATAACACACAGGCCTACTTTGCTTTTCGACCACCAACCAGGGATCAAACCAAAGCTCAAGAAATTATTGAATCATGCCTTACGGATAAGACTGAATTCCTAATAACTGGTTCAAGTCAGAAACTCACTAAAATTGACATCAACTCAGTGAAGGTAGGAGATTCCACAACCAGGCTCTAGTGACAGTGTACGTAATATCGGTGCCTTCTTTGACTCAAACATGTCTATGGAGAAACAAGTAACAAATATGTGCAAAAAGCTTTTCAGAGGTCGATACAAAATTAAACAGATAAGACAGTTCCTTACAAAAGACTCCACAAAAACTCAAATTCATGCCTTTGTAACTTCACATTCGGATTATTGTAATGCCTCACTTTTAAACATTCCACAATACCAGAACTCTCGTCAGCAGAAAGTATTGAATACATAAGCCCGAGTGGAATGTAGGGTATCACGAACTCAACACATCACTCTTGTTTTGATGGATCTGCACTGGCTGCCAGTGAAGTACAGAATAATTTTCAAATATTATTATTAGTTTTCAAGGTAACAAAATAATATTTCACCAGCCCACTTTATTGAAGTATAATGTTGACGCTACATAAACGGCTATATTATTATTATTATTATTATTATTATTATTATTATTATTATTATTATTATTATTATTATTATTATTATGTAGGGTAAAGGATTCTACCAGAAAGTGAAATACGTTTAAAAAGATGAAAAATGAACATTAGCTTGACTGTGAAATAAATTGCGAAAGCAGTAGTGAATAATAATACCACAATTTGTTTAAATACTGTGTAAATCAACAATTTGGCTGAATGCTGTGTAAATCAATAATTTGTCTGAATACTGTGTAAATCAACAATTCGTTTGAATACTGTGTAAATCAACAATTTGTTTGAATACTGTGTAAATCAATAATTTGTCTGAATACTGTGTAAATCAATAATTTGTCTGAATACTGTGTAAATCAACAATTTGTTTGAATACTGTGTAAATCAACAATTTGTTTGAATACTGTGTAAATCAACAATTTGTTTGAATACTGTGTAAATCAACAATTTGTTTGAATACTGTGTAAATCAACAATTTGTTTGAAAACTGTGTAAATCAACAATTTGTTTGAATACTGTGTAAATGAACAATTTGTTTGAATACTGTGTAAATCAACAATTTGTTTGAATACTGTGTAAATCAACAATTTGTTTGAATACTGTGTAAATCAACAATTTGTTTGAATACTGTGTAAATCAACAATTTGTTTGAATACTGTGTAAATCAACAATTTGTTTGAATACTGTGTAAATCAATAATTTGTCTGAATACTGTGTAAATCAACAATTTGTTTGAATACTGTGTAAATCAACAATTTGTTTGAATACTGTGTAAATCAACAATTTGTTTGAAAACTGTGTAAATCAACAATTTGTTTGAATACTGTGTAAATGAACAATTTGTTTGAGTACTGTATAAATTAACAATTTGTCTGGATACTGTCTAATTCAACAATTTGTTTGAATACTGTGTAAATCAACAATCTGTTTGAATAATGTGTAAATCAACAATTTGGTTGAATACTTTGTAAATCAACAATTTGTTTCAATACTGTGTAAATCAACAATTTGTTTGAGTACTTTGTAAATCAACAATCTGTCTGAATACTGTGTAAATCAACAATTTGTTTGAATACTGTGTAAATCAACAATTTGCCTGAATACTGTGTAAATCAACAATTTGCCTGAACACTGTGTAAATCAACAATTTGCCTGAATACCATGTATATCAACAATTTGCCTGAATACTGTGTAAATCAGCAAGTTGACAAAATACTGCGTCAATCAACAAGTTGACAAAATAATTTTGTATATGAGATGAAGTCAAAAGACTAAAAAAATGGATTTCTTTTAATTAATTTTCATTGTTTTTTCATTTTTTTTGTCTCAAACCATAGGTTTTGACACCTCGTTGGAACGATCTCGTCGAGCTCGTTCCAATAAGTGCTCTTAACCGATGTCTTTGGGACGAAAAATTTAAAAAAATTAGTTATTAAAAAATTTTGTTTGCAAGTGTCGTCTGCTTTTCAAGTTAGGTAAATATCACAAGTTTAGTGAATAATCAACTCTTATATCTCAAGATACACAGATAAAGGTCGAGGTAACTCCATCTCAGGTCAAGGCGTAAACTGATCGGTAACTTAAACAACACTTAATCCGCACACTTGAAAAATCTAGAAAAAGGGAGCACTTTGAAAGGAAAAATTTGACACTGTCATTTCAAATATTACGCGTGGTAACGTATGCTACTGGATACTAAAACATACAAGAAACTACGCGTACTCTCATCCAATCAGAAAGAGAGGATGTTAGTTAGTCTTATTGGAACAGATGCTAATCCTGTTTTTCAAACCTGTATCACAACCAAGTTCCATGCTACATTGCAACTGGAGTTTCTTCCCTCAAATTGACTCACAAATACATGATCTCAGGTCCAGACAGAACCACCGCGATCCTCGGTGTCCGAACAACAAAGTATCAAATGTCCTTTATCCATACAACTACGAAACGTTGAAATTATATAAATATATGGGTAAATTCGTCTCTATTGAATGTTAAATCCGTATTAACCCATGCCTGTAACCCCCAAAAAGAAAGATCTAGGGAGGTATAGATAACTCATTGTCACCTAAAACAGTGAGCAGCAACCATTGTTTCCCACCTGTTTTCGAATCACCTAAAAGAAAGTTCCTATTGTAGTAATTTGAAACTATGGATCACTATGTTCTAAATATCAGTACAGCAATCTTAATGCCCACCTTTTCTCGAATCAACTAACATAAAGTCCTTTTTGTAGTGATTAGAAACTATGGATTACTGTGTTCTAAATATCATTGCAGTAATCTTAACAGCCGCCAATCAACTAACCGAAAATCCCTATTGTAGTAATTAGAAACTGCCGATCTTACAAAAGGCCCTTTGTGCTCAGATGTACGCGACAGCACAATAGCTTTTATCACACACGTTATAGTAGTACACTGTAGTGTTTTATTATATGGCTCAGAGTTACCCAGTGCGATAAACACCGAAATCTTAGAAACAGCCAATAATTGTATGACTCAAGTTACCCCAGTGCGACAGACACCGAAATCTTAGATACAGCCAATAATTGTATGACTCAAGTTACCCCAGTGCGACAGACACCGAAATCTTAGAAATAGTCTATAATTGTATGACTCAAGTTACCCCAGTGCGACAGACACCGAAATCTTAGAAATAGTCAATAATTGTATGGCTCAAGTTACCCCAGTACGACAAATACCGTAATCTTAGAAATAGTCAAAAGTTGTATGGCTCAAGTTACCCCAGCGCGACAAATACCGTAATCTTAGAAATAGTCAATAATTGTATGGCTCAAGTTATCCCAATGCGACAAACACCGAAATCTTAGAAATAGTCAATAATTGTATAGCTCAAGTTACCCCAGTGCGACAAATATCGTAATCTTAAAAATAGTCAATAATTGTATGGCTCAAGTTGCCCCAGTGCGACAAACATCGAAATCTTAGAAATAGTCAATAGATATATACATGGCACTATGCGTTTTGACACTCGTCATCGAAGCACAAAACACGTGTATATTGTATCAAATCATCCATTGTATTTTATTTGTGTTCGAGCTTTACCACCTCGTACTATTCTGTATTACTGTGATTTAAGCAATCTACCTGGTCACGGTGGAGTGTCAAGCTATTGTGGCATTACGAGTAGTGCTGTTTGCTCGGTAAACGACATTGGCACTGCTGTACTTTATATTACTTTTATTAAACTATTATCAATATAAACTGGTAGAGTGATGGAAGACCATATCGGCGCTTCATTCTCAAGTGCAGATACCATAACTTAAAAGCTTCATATTCAATGGATGTTCTTTATATGATCTTGGGAGTGAAACTATTTAGTCTTTAAGGAATTGCCCTGTTGCAACTTATAGACAAATTTGGTAAACACAAATAATTTAGTACTTTACCCGTAAACACCTAAGGTCTCTGATGATCACCAAAATACTCTGTCTGGAACTATGTGGATAACCACTATCAGCTTATTTTGTCTTTTTTCTATTTTATTCGAGAGAGCTTTAGATTTTGTGGGTGAACTTATCTCAGCTTATCTACATGCGGTAAGATTATCTCTATTCTTTCGACACTCCTGACGTTCAGTGATTTAACCGAACTGAATCGTCAGCCTGGAAAGAGGTCTCTGTGCATAAGTCTCCTTTTTTCCCCACTCACTTTGTAACAGGATTACTTATACCTCTGTCAAAACAACACATGCGTTTGAGGTCACGTTTCTCTTACTTGTCACTGCTTTGAAGAGAAGAAAAACAGAAAGTGAATTAGGAAAAAAAAAAACGCACACATTACACGCAATCGCTCATAATACCGCGTCCCTGGTCTTGTTGCATCAGCGGTGAATTTATTTGGGATTCGCCCAAGATTCTGTTGACGTGGCTTCCTTTCATCTTCTATTTTCGTGCTTCCATTTCGTTAAACTAAAGAACCATTACAATTTTCATATCAGTACAAATCAGTAAAGTCCTGATGCCCCTGCCCTTTGAAGACCACAATTCGATCCATGTATTTATTTATTTATTTATTTATTTATTTATTTATTTATTTATTTATTTATTTATTTATTTATTTATTTATTTATTTATTTATTTATCAGTTTCACTGTATTTTAAATTGAATATGTTTTAATTAATTATGTTTCGTCAGCCCTTTTCAGATTGGAATTATTGGTAGCACTTACATGCTTCCTAAGGTAGGCTATTTGGTGGGTTTTCTAGTCATGTGACAGCTTTGTGAAGATTTCACTGGTCGCTATTGTCTTTCCTGGAATCCATTTTTGATTTTGAATCGTTGTCAGAATTTGAAAATTTGAAATGTTGTCTCTGCAGATTTTGGATTCGTTTTGGTATGTTAATAGTCAGTATTTATCGCTTCTGTATCTTATCGTGTCTCGGTGATTTCGTCATATTGATCGTAATTCGTTATTTTGATTCGGTGTTCCGTTTGTTCGATTTTCCGACCGACTGATTGACGTTTCGTCTAATAACCCAAATAATATGTTCACATCTTGCATGAATTGGTAATGGGATTACATTCTTTACAGCCTTATTAACCCAGCACAGCATGTTAGAGACTTAGAGCGGAGTAATGGAATGATGAAGTGTGTTGATGGTCAATAGTCAGCGATTGAAGTGTGTTTGGGATTTAGAACCACATTCTGGTGAGTTCCATGTGCTGTATTATTTATGTGTATTGCAGATTGGAAAAAGGGGCTGAGATAAACGTTAACCCTTTACCTAACATGAAAAGCAGACGACACTTGGAATAAAAATTCTTGAATAACTAGTTTTTTAAATTTTTTGTCTCAAAAACATAGGTTATGAACCCTCGTTGGAACGAGCTCGACGAGCTCGTTCCAACGAGGGGTCATAACCTATGTTTTTGAGACAAAAAATTAAAAAATAATGAAAATTAATTGGCGAATTTTGAGAATAGCGCTGGCCGGTTTTGGCCGTTACGTTGGGTAAAGGGTTAAC
Source organism: Pictodentalium vernedei (assembly GCA_031216915.1). NCBI lineage: Eukaryota > Metazoa > Mollusca > Scaphopoda > Dentaliida > Dentaliidae > Pictodentalium > Pictodentalium vernedei. The sequence goes on along the minus strand of CM062297.1, from coordinate 875,141,819 downwards.
TAATTTAATTTAATAATAATATATTTTAACAGGCAGTAGGGACGTCTAGATAATGGGTAATTATACATGTAGGTACATATCTGCTGACTAGCTGTATTGTTTGCGTCGGACTAATCCCTGACTCAAACAATGCTGGTAGCCAGCTGGTGTGGTGCCATGTTTATGACAGTACTGTGTTTGATTTGGGTATTTAGATATTTTGCCCCACAAGCTATCAGGCGTGTGATTTATATATAGTGTCGGGAACGACTTAGCTATGGTGAAGCGCTATGGTTTAGAAAGTTCAATGTACATATTATTAATATGAAATTTAGGCAAACCTAAAAGCGAGCGAAAGTGATGCATTAGGCCTAAAGTGCCGTAGGCCTACATTTACTGGTAAAGAATAGGGGACCAACCAAATTTCGAGATAACTACTTCTATCTGCGTTTTGTTTGGAGGATATTATTTTCCAGTGCTCTGATTGAAAGATAATTTTATCATTGCTTTGATTGGAAGATATATTTATGGCGTCGTTGCTTTCCGGAATTTATCCGAGGAGTTACGGAAATTGCTGCGTTCATTTTTATTTTTTCACAAATAGCGTGTAGCATTTATTGTTACTATTACCAACTGTTAGTAGCCACTACAAGAAAATACAGCAGTGTTGTGCAAAAAAGGACGATGATAATATGCCAATGCAGTTTTACTGAAACCATCTTTAAAATGATAAGACTGAGTATCACAAATGTAGTTTCATCATTCGGACCAGATTTTTATATAGGACGTTTCGGCCCCAGGATCTATGGACGAGTCGGACCATATTTCTGTCCGATTCGGACCAGACTATTGGACGATTCGGACCATGTTTGTGGACGATTTGGACAAGGTTTCTGGGCAATTTGCCCAACAGACACACAAACTACACAAGCCAACACAGGCATACGCAATTCACAAGACAGCACAGACTTGTCTTTTAAATTAAATAGGCCTAGAGCTTTATGTGCCAATTTCAATAAGCCATTTGCATTAATTTCACTGATAAAAAATACCGGCGTCCCGGTATTGTTTGTAGTTATCACAACAGATAATTCTTAGAGTAATTATGAAACAGCAAATCCTTTGCTTCTGGGTCAAGTCAGGGAAGAGGAAAAAAGACGTGACATCAACACTGACCTGACTGTTTTTATTTGCAATGCATTTTGGGTCCGTATACCGAATTTGGTCAACATCGGCCCAGTAGTTAGCTCGTTGCTAAGGGGCGCTCTAGTTACTAGGAAATTCACGTGACATCAACATTCACCTGTCTGTTTTCATTTGCAATGCATTTTGGGCCCGTATACCGAATTTAGTCAAAATCGGCCTTGTTGTTAGCCCGCTGCTGAGGGGGCGCCATGGTTGCTAGGGAAGTCACGTGATGTCATCATTCATCTGTCTGTTTTCATTTGCAATTCATTCTGAGTCCGTATACCGAATTTGGGCCAAATCGGCCCAGTAGGTAGCCCGTTGCTAAGGGCACGCTCTGGTTGCTCGGGACGTCAGGAGACGTCAACATTGATCTGTCTGTTTTTATTTGCAATGCATTTTGGGTCCGTATACCGAATTTGGTCAAAATCGGACTAGTAGTTAGCCCGTTGTTAAGGAGGCACTCTGGTCGTTAGGGAAGTCACGCGACGACACCATTGACCTGTCTGTTTTCGTTTGCAATGCATGGTGGGTCCATTTTGGTCAAAATTCGCTAGTACTTTGCCCGTTGCTAAGGTCGCGCTTTATTTGCTATGGACGTCACGTGACATAATCATGACCCCATCTGCACCCCCCCCCCCCCACCCGATATATTAAGGGTCCCTTGACCCAATGAGGGTGAAGGCAATGGTGGAGAGCCATCACTTGTTCTAGCGTCCGAGTATCCTTGAAAAAATGAAACCTCATTTGTCCCCGGCTCCTTTGGGAAAAATCCCTAAAAGTTTAATCAGCCAGAGTCATCGTCGTGAAGTCTCATCTCGTTAACTACTTCTCACGTAAATAAATCATTTCTTCAATTGCGAATGTCAATTTCCGCCATGCACAAACATGTCAGCGTCCTTGTGTACCACTTCCGTTGAAAAATTTTGAAGTTGATGCCTTTGAGATGAGCGTGGCTTTGAGTTCAAACAAACGGTACATACGTGTTGCCTAATAACTTGCGAAGCAAGTGATCCTTCGGATCGTTTGCACGCGACCCTGCGGGTCGCTTTCGCTCGCTATTATTATTAATAGTATTGTTGTGTCATCAGTACTGTAGAGGTAATCTGGGAAATATCTACGAGAGGTATTCATTTATGTATTTCAGATTCCCGACATATCGATTTGATGTTATGATGAATAGTGGTGATATATGGTGCAAATAAATGTTATATAGAACTTAGACTGAGTTTAGTTTGTGGCACAGACCCATACTTAGTGTCTCATATTCTTCCTCGGTGCCTAATGGGGGGCCTGTAACAACACGTTCAACAGTCACGGTCAAATCATGTCGGTAGTTGTACGCGTGGAGAAAGTCGGAGGACCAGAAAGGAACCACAGTGTATTGGTGAGTAACGGTAAAACTGCCAAATTTACTAGCCTCCACCTCAACAAGTAAAGTAAGCATCGGTTGAAGGCATGTGTACCATCGACGCGCAGCATGTCCTTTGCACACATCACACCGGGCACCTATTTGGGCAAATGGCGTTAAGTGTCATTCAGAAGGACACAACAGGTAAATTTGGGCCGAACGCGTGATACGTGCGATCAGTATGTAAACACTTGAAACAAACCTGTGTTAGGTAGTTCGCGAAGCGATTCTGCTAATCGCAAACGCATATATAAACGTTCCATCAGTATAAGATGTCCTCCGTCCATTTTACAGTTTACTGTTGCTTCAGACTGGTTTACCTTTGATGTATTATATTTCAAGCACATTTTAATGTCAGTATAGATCCACAAGATGTAACCTTTGTCACTGGGACAGAAACCTGTAAGAGAAATTTTAATTCAATTTATAATATCTATGCTACATATAGGTAGATTTTATATCGCAAAGCAAATCTTGGTATGTAATCCATCAAAGCACGGCCAACGTCACTTTTTGCACATGTTTACAATTTGGATTGTAGATTATTTGGTGAATTTGCATTTTCGTGTTGTTCGATATAATATAAGGACAAATGCATGGCTTGTCGTTGACTACGCCCATATAGTGCCCAGTGAGGTTGTGTAGTTCCCTCTGCTTGCTTCGCGTCGGGAACTACACCACATCACTGGGCACTACATGGGCGTAGTCAACGACAAGCCATGCACTATTCCTTAAATGTTACCGTTTGACGTTTGACATAACCACAAGCAATATTTGAAAATGACGTTGCCCGTTTCGACATTATTTCATCAACCGCTTCATGTTTCTAGACTCTTCACATGTGTAGCAGACAACATTCCGAATGAAGTGTTTAAATTCCTTTTACTATTTGAACGAAGAAGGCGTGACCTCGAACTTTATCTGATTCGCTGATTATTTGTCCAATGAAGTCGCAGGGTACACCAGCGGTTTGTTTACTGACCTTTGTATCGTAAAAGGGTGTCTTGTTCATTTCGAGATGTGGGTGTTGGGCTACAGGTAGGGTGTTATTGGAACATATCAAGACTGGTGATGACGTTAATATGAACTGGGGGTTTCGGCTCACAGCTTATATTTAACTCCGACGCTCCGAGTGTCGGTTGAACATAAACTCCGAGACGCAAACCTCAGACCATGTTACTGTCAATTGATCACTATAACTTATAAAATATTCAAGGCGAATTTGAGATCGGAAAGCGAATCTTGATAAGCCATTCAGCAAAGCATGGTCGACATGTCTTTTTTCACATCGAAGGTATGTGCTTATGTTTGAGGTAACAAAATATTTATCGACTTTTCAAACAGTACGTTTGACATTTTGGGCACTAGCATCGGATTATCGTCGCCTTTCACATCACTGCCTTATGTACAGTCTTAGGTAATCAGAATAAAAATGTGACGTTGTATCATTTCAACAATTCATTTAGCTGTGTGTTAAGTATTAAAGTAGTATCTGCTACAGTACGTTAGGAGGGGTACCCACGAATGGTATTTACGTCGTATTCCTGTCATTATATATGGAGGTTTGTCAGATATTCCGTGGCACCAATAAGGCCGGAGGCTGGTATAAATTGCCATTTTAGATTGTCAAGCGATAGGGAGTGAAAAGCAACTGCCATGACAAGTCTAAACTCCAAATGCCTGCTTTATTGGAACTTGGATAGGAAAATATATTGGACAATACCTCCTGTTTTCCCAGACTTGTGCCATTCGTTTAATCGGCTAATGTATGAATAGATTTGTTCCGGAATTGATATTCAAAAGGGCTTAACTGAGTTTAGCGATGAGTTTAACCCTTTACCTAACATGAAAAGCTGACGCCACTTTCACTCAAAATTATTGAATAACTATTGTTTATCATTTTTGTCTCAAACACTTAGGTTATGACCCCGCTTTGGAAAGAACTCGATGGTTTTGAGACAACAAAACGAAAAAAATAATGAAAATTGATTGGCGCCTGTTGTGAATAGCTCTGGCCGGTTTTTGCCGTTACGTTGGGGAAAGGGTTAAACGTGAGCACAACTGCGAAAGTAGACAATGGAATCCTCCCAGTTCAGAACACGACAGAACCATTGTACATAAAAGGAGACGTATATTCTCACCATGAATAATTATGGCATCTCAGCCTCCCCGGTGGTGGATGACCCCCGATTTCATTGGAGATTTCTCCAATCATTTGATAAACACAGTGGATTGTAATGCCGAGCCACTTCATGGCTGATGTTGTTGCTGGGGTGTCTTCTGCTCACTGTCGGACCAGGCTCCCCATTCGGTTTGTCCCCTCCTTGTGGAGTCGAAATTTCCCACTGACGTTTGGCCGAAAACTACTGAGCGCTGTAAAAATCTGGGAACCCCGAACGATATAGGAGTCGTAACTATGACAGACCCGATCGAAACGGAAACACACTTTTCTGTAATGATAGAGTATATTTGCCTGTCGACCAAAAAGAGTCAATATCCCCCCGAACTACAACTAAACTATCACAGCCGGAGACAAACTATACTGTAGTGACAGATTGCATTGGCCTGAAGACCAGAAATATACACTATCCCCCGAACTACCGCTGAACTATCGCATCCGGAGACAAACTATACTTGTCAAAGAGGGTCGTGAAGTGAACATGCCTGAAGACTCCAAACTCCAACATCGCATGGTAGGGCCGAGGACTGTCTCAGTGCTCTCGTTGGCTCCTTATTCAGGTTCCACGTCTGGATGTTGGAGTCTAAGGGGGTTAATAACCCCCAAATCGTCCCGACGCGCCTTGGATGAGCTAAAACCATTCGATTGCTGCAAGATACAAAATCACAGTCACCAATCTTAAAAGTTAGCTAAAATCACCCATCTTTCCGATGATTTGGCAAACTAACAAATCGTACCTCGAGTGAAATAGGGCGCCAACTGCAATTTTATTTCGTTGTAGCTGACGCTTGTTGCACCCAAGGGACGAAATATCAGTTAACTTCATTTTCTTGGAGAGGTTGAAATTGTGGTTTGAATCAATCACGAAAGTATCGGAAATTGGACAACCACGAATAAAAAGGCTTTTAAAGTAACTGAAAAAGTTTCAACTAATGTCGCGATCCGGTCGCAATATTGGGTCAAGGCGGCCTCCTTGGCTCCTGGGTTTCTTCTCTCTATTCAGCTTCTGATCAGCGGCTAGTACCATTTAACTGCTAATGGTTAGCAAGGTGTTAGGAAACCCTACATCGTCACTGCATCGTCCCATTTTACTGCTTCTACCGTGAAAGTGTATCCATTCAGGAAAGATGTGGAGACAATGACTCGCGTCTATATAACAACATCTTTTATATGGCTGAATTTATTTGTGAACGATCTGAAATAAGGGCTGACTACTATTGAACAGAGAGAGAAGTATGAATTTTCAATTAGGATTGTTCACCTACGGAATCCTCGCCAATTTTAGATGTATACATGGAACTTAATTAAGCACCCTCGCTTTTTTCGCAGTGGTGTTAATTGAAACTGTCATTACTTTCATCCTCTCTTTCAGATGTCCGAAAGTGATTGTTTACGGAAAGAACGGTCTGATGACAAACGAAAAACAACACAATGGTGACAATATGCACCAATGTTTTCGATGAAAAAATGTTCTCTCGACAAGTGTGCCGCTGCAACGGTTTATGATGAAACAATGCCGGCAATTGCTGACAACAATGTAGCTTGTGATCTCCTGAACACAATAGCAGTGTCTGACGTTAGTAGCAAGTGTATCAACCACGTGCCCGTTGACAGCTTGCACCCTCCTCCTAATCCTACCAGTGAGCCTTCTGTTACGGTCCAGAGGTAATTGCTGCCACTCCTAATGCAATGCAGCTTCTAAATCGGCCAAATTTTGTACAGGCGGATCGCTTGCTTGTACACGGCGTCCCAGAAAGATCCAGATGTGTTCTAAAGGATTCGAGTAGGGGCTCATTACAGGCCAAGGTAGTGTTGTAATAACGTTGTTCTGAAAGAATGCTCTCACAGCATGGGAACGATGTGGCCTTGCATTGTCGTCCATGAATATAGGGCGAGTAACCAACGGGTGGTAGTCAGAATGAGGCAGGACAACCGGATTGAGAATGTCCCGGATCAACTGATGGCCATTGAGATTCCCACGTACAGTCACCACATCAAGTTTACAATCGCGAGAGCGGCATTCCCAGACCATTACTCATCCCCCACCATACGGAACAGTAGGTCTGATGTTCCTGAGCACGTAAGCAGTGTTTCTATGCTTCTACACTCTCATACGACCATCTGTGACGTGAACTCGGAACCTACTCTCGTCTGACCAATGGCCTCTACTCCACTTCCTGAGATTCAAATGTTGTCGTGCTTACATAATTCCAAACGTCTTCGGTGATGCTGTTCGGATAGAGATGGACGCTTGGTGACCCTTCTGGACCTCATACCCAATGCTCTGATACGGTTTCAGACAGTTCTGTGATCGGGGAGCTAAAGGCGTTTCAAACCCCCACTTGAAGCAAAGTGTTCAAGCCTAAAGAAGCGTGCCAAAATCCGATCTTCCCTAGAAGAGGTATTTTGGAGTTGTCCTGGCCTTGGTCGGTCCTTAACATCGATACTATCTTAATGTTTTTGGACAAGTCTGCTGATGACAGAATGACTATCGCCAAGTTGCCTTCCAATAGCTTTGAATGACATGCCTGTTGCATGCATGTCGATGATTTGCCATCTTAGAGCCTCTGACAATCTGTCATGTCAACATTTATTGATAAAAGAAGTGACAAATTTTCATGTTTCATACCCAGATATTTCATGCGGGTGGTGGTGTCTTTTGTGACATTCGTGGGAAGCACGCTCCACGTGGACGATGGGGTGTGTTTAGGGTACGCTATCAACCAGAAACCTCATGTATCACTAGATAACATTTACTGCACGACATAGCAATCATTAAAACATAATAATCAGTAACAGCAACTCCATGGTCACGAATCGTCATTCGTGGGGGGGGGGGGGGGGGGTGGGGAGGGGGCGGTGTTTAATTAAGTTATATATATATATATATATATATATATATATATATATATATATATATATATATATATATATATATCATATCGAAATATCTAAATGCTAAGCTACAATTTGATAGCATTAAAGGAGCTAGGAATTTAAACAACGCAATCTAGTTTGGCAGAGTTCATTGGGCTCTGTGAAACACGATTGAAGAGGGATATTCAAATTGAAAATTTAAGATAGCCCCGTCAAAGGCAATGTCACAAAAAATTACAGAACTCGTTTAAACAAAAATAACCCCACTTTTTACCAGTCAATAATTACGGAAACTTCATTCACTTTAATATTTATACTTTCGAAATATCAAAATGCTAAGCTGTATTTTTTACATTGAAGAGCGAGGAATTCAAACCATTCGCGCTCAGTGAAACACGATAGAATAGGGATGCTTGAATTGAAAAATTGTGATAACCCCAAAAAGGCTATAAAAAAACAATTACTGAACTCTTTTAGGAAAGATAACCCCGTTCACATTGTGCTTCTTTCTGTCGGGCAATCTCCCATTAATTATGACAAGGCAAATCCACACACACTTACTAATTTCACTTTACACATAACATAAAGCACATCCACAGAATATTGAACATCCGGAACTCTATCAGTTAATGAATGCCGAAATGAAACCTCTATCAGTCTACACAAAAAATAAAACGTCTATATCTAGAAGCAGTGTTCGGTTGATTTTCCGTCCGCGAGTACATTGTGATGTCTCAAAAACCTACTCCTTCGATCTTCGGGTGATTTTAGAGGAGCGAGAAAAAGGTTATAGTCGATATTTTGGGATAACCATTCGACGGAGATTACCCTGGATTGTCAAATGTGTGCATCCTTGTCCGAAAAAGTTTGCTACTTTTAATTCCTCCATTTATTTTAACATCAGAGTACACAGTGTTAATATCATATTTACTTAACTATTACATTGTGTTGCCTACTCTACCTGTCCTCCCCATTTGATGATTTGCAAGCACAATTACCTCTAAGAATAATATTTTAACGGTGTATGGACATAATGCAATATGAAATACAAATAGTCCAGGCACATTAGACATAAAAATGAGAAAGTAAGGAAAAAAATCGGAGAAAGCTGATTTTGTTATATGTTTCCGGGACACACATTGCGGATAAAGTGTGAAAAGTCCCCGCGAATCCGAGTAGAGCTTTTTTAGTTATAGCGTTTTTTTGATGAAAAAAAAAAATTAAAAAAAATTCGACCCAGCTCCATATTTCTCATTCTTATTCGCCTTAGTAGGGTGAGAATCATAAATATCGTGCTGAATTATATTGAGAATACATATCCCCAACAGAAAATGCCAACTTTGTACCAATCCTCACACTCAATGGTGAAATATTCACGAAAATGTACAAAATTACGAAAACAAATTTATTGTTTTCATACACACAACGGTACACAACGTCCATTAAATCAAATCTACGACCACTTTGGGAGTTAAATTATATATCAAAAATTGCAGAAAAGCAGTGGCTTTATAATGATATATAACAATAGTCATTTATTCCATAATGAACTGGTGAAACGTGTGAAATATTAACCATACCCTCTAAACTCAAATTCAAACGGCATCGACTTTTCTCATTCAAATACCGTATTATAGCATCATTGTTTCAATTTCCATGTTCGATTAAATCACATAATGTGGTGTTCGCCTACACTCAAGATGCATTGGTATGTAATGTGTGCACGCCTTTGATGTGTACTCATAAACAAATTTGTATTGTACAGACAATGTAATGCTCTCGAAAATTTTGTTCATGTTCACACTGGTCATGACGAACAAAATCGGGATCTCCGTCAAAGTTCACAATTGACTGATGCCAATGATATCACCAAATTATTGAACTGGCTCAGAGTGCATTCCCCCTTTCAGAATAGAGATCCACTACAATTAGTCTCTATAGAGACCGGGCTTGTGGCCGACGAAACTGTGAACTGTGACCAAGTTCGCAAAATTGGTGAATGTTGCGTATCGAATGTTGTAAGCAAAACGTTCAACAGCATCAAACTACGACGTGTTGACACTGTGAAGTCTTTCGCATCGATGGCAAATAGCATCAAAGTCCGTGGAAGTAAGGTAGTGATTGACCCCACAATTCTGTTCAACCGCATCACATGTGTTATTCAGTCACAAGCAGAGATGGAAGAGTATCTCAAATATGAACTCGCCCCGAAACCACCAGCATTGTTTGATTCTGCTGGGATGAGGAAGACACAGAAAAGCACGCTCGGTAAGATCCTCAAAACATACGGTTCCGAAGAAACTAAAATCCCAGAACATTCTCTGTTTGTTGTAGATGGTGGATTTTTATTGAGGGCAGTTGTATGGCCTAAACAGTCGTCATATAAGGACATATGTACATCATATTCCAATTATCTGGTGAGACATTTTGGGGCGAACGTCGTGGTTGTTTTTGATGGTTATGCTTGTACAATGTCGACAAAGGGCATGGAACAAGCCCGTAGATCTAAAGACAGGTATTCCATTGTTATCAATATCTCACCCGAGTTACCAGCCACCACACCCCAATCCGATTTCCTTGCAAATGCCAAGAACAAAACCCAACTGATCGATCTTCTAATGCAGGAGCTATCTGCTATCAATATTCAGTCCAAGCAGGCCGAGGCTGATGCTGATGGACTGATAGCCGAAGCTGCACTTGACATCGCTCAAGATGACAACAATGTTGTCGTTGTGGGAACAGACACAGACTTGTTAGTCATTCTTACCTCTCGAGTTCAACCGGGATGTAATATTCACATGATGTATTCCATTACCCCAAACTTACTAGTTTCAGTTAGTGAAATAGCAACCAAAATGGGTGACCATAGAAGCAACCTCCTTGTAGCACATTCTATAAGTGGTTGTGACACTACTTCTGCACTCTTTCGAGTTGGTAAGAAGAAAGTATTCAGTACAATTGTCTCCGATGTTACTAGCGACTCACAAAAGTATGTCAACACAATTTTGGCGGATGACAGTACACCAAGTGCAGTAGCCGCTGCCGGGGAACAACTTCTCCTGATCTTATACGGGAGTAAAACTGTTTCCTCTCTCGACCAATATAGATATGTCACTTACAAGCGTTATGTAGCAAAATCTAAACTGAATAAACCCATCGACCTAGCCTCACTCCCACCAAGCAGCGATGCTGCACAACAACATGTCTACAGATGTTATCTCCAAATGGCTGGGCACTTCGCTTCCTCCGACGGATTGGGGGTGGTCGCTAGACAATGGACTTCTTGTACCGACTGCAGCCACAAAGCCATGTGCTCCCGATAACCTACTGAATCTGATCAGTTGTGGTTGCATGAGTGCTTGTACAAAAAGGTGTGGGTGTAAGAAGGCAGGACTCTCTTGCTCAGGTTTGTGTAATTGCAGTTCGGATTCTTGTAACAACCACAGAAACACTGTCCTGTCGGAAATTTCTGAGTTCGATGAATAATATGTATATAGGTCATGTCATTTCTGTATATAGCGTTGATAACAGTCAATGTAACTTAATCCATGTTGATTGATTTGTACATTCTGTAAATATTATTTATTGATTTTTGTACATTCTGTAAATATTATTTATTGATCTAATGCTGCCAGACACAGACGTGTCTGTTCGGTCCCAAGCCCGAAAATAGTTGAGTTCTCATGCTGACGAATTTTATGCCAAAAGGGGAACTCGGACAGAAGCAGGGGGGGGGGGGGGGGGGGTCTTCCATAATGTCTATTTTGTAAGCAATGATAAAAGTCTTCAAATGGTGGTGGATTTTTTATCGTCTGTCCAACTAACATCCCGTTCTGTACTACGACCCTTTGGGCAAATCCGTTAGGAAAATCGTCATTTTTTGCGTAACTCCGATACTTTTTTGTGAATTTTCAATAATTTTTCGCAGAAATTGTCACAGAATGCACATTTTCCTCTAGGTAAATGTATATTAGACATTATGTAGCTCGAAATACGCGTAAACAAAAAATACAGTTGGATCAATTCGAGGTTACAAAGTTCGTGCGATTTTTTTTGATTTTTTTCAAACGCGTTTTCGAAAAAAGGCTGTAGAAAAAAAAGCTCAACTGGGATTTTAGGGGACTTTTGTCTAATCGTTCAGTGACATGTACTGGACATTCCCTGAAAAAATCAGCTTTCTCCGATTTTTGTCCCTAGTGAAACCTAATGTTCTTGGGCTAAAAGGGAAAAAAAAGTGATACAGAAATGAGTGGGGGCGCGGTGACGTTGTCGTAACCTGAGCGATCGATTCGGACTCCCACACTGTGTCCATGGGCAAGGCACTTCGCTCTGATTGTCCACATGGGGGCACGATGACGCCGTTTACTGAGGCGTACTGCACGTCGATGGTGCGCATGTCTTCAACCAATCTAACAATGCTTGTGCTGCAGTGCGGAGATACGATGTCGGTGAGCTGACAGCTGCTCGTCGTTGCTCTGTGGTTCTCTCCGGGTGCTTCGGCTTTCTCACCCGTAAAACTGTCACCGCCACGATATGACCTTTGCTGTTAAAGTGTCGCTAAGCCTTAATAAATAAATATATAAATAAATAAATAAATAAATAAATAGAAATTAATCTTTAACCATTTCGTAACGAATACGCACACTCCATGTAGTGCAATGTCGCAAATTGCCATTAGAATATTTTCTGGTTTTGTTAAGTTATAGCTTTTGTTACCAATATTGAATTAAGCTCAGCGAGCTCATCCCACTCGGCCAAACGCTTTACCTGAGAAGGAAAACTGGAATGTTGGAACTATTTGGGTTGATGTCCCGAGAGGTTTATTTGGAACTGGTCAGATGTAAATTTGAAAAACTTGAGACTCTGGTTTTCGAACGAGCCAGAACTGATGGGTAAACTTCTCCGATATAGCATGGATATGTGTGCTATTCATACATTTTACCAACTTCATTTTATCTCTTATTGGATTAAAAGAGTTTGTCTTACAGCAAGACACATTTTCCTCACTACAAATATAAAATACATTTCTGTATTGTATTGAGGTTAACAAGCGCACGTACGGTCATTCAATTCAGAAAGAGGGCGTTTTTAACCTCAACAGCTGAGCTCCTCCAAGTCTAATAACACATGTTAATGATCCCGAAATTAAGCCAATATTCCAAGTCTGGGGGTTCGGTTTTGCCGAGTCGCGAAAGGGTTAACCTCTGAAACAATATGTTCACCTATCACTGATCCTTGAGAAACTCTATGAGAGAGGTTAGGGATCTCTGTGAAAGCTTTATAGGGGTTTACTCCTTACATACTGCTTGCAGATATTCCTATCCAAGACAGGATTTCTCTTGTCATTGAAATAAGTATAATTTGGGCATATTTAATCAAATTTTTTTCTCTGTAAATTGAATGGATTTTTTGGCAATGATCTCTTGAGTCAAACGTAGATGAATTTTTCATCAAATCTAGTCATGGCTGCTTCACAGCAGCCATGACAAGATTTTATGAAAAATATCTTGAAAATAGCCAGCAGGTTAAGCTTTAATTTTAAGTGTAGGTAATATTAATTTCTAATACATATATAAGATTTGTTAATTGATATTTACTTTACAGTCGGAACATAGTCCCACCAATACAATTAGAAATGTCTAGACAAAAATACAAATCTGTTTTGACCATAACAACCGCACCATCACATGTAATCATTCGATTCAGAAAGAGAACATTTTTTTTTTACCTCCACTCACCAAAAACTGATTACACATATCGAGGCCACCATTTTTATAACAGAAATAAAATGATAAATAAATCACCAGCTCAACGAAGTAAATTAGACTAGATCATGTTTTCCAATAATGTTATGTTTTATAGACTTACCATGCGTTAACCTTTAACCCAACGCAGACGATATCAAAATTTATTATTTTAAAAATAATTTTTAGAAATTTTAAAAAAAAATTCAACAAAACCATATCATGTGACCCCTCGTTGGAACGATCTCGACGAGCTCGTTCCAACGAGGGGTCACATGATTTGGTTTTGTTACAATTTTTCGAAAAATAATATTTTTTCAGCTGCTGAATCTGCATATTACGCGAGCGGATGCGGGCGATTCGTTGGGTAAAGTGTTAATTATAGAAACAAAGAAAGAAACCCACCACTGAAATACAACCATACACTTCAGCGATTATAGTAGAAGAGGAACAATGAATCAGGAGTACGCCATGTACAGCTCAAGAACGCAGTCCGTCATGATCTTCTTTCATCATATACTTTGAATGATTTTCGAAACTGGGGCAAGTCAAAACTGCACCCAATCCTTCCATTACGCTCAGAAATACAAGAAGGGGAGGAATATTTTACAATTATTTGTTTTTTACCACCATTTTGATTTCCTAGATAGTATATTGAAATCTCGACCTCACCTCTGGGTCTTATATCAACTCGCCCTAACGGACCCGTCAATATATGCCCAGAGATGCTGTCACGACTTTAACACACCAACTCGGAAACCCACATGCTTCAACAACCCATATAGATTACGAGAGCGTAACCCTCATATGCGAGGTGCCATGATTTCCTCGGAAAAAAAGAAACAAAAAAATGTTCATGTCAGTCGGATGATACTGAGTGCCCAGAAAGTGAAGGCATAAGTATATGAAAATAACACTCTAAAATCAGTTGGGTTAGAAATCTATCCAAATTAACTGGGTTGAGTGAATGTGAACCCAAGTTCATATTCACTCCACCCAGTTGATTTGGGCAATTTTTAACCCAACTGATTTCAGAGTTTAAATTATGAACCAATTTCAGGAATTGCGGGCAAGAGTGGAAGATAAAGTTGTCATGTTTCAGAAAAAGACATTCCCCAATTTTTTCTGCCTTTAATCCGTGGAACAATTGTGTTCATATTAACTCAACTCAGTTGATTTGGGTTAATTCTTAACTCAATTGATTGCACGGTTCAGAGTGTAAGCCAATTTCCGAAATTACCGGCATGAATGGTAGATAAAGTTGACTTTTTTCAGGAAAGGGCGTTTCCCGATTTTCCTGCACTTCCTTCATGGAACCATCACTGAGAGTATACACCCGTTTACTCACCATACTGTTTGTACATTGCTGCAAGACCATTTGCTGCTTTACCCATCCTGCATGTCCTGTTTTCAAACGCAAAATTGTGGCACTTTTCATCTTCATTACAAGCAACAGCGCATTCGATTTCTGTTGTAATCGGCTGTATTCTCGAGTAGTTAGTACGATCTCTGATTTCTAAGTCGGTTGCTGTCTTGAAAACCTGCCCTTGGTGATTTGCAACAGCGGCTAGAACTGATATAAGAAGCGTGCATCTCAAATAGTCGAAAAATGTTTCTGACATTACAGATAAGAAGGTCTTCATTTCCAAACACAAGTAATGTTCAGTCAAGATGCGAAAGCAATCTGAATGATAGCGACTACTTCAAACAGTACTAGCCATGTACTGAGGATATTGAAATATTAATAAGATAGAATGGGTGAAGCGCGGCCATAGAGGAAATCAATGCATTTTCTTCTCTACTGCCCCTATCCTGCTGTGAGTAACTTTCAGATGAATAAAGAGATCCCCATTAAGCTTCTTTTTTAAAATCGATTAGTTCTTAGCAACTTTGAATTTGAAACAAAATATCTATGGTGCATACTGTAGAGTAAACAAGTCCACGAAATATTGAACATCAATACCATGGAGAAAGCTTTGCTTCCAATTTGGGGGATTGTTTATAACTAAAAAATAATATTACCTTGTACTGTTCAAACGTACAGTTAAAACTAGAAGTCCTGTCATGAAATGCGCACAAATAGCACGTTAATTTGCGCGTTAATCCACGCGTTATGACCATAATAATGCTATCAAATTCTGTACATATGGCCTGTGCACAAGCAATGTTTCAGCCAATGGACCTCCGGGTAACCCGGAGGTCCATTGGCAGAAACATTGCTTGTGCTTGCTATGAGTAACCAGGAGAACCAGTCGGGCTTTGGATGCCATTCGATATGGCAACAGCGCGCAATTCCAACGCGCTATTAAGCCTAGATAAGCGCACATTTCGTGACAGGACTTCTAGTTTTAACTGTACCACACAAATATGCACGATCGACGACGCATGTTACTCCTTCAGTCATTTGTTCCCTGATGACTGTTGTTTACAAATCTGACCGACAGAATATGTCGATCAACAGTACGGTCATCGTGGAAAGGTGAAAATCCATTCATGGGCAATATTTAAACACATGCTTTAACAGTGAATCTCCGACATAAATCAATTGAATAGCCATCAAATTTTGAACGAATGAAGCATTGGCTACGACCCGGTGCTTCTTTCATTTTATATTTGCTGAGAAGTACTGATGATTGATTGAGAAAAGCGCCAGGGGGCAACACAGCCCACACGTGAAGTTTGACCACCCCCAGCGACTGTTCTATGTTAGACATTAATAGAGAAAGTCCGCGAGAATTTAATCCTACACCCCCTATAAGGGACTTAAATTTCAATTTGAGATTAAATTTGTTGCTGAACATTCTATCTTTTTGAGTTGTTGTCATTGCCTGCTCGTCGACTATATAATGATTCTTTACCTGAAAACTGACGCATGGGAGGAAATCGAATCACGAATCTACCCTATCCCCAGTCCAAGAAGAATGCCTGTACTATGATTTGGGTCACGGGAAAATATGGAAGACAGTTAATAACCGTATGGGCCGAGTAAAGCGGTTCACTAGAATCTGGAAAATCGGAATGGTCCATGGGAAATGGAAGGAATGCGCCGCTACACGGTCCAATAGGATATCCCATGCCGATAGGCTATCAAATAATCCATTACGTGAAAAGTAATGTATGTGTTACGGAAAGATTTAAGTATGCATTATTTTTGGAAGATGAAATTAAAATGGGCGTACTGCATGCTCTATTTGGGCTGTTTCTTCAGCATGTTAGCATTAAACCTGAGTAATTCATTCTATCACTAAGTGATTCCAGTAGTTTAACCCTTTACCCAACGCAGACGATTTCAAAATTTATTATATTAAATATAATTTTTTAATTTGTTTCCAAAAAATTTCAATAAAACCATATCATGTGACCCCTCTTCGGAACGAGCTCGACGATATGGTTTTGTTGAAATTTTTCGAAAAAAATATTTTTTCAGCTGCTGAATTAGCATATTACGCGGGCGGATGCGGGCGATTCGTTGGGTAAAGGGTTAATGTTGATTGTAATTTTCCAAAAATGACGAGCGATTTCTCTCTTCTTAGCTATACACAGGGATGAACACACAGTAGACATTTGTCCTTCATCTCAAACTTTTTCTAGAGAACGGCAGAGACAGACAGACAGACAGACAGACAGACAGACAGACAGACAGACAGACAGACATACAGACATACATACAGACAGACAGACAGACAGACAGACAGACAGACAGACAGAGGTGTGTTTAGGTCAACATTATTTTTACCAACTCGTACCCAAACACTTTACTCTTATGATGTGATCAAATATTCCATCTTTTCAAATGTCTATACTTTGGCCTTTCGAGTCAAAAAACACATTTCCGTTCCATTTTTAACAAAATTCCCTAACGGACAGAAACGTTGTTAACCCTTTACCCAAAGCAGACGAGATGAAAAAATTATTATTTTAAATATCATTTTTTTTAAGTTTTCAAAAAATTTAAACAAAACCATATCATGTGACCCCTCATTGGAACGAGCTCATTGACTGCTCAATTTGCATATTACGCGGACGGATGTGGGCGATTCGTTAGGTGAAGGGTTAAATACGGAGCGGAAATGTGCGTTTTTCTGAATGTAAGTAGTTAGGACTAGCGGTATAGGCCAAATGATTCAACACAGGATTCCCTATACCACAAAATGGCACTCTGTGTCGAACATTTACTTTAGGAATTTTCAAAGACATCTTCGATTCAGACTTCCAGTCATTAGTAACCTATAGGGACCGAGGGGAGTCATATTATATGTCACATAGTACATTTTGCAGTCGACTGCAAAATATACTATAGCACTTCACATAGGACTGCCATCCGTCGCCAAAAGTTACTAATGACTGGCAGTCTGGATCGAAGATGTCTTTGGAAATTCCTAAAGTAAATTTTCGATAGGGAATCCTGTGTTAAATCGTTTGGGCTGCACCGCCAATCCTCGCAACTAATGTCTAGGTTTGTGAGTGAGAAACGTCACTTTGTGTCCTTTTATTCGTACTATGCCACTAGGGCACATGGTCTACCAATGATATATATAAGTGTGTGCGAGCCCCTATATGAGAGTGCCCCCTCTTCGCCCCAAGCTCGAAATGCTTGCTGCGTCCGTGAATATACAGCACCGTCCAAAACTGATAAAATTTCTCTGTCTCTGGTATACAATACTCTTTCGAAGATTAATATTAAAATAGTCGTTATGTTATAAATATATTATAAACAGATTTAGGAAACGTATTTAAACCTTGTTAGAAAGATAATTCAAAACGACCACAATGTAATAAAATAGACAAACCATCTTCAGATGTCCAGTAACAAATACAATGGATAAATAGAGATTATTACCATTATGTGGATGTACAAAATATGTATCCGAGTCGAGCTCCGGGTTCTAAGGGCAGATCACGACGAGTCGAAGACGAGTCGTGATCTACCCTTAGGACTCCTCCGGGTTCTAAGGGCAGATCACGATGAGTCGAAGTCGAGTCGTGATCTACCCTTAGAACCCGTAGCTAGACTCGGATACATATTTTTTACATCCACCTAATGGTAATAATCATTTTATCTTACAATATATTGGGGATAAGTCAAGAATCTAGACGAATATATAACGAACTATTTATTCGTACGGATGAACAAAAATAAAAAAAAGGATCTCACGCGAAAGGAACGTGCTTGTATCCGACTCCCTGTTACAAACATCTGTATCAGGAGGTCGGATACACGACAGTTGCGGAGTTAATACAGACAAAATACATGTTGATTGTAAGATAAATTCCATTATCCATTTCAAACATAAATACATATTGTGAAACAAACGCAACGATGTTTGACTTTTCCGAAACAAAAATGAACACGTAATGAAAATCACCACAGTAACCGCATTTACGAAGGATTTGTTCAGAGCTTCGTTGAACGTTTCTAATTTTCAGCAGGAGATTCAGATATAAGCTGGCGTAAAGCCGTTGTTACATTTCTTATAATTCGCCAAAACTGAACTCTGTTGACTATATCTATTTATATCACATGAAACGTCGTTAATTTCGACGTGTTATTTCCTGATTACCAACTAGTGCCTAATCGACGCGTGGTCCCATAGAAGCAGCATTGTATTCTTGTGCGTAGTTCACATGACGTCAATTACGACAACAGGTGCAAGTAAAGCGCATCCATGACGTCATGGTGTGAAACGTCTGAGCCAACGAACTGATTGTCGGATGTTTTGGGAGAATTTAGCGACAATGAATTAAATAAAAAGTGTAAAAATATTCGAAAATTCATGTGATATACAGAATCTTTAACTCGTGATGTTTGGATATAAGATTTTTTGAAACTCGTTTGCTAAAGGCTCGTTGTGAATCAAATTCATCAAACTCATTTCAAAAAATCTTATATCCAAACATCACTCATTTGAGATCCTCTATATAATGTATAGATACGAGGAAGTCGTTCCATCTGGAGATTTGAAACTTTTCTGTGACTTTCCCGTCTTTCAGGTGCAGTAGATCAGTAATTCTTCTTCATGGTCAACTACAAATCGTGACTTATAAGGTCCTCGACAGCATGGAAATCATAGCACAGTAAATGGAAGAAGTGGACAAAGTTTTTGGCACACAGTGATGAACATTTGTAAGGGATACAAAAAAACCCAGAAAAATTCGTGATGTGAGATGGAGAAGACGGAAACCAAAAAACTTCAGAAACGAGGGACTTAATTGCACGTCTGCAAATGTATATTGAAGAACATTGTCTTGTCCTGAGGATAAACAGACTAAGATTTTCAGTCGCTGGTGTTCACTATATCTTTGTTCACCCTTCACCAAACACATTCAATATTAATTGACATTCAAACAGAGGTGAGCTTAGGTACATGCGGATCAAGCACAGGATAGACTTAATGAAATAAACTTTGTTATCTTAACTATTTGGTAAATCCCACCGACAGCCGATGGTGTAAACTAATGTTCCAGAATATTTGGAATTCAAAAACACAAACAGGGTGGATGGACCAAGTGAGGGAGTTAATAGTGGAATATTCAGTGAAGTCATCGGACTTAAAAGTAGGGTCAACCTAGAATAATTGGCGAGGTGTGTGTGTGTGTGCGTTGGGGGGGGGGGGTGGGTGGGGGGGGGGTCAAGATAAAGAGGCCTTTCGGTGGCCTGCGTGATAAAGAGACACCAGGGTTTAAAGAGTGCCCTGATGGCACCTTTGAGAGCTTGGGTCACTGCTGTTCAAGCTGAGGACACTGGAGGAAAAATAAGGAAAACAGTGAAAATGACTACCAAATGTGTAATTTAGGCGTAGTCGAAAGCCGGGAATATTTTCTATTAGAATGTCCAAAATACCGATCTAAAAGCATTAAATTCACTGGGAGTAATATGGGGAAGGAGGATGGTTGAATGAAGGACATATGGTTAGTAGGTGATACAAAAGAGAGGGTTAGTGTGAGTATTGGAGAGATTGGGAAGAATGGGCTATGGGATGGCATTAACCGGTTTGTCTCCGAGTGTCGGGAGGAGAGGAGAGGCTTGTGGAGAGTGAAGTGTTTGGTGCACATGGGTAATCTAGCCCTTGAAGTCCTCATCCGAGAACCACGATAAATCAGCGACTTGCCAAGGTGTTAAGATTATTATTTCAAAACTTGTTATCTTAGTTATTTTTTTCACAATTTTCGGAAGGTTTAACAAAACTCTATCATGTGGTCCTATGACGAACTGTTCCAATGATGTGTGAAAAGCCAACACGTTTAAAATATTCTGTGTTTGTCCCCTTTTTATTGTATGCTTTCCCATTATGTATCGGTGAGATAAAAAAACATATGATCGGAGAAAATGTGATAATCTTTCAATACTTTCATTCTAACCGAAGCCCCGTTCATTGCCTCCTTTAAGACATTTAATCACCAACGCAATCAAAATATGATCCTACATGTATATTAAAGTGTTTCAAAGCATTTCAACCAAGCCATGTCATGTGACGCCCCATTGGGACGAGCTTGTTCCAATGAGGGAGTCACATGATATGATTTTGTTGAAATGTCTTTTTAAATATTTTTTATCTGCTCGGATTATGTCTGAAAATCAAATCAAATCAAACTTTATTCAACAATGTACCTAGGTTTAAACAATATTATACACAAAGCACAATTTTAACATGTGGTACATTGCTGGGGGGCAACATGGCCAGTTAGGCCGTCTTCATGCTGGCCCCTTGCAGAAGTTGTTATTATAGGAACATAATAATTCAAGTACTTTACATTTTCTTAGCTAATTCGTTTACAGGTCACAAAATAGTTAGAGGTAAAAAATAATATGGATTCAAACAAGGAACATACTGAATGGGGTATTTGTGCAGGTGGGGTATTTGTTTTAGACTGAGGATTGTACAGTATTATACCCATTCGTAAATATAATATAACAATCTCTTGTTTGACTTATTCGCATTCCCTATTGTACCTAAATTCTTTCAAAAGGGAATTAGATACGAATGGAGATATTTCTCTTCTTTTCTTTTTTCTTTATTAGTTTAGGTGAATGGGTCTTGTAAGCTGTATATTTGTGCCATTCAAATATTCATATCATCCGGTAAAAGATGGGCATCAGAAAACTGATGGTTATCATCGCCTCTACTGATTGTATATTTAATTATTCCCGCATTCAGGGCAGGTTGAATTGTTGCAATTAACAAGAGTAGAATATGAGTTGATTAAAGTTCTGAAGCGTGTTTCTTTTTTTAATTTAGATCTTGGAACAATGCATTGAGAGTTATTGTTAAGTTCGTTCCATATAGTAGGGAGCATGCGCGTAGGAGGCTGACCTGCGAAGTGCGTTCTGGGAGTACTGCTATATACCTGCCCGGTCTGTCTGGTGCTCATGCCAGATGGATTGTTAATGACTTCAAAGGAATTTTTAAATGAATTTGGAAGGTTGTTATTTTCCAGTCAAACATAAAAAAAAATACACGCAGTTTATAAATATCTTTAAGCTTGAGTATATTATTACTTTTAAATAAGGGATCTGTATTGGAGTTATACTTTTTATTACTAATTATTCGCATCGCTCATTTTTGTTGGAGAAATAACCTATTTGCTGCCTTAGCGTTACCCCAATTCTCAATTTCATAAACTAAATGACTATGTATAAGCGAGAAGTATAGGGTTCTTAATGCGGATTTGGGAAGTACGTTTTTTGCCTTGTTTATTGCATAAATGGCTTCGGATATTGTTTTACTAACCATCTCGATATGTTGCTTGAAATTTAGGCTTTCGTCTATTTGTATTCCAAGACATTTGGCAGTAAGCTCGGTATGGTTGTTGCCAACTTGTTTTAATTCATTGTCGTTGATTGAGATTGTTTTACCATTAGAGTTGTATCTGTTATTTGTTGGTTAGATGATTATGTATTTAGATTTGTTGGTATTCAAAACTTTCTTATTGGCGGAACACCACACACTTAAATTGAAAAGTTCTGGGTTTACATTGTCGAAAAGAGTATCAATGTTATGATGCGAATTATGAACCATTGTATCATCTGCGATGAGGGAAAGAAGCGGTCCCAATATGGAGCCTTGTGGTACACCACACCAGATAGCCTTTGCGTCAGATTTGGAACTTAAATACTCTACATACTGGGACCTACCCTGATAGATAACTTTTGAACCATTTGTTATTAATTCCTCTAATGCCATATGACTCTAATTTACTAAGTAATTTATAAGTAAGTGGTTTATTGTGTCGAAAGCGTTTGAAAAATCTAAAAAATATGGCCAAAGTGCAATCTTTAGATGCTTTGTCATTATTGCCGGACACATTGTTGAATGGTTGGCCCTAAATCCATACTGATGTTTATATGAAACATTAAAACATTAAAACTATTTAAAAATTTCAAAGTCCTCTACAAGCTGCTTTTTGAAGCAACTTTGAAAATACGGGCAGTATACTGATTGGTCTATAGTTATTGATATCCTTAGGGTTGTCATGTGAGTTTTTACCGCCGATTCTTTGGGTAAAGCGCTAATAATGTATTTTTACACAAAATATTGAAAGTAGTTTGCTTTCTATTGCTCCACTTCATGCGAGACATGCTTTCTTAGGCCCCCGAGTGGTGAACTAGAAACTATCGATCCACCGATGTACTCGTGCTCTAGTAGCTTTCAGCAAAAACGAGCATTTGCGGAAAAACGTGATATGCTCTCGCATTTCCTGCGAAAATGAAACCTTGATGTAAACTATGGGGTTTTCAGCGTGACAGTGCACGGAACAACGAGCACTCCGTTACTTCTCGGGACAATGTACATTTCCCTAATGCTCGCTCATGAAGTGCAAATGGGGAGAGCAATTCCACGTTAAATCGCAATTTCTTGTATTAGAATGTGATTTTCTTGCGTCCGCGCACTCCAAGATTTTGTAGACCGCACGTTTTTCTTCCGAACCGTGTATTGTTTTAGTTAAAAGCTTTTGATGATGTGTTTTTTTTTTTTTTGGGGGGGGGGGGGGGGGGGTAGTGCCTGTTTTAAGGGTAAATTCTTCTCAAAATGCACAAAAATATAGAATAATATTAAAAAGAAGAGAGTAAAACAGATTTTCCTTCTCCAAGTTTATTATAGAAAAGTACATTGTGTTTCTTTTCCATGCACATCCATGTTAATTTTCTAAGTTTTCCTATTTTAACCTGTAATATTATGGGAAACAAACACAAACCCCAACTAAGAATCAAAGATGTCAGTCACAGAGTTATTTAATCATCCAACGAAGTTGGGTTGACGTATATTGAATTAACTAATTGGTATCATTAGCATTTTTTTCTTTTTTTTTCGTCAGACAAAAATCTCGGGTGCTTACCCCTTAACCCACACTCATGAAATTTGATACCTTAGTCGGAAAGCGCGGTGTGGGTTTTGAATGGAGTTCAGTTTCAAGATCGATTCCGAAACAGACTCAAGATTCGATTTTTTCGTACTAATTTCAATTTGTTACTTTCCAAACAAAAATTAGATAAAATTGTCATTAGACAATTCATTCATGTAGGCTCAATTCCTATTTAAACAATGTTTAATTATTAGGTAAGTGATGACTTTTGCCCTGAACATTATCCATAGTTTTAGTTTTTGGAGGCTTAACTTGTTATTCTTCACGTTCTTAAGAACGTGAATAGTAACAAGTTAAGCCTTCAAAAACTAAAACTATGGATCGTAGGCCAAGCTGTTCCAGCGACGGTGCTACAGAGAATATATATTTATTGTTGTTTATTCATTTATTTATTGTTGTTTAAGGTCACATACTTACGCACAATGGCTAATCGTTACCGTGACCGTGACAGTTTTACAGGTATAGGAAGCCGGAGTACCCGGCGAGAACCACTGATCATCGATGAGCAACCGTCAGTTCCTCAACATTCTAACTCTGTTCAAGCTCCGCTCAGCGGTTAAAGACATGTGCACCATCGACGTGTAGTACGCCTTAGTACACGGCGTCATGGCGCCTTCATATAGGCAACCGGGATAAAGTGCCTTGCTCAAGCAGATAACGCGGGTCGTCCCGGAGGGGGTCGAAATCCGGATCTCCAGCTTAAAAGTCAACAGTCTACCACTGAGCCACCGTGCTCCCATTTATCGGTGTTTAAGGTGTTCACTCAGTCTTATAAGGGTCATCACTGTGCTCCGTAACTTCCGTTTGGTACAATATGAAATAACTTGTTTTTTAATATTCGATTCAGGATTCGATATCGATATCAGACACGATTCGATTCGAATTCGAAACAAAAATTGTGATTCGCAGATCCGAAGTTTTAAAGGTTCGCCATATTTTTTAATCATTTTTTTTTTTGATCAACGCCCGTATCAAGCCTCCATCTTTAAACTTTGCATATCGTATTTCCAATGAAAATCACTCCTAAAAATATATTAATTTCTCGGAAATTCTTAATTCCTAACCTGAAGGTATGGGGGTCATAACTCTGAAAAATTCAGCTTTGTCCTTTTTTTGACATTTTAGATGGTGTAGAGTAGCCAAAAATTGTATACACGTGCCTTTTTCGTTTGTTTAAGATTCCGCCATTTTTTACATTTTACGTTACTTCAAATTTTAACATTTTCTTATTAAAAACGCTAATTTTGTGACTGCATAGTTACAAATTTATGCACCCGATGCCAATTTTGCGTTTTCCCATATCTTATATTTTCAAACCCATTTGCAACCCTAGACTTTCAAAATTTTGGGACTGTGATCTCCACGGTAAACCGTGTCTGAAAATGTATTTCCGCCCAAGGAACTTCCAAACCTTTATACCCAAACTCTGGGGGTGACGTCATAAGGGAACACATGGTCAAACATTTAAAATACGCCGGAATCTTCTGAAATGTTAGTACCTTGCAGATTTAAAAAAGAATTAAGTGATAGCCTTTTTTGTTTTTCGATATGGCGACAGTTTTGACGTTTTAACGTCACTTCAAAGTTTTGACTTTTTTCACATATTCCATTAAAAACGCTTCTGATTCTCGTAACTCCACACTTATAAAATGATACAGCTGCAAACTTCGCGCACTGTTTTCTACTCATTTGAAATTGTTCAATGGTATTTTTTAATTTCGAATTTACTCCCCTGATGCTAGCGATGCCAATTTTATGCTTTGTTGATATATCTTTTATTTTTGCCCTCATTTAAAGTCCCAAGCCTTTCAAAAGTCATATAAACCTGGGGTTACGTCATGGAGGAAACAGATAATTTGTTGTTGTTTTTTGTTTTATGATTTGGTGCTATTTTGACGTGTTTGCGCCTATCGAAAGTTTAGACTATTTCTGACATATTTAAATAAAAACGAGCGATGATGAGGAAACAATGAGGGGATCTTCATTGTTTGTAGGAATCCTCATTGTTTGTGTGGGAATCCTCATTGTTTGTGGGAATCCTCATTGTTCGTGAGGGAATCCTCATTGTTTGTGTGGGAATCCTCATTGTTTGTGGCAATCCTCATTGTTTGTGTGGGAATCCTCATTGTTTGTGGGAATCCCCATTGTTCGTGAGGGAATCCTCATTGTTTGTGTGGGAATCCTCATTGTTTGTGGCAATCCTCATTGTTTGTGTGGGAATCCTCATTGTTTGTGGGAATCCCCATTGTTTGTGTGGGAATCCTCATTGTTTGTGGGAATCCTTATTGTTTGTGTGGGAATCCTCATTGTTTGTGGGAATCCCATTGTTTGTGTGGGAATCCTCATTGTTTGTGTGGGAATCCTTATTGTTTGTGTGGGAATCTTCATTGTTTGTAGGAATCCTCATTGTTTGTGTGGGAATCCTCATTGTTTGTGGGAATCCTCATTGTTTGTGAGGGAATCCTCATTGTTTGTGTGGGAATCATCATTGTTTGTGAGGAATCCTCATTGTTTGTGTGGGAATCCTCATTGTTTGTGTGGGGATTCTCATTGTTTGTGAGGGAATCCTCATTGTTTGTGGAAATCCTCATTGTTTGTGTTGGAATCCTCATTGTTTGTGTGGGAATCCTCATTGATTGTGGGAATCCGCATTGTTAGTGTGGAAATCTTCATTGTTTGTCAGAATCCTCATTGTTTGTGAGGGAATCCTCATTGTTTGTGTGGGAATCCTCGTTGTTTGTGAGGAATCCTCGTTGTTTGTGGGAATCGTCATTGTTTGTGTGGGAATCCTCATTGTTTGTGGGAATCCTCATTGTGAGAGAAACCTCATTGTTTGTGTGGTAATCCTCATTATTTGTGTGGGAATCCTTATTGTTTGTGGGAATCCTCATTGTTTGTGTGGGAATCTTCATTGTTTGTATGGAAATCCTCATTGTTTGTGTGGGAATCCTCATTGTTTGTGGGAATCCTCATTTTTTGTGTGGGAATCCTCATTGTTTGTGGGAATCCTCATTGTTTGTGAGGGAATCCTCATTGGTTGTGTGGGAACCCTTATTGTTTGTGGGAATCCTCATTGTTTGTGTGGGAATTCTCATTGTGTGTGTGGGAATCCTCATTGTTTGTGAGGAATCCTCATTGTTTGTGTGGGAATCCTCATTGGTTGTGGGAATCCTCATTGTTTGTGAGGGAATCCTCATTGTGTGTGTGGGAATCCTCATTGTTTGTGAGGAATCCTCATAGTTTGTTTGTGTGGGAATCCTCATTGTTTGTGTGGGAATCCTCATTGTTTGTGGGAATCCTCATTGTTTGTGTGGGAATTCTCATTGTTTGTGTGGGAATCCTCATTGTTTGTGTGGGAATCCTCATTGTTTGTGGGAATCCTCATTGTTTGTTTGGGAATCCTCATTGTTTGTGGGAATCCTCATTTTTGTGAGGGAATCCTCATTGTGTGTGAGGAATCCTCATTGTTTGTGTGGGAAGCCTCATTGTTTGTGTGGGAATCCTCATTGTTTGTGGGAATCCTCATTGTCTGTGAGGGAATCCTCATTGCTTGTGGGAATCCTCATTGTTCGTGAGGTAATCCTCATTGTTTGTGTGGGAATCCTCATTGTTTGTGGAAATCCTCATTGTTTGTGTTGGAATCCTTTTTGTTTGTGTGGGAATCCTCATTGCTTGTGGGAATCCTCATTGTTTGTGTGGGAATCCTCAATGTTTGTGAGGGAATCCTCATTGTGTGTGTGGGAATCCTCATTGTTTGTGGGAATCCTCATTGTTTGTGAGGAATTCTCATTGTTTGTGTGGGAATCCTCATTGTTTGTTGGGAATCCTCATTGTTTGTGTGGGAATCCTGATTGCTTGTGGGAATCCTCATTGTTTGTGAGGAAATCCTTATTGTTTGTGGGGGAATCCACATTGTTTGGGAGGAATCCGCATTTTTTGCGAGGGAATCCTCATTGTCTGTGGGAATCCTCATTGTTTGTGTGGGAATCCTCATTGTTTGTGAGGGAATCCTCATTGTTTGTGGGGGAATAAACACTGTTTGTGAGAAAAACGCATTGTTTGTGAGGGAATCATCATTGTTTGTGAGGGAATCCTCATTGTTTGTGAGAGAATCCTCATTGTTTGTGGGAGACTACACATTGTTTGTGAGGAAACCGCATTGTTTTTGAGGAAATCCTCATTGTTTGTGTGGAAATCCTCAATGTTTGTGTGGGAATCCTCATTGTTTGTGAGGGAATCCTCATTGTTTGTGAGAGAATCCTCATTGTTTGTGTGGAAATCCTGATTGTTTGTGTGGGAATCCTCATTGTTTGTGGGAATCCTTATTGTTTGTGAGGGAATCCTCAATGTTTGTGGGAATCCTCATTGTTTGTGGGAATCCTCATTGTTTGCGAGGGAATCCTCATTGTTTGTGTGGAAATCCTCATTGTTTGTGTGGGAATCCTCATTGTTTGTGAGAGAATCCTCATTGTTTGTGTGGAAATCCTCATTGTTTGTGGGAATCTTCATTGTTTTTGGGAATTCTCGTTGTTTGTGAGGGAATCATCATTGTTTGTGTGGGAATCCTCATTGTTTGTGGGAATCCTCATTGTTTGTGAGAGAATCCTCATTGTTTGTGTGGAAATCCTCATTGTTTGTGTGGGAATCCTCATTGTTTGTGGGAATCCTCATTGTTTGTGAGAGAATCCTCATTGTTTGTGTGAAAATCCTCATTGTTTGTGTGGGAATCCTCATTGTTTGTGGGAATCCTCATTGTTTGTGAGAGAATCCCCATTGTTTGTGGGGAAATCCTCATTGTTTGTGGGAATTCTCATTGTTTGTGGGAATCCGCATTGTTTGTGAGGGAATCCTCATTGTTTTTGTGGGAATCCTCATTGTTTGTGGGAAACCTCATTGTTTGTGAGAGAATCCTCATTGTTTGTGTGGGAATCCTCATTGTTTGGGTGGGAATCCTCATTGTTTGTGGGAATCCTCATTGTTTGTGTGGAAATCCTCATTGTTTGTGTGGAAATCCTCATTGTTTGTGTGGGAATCCTCATTGTTTGTGGGAATCCTCATTGTTTGTGAGAGAATCCTCATTGTTTGTGTGGAAATCCTCATTGTTTGTGTGGGAATCCTCATTGTTTGTGGGAATCCTTATTGTTTGTGAGGGAATCATCATTGTTTGTGAGGGAATCCTCATTGTTTATGAGGGAATCCTCATTGTTTGTGAGAGAATCCTTATTGTTTGTGTGGGAATACACATTGTTTGTGAGGAAACCGCATTGTTTGTGAGGAAATCCTCATTGTTTGTGAGGGAATCCTCATTGTTTGTGAGGAATCCTCTTTGTGAGGGAATCCACATTGTCACTGCCACTTCTATCCAATAATAACCGGTTGTTATTAATCGGGTACATTAATAACATTCCGGAATGTGGTCCAATAGAAGATGTATTTTATCAACAAAAAGCAGGTACAGAAGTTGTTCACATGTACTATCTTGTTTTTATATCGGCATTTGTGACAGAAAGGTCTCAAGTTTTTACCTCAAAGTTACGTTATAGTCATAGCTGCTGATCATGACACACAGGGACATGCTTGAAAAATTGTATTCGGGAATTAATTTTGACATGGGCTTTAGAATGGTTCAATAAATCAAATTTTATTTCGACTTGTGCTGTAATGTGATGCAAAAATAGTTTGAGCATAATTAATTTCGCCTGTGTTGTACCTACAGCTTTTTACCTAAAAGCGGCCAGTAAGGACATAGTGAGGGTGGAGACGATATAGACGGGGGCTCAACTGAAGCATTGTGTGTGGGGGTTAATTTCGTTTTTGTGCTCATAACCTCATAGTGGGCAAAAAGTGGGTTTGCGTGTGGTAGTCAGTCCCGCTAGTTGAATTATCATGCTAACCGGAGCGTCATAAAACCTCTCAGTGGAGTTCCTAGCAGGTGAAATGCGCGAACATTTATGTATACCATTAAGTATCAAACACAGGCTTTTACTATAGGTTTGTACAAGTTAAAAAAAACTATAAATCAGATGCTTCTACACGAATAAATCTAATATATGTCCAATTTGGAGTGATAACAATCTAATTATGATGATTATATGAAATTTAATTTAGTTTCTGCAGAAAAATTCACTATTTCATTACACCCGGACTTCAAGTCTTGAAATGTGGGGCTCAAAATTAATTATACGTTTCATTCAATAAGTAAATACGCAAAGACTGCCACAAAGGTCTTGTCATAAACATGAAATTCTCTTGGGTAGATTCCAATCCCAAGTCCAAAGTATCATGCTGACGAGTATTGCTCTAGTACAAATATTATCTGGAAATTTCACGGATTTTTTCCATAGTTGTCCTACCTGTTACCCACATGACTGCTAGGCAACGAAACATTCGCGAATCAACCAACCCATAAACGAGTTGTGCGTTCTTACTTGCAAGAGGAGTTTAAACTTTGAATATCCGGGATCCTCAGAATCCTGGGAACACCATTTGTTGTCAATAAGACCAATGCGTACCAAATCACGAACGAAACAAAATAGGATGAACAACTGAACTATATGGATTTCACCCTACTTATACTCCTATGGAAAATATCTAACAGGTTATCCAGAAATAATCTATAACGATTTCCAAACGATACAGGAATCCTTGGGAATTTGTAAAATAAAACATCCTACCACCTAGAAGTTGTTATTATCCCGTATTGCCGTATTGTAGTCAGGGGAAATTCAAGCTTCGTTTGTGAAGAGCGTGTGCAGATCAAGAGTTGGCCACTCACTGCCAGCACCCTCTTGAAGACAGGTGTGTCATTGGAACGTGTTGTATCCCGAAGAGCAGAAATTGGAAGCGAACGTATATGAAATCCTAAAAATCTACGAGATAGATATTATTTTTATTATTGGGATGAAACTATTTTTATTATTGGGATGAAACGACGGTAGAATACGACAGGTGGACTAAATCAGGGGTCTGTTTGCAGATTATGTGGACACCTTCTTGAAATGGAAACCACAATCGTCGGACTGACCTACGTTGGTGAGAAACGACGCTCAAAAAAAGTAAACTTTAGAAGCTTATTCAGAAGACGAATGTATTCAATTACATCTATTATTAGCAGTCTGAAACAACGTTTACCTAGTCTCAGAGAGATTTTAGTGAATCAGGTTATGCAATGTCCTATCAGTTCGTGACGAATTTGAGATTTTTTTATCTAATATTAATTTACCCTCTAATAAATTAAACTGGAGAACACACCCACCACCATTCACAAAAATCGACAACTACATTTTAATTTTTCCTTTTTATATCAAAAACATAGTTTATTACCCCTCGTGGTAACTAGCTCGTTGACCTCGCCGTTCAAGTGAGGAGTCATAACCAATGTTTGCGCGGCGAAACATGAAATATTTTTAGTTATTCAGAAAATGTGTTGCAAATGTCTGCTAGTCGGATTCAACAGTCTATGGAATATAGAAGATTAATTGAATTCTACTTCCGAAATCAACTCACTAAGTACACGAAAAATGTTTAGTATTTAGCATAATGTTCTAAACCATTTAAACGATGGTGGAATATTCACGTCAGTCGAATTTCCATTGACAACAAAAGTCTATGATCTTGTTTAATCAAGTACAAAATCAAACTACATTCGAGGACAGTTTTCGCGAAACATCCACGTGTCATCCAAGAAATCTAAGGCACGCCGACCATCATAACTGTGATATGTTAATATGCAGTGATTACAATTGTTGGGCTGTTAGAAAATATGAACGCGAAAACGTGTTACCGAGCTTCGTTAAAACCGCAGATGCTTGTACGCGTCATGGGCAACGAATGACTGGTTAGAATATACTAAAAAGTATACTAACTTGTTTGCAATGTTTTCGCGGAAAACTAAATGGGTTGGTTCAGTCTATATACAATAATAGGGTTGTTCGGTTATTTTTATTTTTTTTGGTATTTTCTATTTCAATCTTTTATTTTCTTATACAGTCATGTAACTCTTTAATCATCACAACGTCCAAAACCATCTATTACTATTTACAAAATTAGTCATTCAAATTTTATATTTTGTGTCTCAAAAACATAACTTATGACAACTCATTGGAACGAGATCGTTGAGCTCATTCCAATGAGATGTCATAATCTGTTGTTTTGAGGCAAAAAATTAAAATTCATTCTAATTCCATACTTTTTTTATCAAGTGTTGTTTCTTCTTCGGATAAGGTGAAGGGTTAAAATGTATTACCTGTATTCGTGGTTTACATGTATTTTGAACCAGACCGTGTGTATCATCATTTATCATTTTAACCCTTTACCCAACCCAAAATTTATTATTTTAAATATCATTTTTTCAAATTTTTCAAGAAATTTCAACAAAACTATATCGTGTGACTCCTCTTTGGAACGAGCTCGACGAGCTCGTTCCATCGAGATGTCACAGGATAGGTTTCGTTAAATTTTTCTGAAAAATAATGTTTTTTCAACTGCTGAATTTGCATATTACGCGGACGGTTGCGGCGATTCGTTAGGTAAAGGGTTAAATTGATATAACCTTTTTCAAAGCGCACATAAAACGAGTAGAGTCGGGCCTTACAGTTAGGATCGGGTGGGAAGCTGAAATATTTCATTTTTTTTTTCTCAGCCTTCAACAAGTGAATGCATATACTTTGGGCAATATATTTCGAGAATGGGTTTTGAGTGCTCTTATTTTGCGTTTCTAGGCAATACGTTCATCTGACTCACCTCAGGGGGGCGCGGTGGCTCAGTTGGTAGAGGTGCAGGCTGCAAGCCGAGAGGTCCTCGGTTCGAATCCCACCTGCGGCAACCGCGTTGTGTCCTTGGGCAAGACACTTCACCCCGATTGCCTACATGGGGGCACGATGACGCTGTGTACTGAGGCGTACTGCACGTCGATGGTGCGCATGTCTTCAACCAATCTAACCCTGCCTGTGCTGATGTGCTGCGATGCAGAGTTCAGAGTTACGATGTTGGAGAGCTGACAGCTGCTCGTCGTTGCTCGGTGGTTCTCTCCGGGTACTCCGGCTTCCTCCACCCGTAAAACTGTCACGGTCACGGTCACGATTAGCCATTGTGCATAAGTATGTGACCTTAACCCCCAATAAATAAATAATTAATAAATAAATATGACTCACCTCAGGATAGGGACCTGCGAATTGCAAATGTTGATTGAATCGAATATCGAATCGAATTGGTGAAAACGAATCGAATTTCAAATCGAACTTCGAATCGAATCACCAAAAATGGATACGTCATCAAAAGAATTTTTTTTTTTATGAAATAATAACCCCGATTATTAAACGACACAGTTTAGTAGAGTACATTTTCGCCTCACCACTTCCAACACTATAATTTGAGATATAAACCAATATACTAGCTATTAATTGTCATTATTCTCAAATTATTGACTTTGTAGCGTCGAAACTGGAGCATTAAACATTTTAAAACGAACCTGGCTGTTAGCACTTATACCTCACTTTTATCACATGTTTTCTTGACAAAAAATGAGTTTCAAATCAGATCGACTTCATTTCAGTTGTGAACTATTCGTTTTAACCCTTTACCTAACGTGAAAAGCAGACGACACTTGCAAAAAAAAAATTCTTGAATAACTAATTTTTTTCATTTTTTGTCTCAAAAACATAGGTTATGACCCCTCGTTGGAACGAGCTGGACGAGCTCGTTCCAACGAGGGGTCATAACCTATGTTTTTGAGACAAAAAATGAAAAAAATAGTGAAAATTAATTGGCGATTTTTGAGAATAGCGCTGGCCGGTTTTGGCCGTTACGTTGGGTAAAGGGTTAAAATGCGGAATGACAAAAGCGAAACGATAATTCAACGCCGAATGGAGTCGATTCGCTTGTAAATTAAAGTCTGCTCCACTTCTGTTTATATAATAATCAGAGGTATTCTTTTAGAAAACCGTTTCTTTCGACACTGTATCCAGTAATTATGATCGAACAGAACAATGCTCAATATAAAATAATGCGATCATGTTGTGAAACAAATCGTATATAGAAGCTGAGCAGCTGAATAACTTTTCAAAGTTCAAAACTGTTTATAAATGGTCAATGGTCATGTAGCCACGCCGCTACAAATACTGTTACCGCTACAAGTCGCTTACGTTTCTACTCAGAACAATACTCAATATAAAAATGTGATCAAATACAATCTGTAAACATTCACGGTTATGGCTGAAGTATATTCGAAAATATTCGAATTTCCGATTTCGAATTACATGGAATCGATTATTGACTTTCGAAACGAATTTTGAATTTTCGCAGTGGCCTACGTCCGGTGGATCTTAATAACTTCAAAAAAAAAAGTAATAAAAAAAAAACAATAATAATTAAATAAATAAGAATTGAGATTTCTGCAGGATCGGGTTCTGTACCTTCCACATGTCGTGTTAGATGGGTGGTACGGAACAGAAGTACATATCATGTCGATTGAAATGAATAAAAAGTCATTTTGGTATCAAAGATATCATGTTTTTACTTTATAGGTTTTGGCTTTCAGTAATATCAAAAGTTAGTTCATTAAATCTAACTGACAAACAAAACGAATTGTATTGTTACAAAATTCATCTCGGTGCATGTATCCATCGATATTTCTTCCTTTCAAGCATGCTTTGGCAGGTGTTTTGCCTGGTTTATTGGTTGCCCATTCTAACCATGGAACTGATTGCCTCTTCCAGGATATAAAGACCTTTTCATCTCCTTGATCAGCATACCCATCCATCCAAACTTGCGCTACAATTTAAACATAAATTATTACTATCTTATAATTCTCCTATAATTTGAATGACGTTTCTTGTGAATAAATGACAGTCGGATGTCGATATTACGCTGGGTAAAGGGTTTAAACACATCGATGGCATCTTACACTACGCGGTTTATTTAGTGGTCAAGCATCGCGGAGTGACGCTTCCACTTGTGTGACAAATTCTGCAAATGTTTGATCTACCAGTTCTGAGAGCAATGTGTTTTTCATAACATAAACTATAATATATCGGGAAAATGTTAAAATTATAATACGTGATGAGCAGATTTAGAAAATTATTTTCACGAGAGTGACAGTGTATCTGTCATGCACATAACGAATGACTTTAGACTAATATTACAGCACGTGGAGAGTGGATTATAACTAAATCACCCGCGGAGTGGAGTTATCACCCGAACTATTAATTTCAAATTTTATGCATATCGACTAAAAACACAAGCAATGTTTCAGCCAATGGACCTCCGGGTTTGTGCTTGTTATGATTTGCAACAAATTTGCAATTATTGCGTGGGTGGAATCTCCTCTCTGCGGGTGATTTAGTGATAATGCACTCTCCACGTACTGTATATTCCAATGTATTATTAAATCTTAATCGAAAGTGTACTTAGGTATTTTCGAGTAATCGACTTTCGAATGTTATTACAAATTGAACCCATTTGTGAACATTGTGCAAACACAACTCCCCAAAATAGATGACCTTTATTTTGTTGCGGTAGTTCAGCACCATCCCAGCATCATTCCGTCGGTTAAAATGATTCGACAACGAGTTCATGTGTACTTTGAATGATTACCCGGTTATTGTATCTAAAATATTAGACTTTTTTCGTGGCGCGTACAATGAAAGGAACGTCGTTTTTTGTCATTTGATAAACTGTGAGACGAAACTGCCGTTCCTTGAGTTCATTGCAGATGACACATTGATACACATAACTACTGACAATATCTCAGCGACAACTTTTTAGATAATAAACGATTAACTGTAGGGAGTAATAAATCGAGTAAATTTTAATTTGTTTAACGTGGAGCGGTTATTAATTTCCGACATTTCTGAAGATGAATGGACAAAGGGGAGATCACTCTCTATAGAGTATATATGCAGGAAAGAATTTATGCAAAGCTTACATGTCGCACCTTAGAACCCAAGAACCCCACATGAACATGTATGAGTTAATATATTGGGTGAGAATGCTTGAAACAAAATTCCATTGGGAGTCACAAATGTACGGATGTGGAGAATGTACAGCACGCCCAGTAAGCGGGGTGTTATGAGTTGCTTTTACCAGCATCTAAGATAGCTAGGTGATTGAATAATGCGGCTAAAATTCCGAACGACAACAGCGAATACACTGCTGAAACAAAGCACCATTTACGGCCCACACAGATAGGTTGGGGCTCTTGTTTGGGAAAGCGATTCGAAATCTTTGAAACACACTTCCACGCAACCTCGCTACTGACGAGAGTCCTTCTCCCGTTAACTCACGATACACCGTTTTAAAAAAATAAGCGTAGCCCGTGTTCTTTCTTTTTCTTCCTTACAAACAATCAAGACCTTTACGATTTCATAATGGCCGGAATTGTGCGCAGTTAATTACGCCCTGCTCCCAACCCATGTGGTGAGAAATGTGATCGTCGCTAAATTAGATTATCATATGTATGCTCTTGATTTCTGTTCATGCTGATGTTGAACGCATATATAATTAAATTATGTATTCTTAGTGGACACCTAAAATATTTGTTTGTTTATGCCTAATCAGCAGCTGAGGATATATCGTGGCGGCAATTGGTGATGTGGGACAAAAGATACCACCAGAAAGTGATATACTTTTCAAAACATAGAAAATTAACATTAGCTAGGCAGTGAAATAAACTGCGAAGGCAGTAGTGAGTACTGATACCAACATTTGAATGTATCCTGTGTAAATCAGCCAGTTGACAAAATACTGTTTATATATGCGTTGCCGTCAAAAGACTGAAGACAACTAAAAGGTATTAAAAAGGTTGATTTCTTTGAGAAACGGGAAATTCTGGGGGGAACTGATGTTGTAAAATTGTTCTCTCTCTATCTGATGTCATTAAAATCAGTACAACCTAATATAATGTGTTCGAGTGTCAAGCGATATTGGCAGCTAATACCCTCGAATAGACGGCTGGATGATGAAGTTGCAGTATTTGTCAGTCTGGACGTGCACCGTACCAGTCGGGACAAATTGAATTTACATCCTATCCGCAGTCAGTTATCGCTGCGATGTCCCTGTGTGTAAATATTAGGTTTATTTACCTAGTA
Source organism: Pictodentalium vernedei (assembly GCA_031216915.1). Lineage (NCBI taxonomy): Eukaryota > Metazoa > Mollusca > Scaphopoda > Dentaliida > Dentaliidae > Pictodentalium > Pictodentalium vernedei. The sequence continues at coordinate 875,104,997 of CM062297.1, read as the reverse complement.
CGGGAATACAGCAAATACGTAATCAACACAACATTCGCGATAGTCATTATTTACAGCGAAGGACTGATTCTACTTATTGTGATGAATTCACGACAACGTGGTCTGTGGTTTGCAAAGCGTCGATGTTGTACATAAGCTCCGGGACTCAAACCTCAGTCTTTGTTACTGTCAGTTCATCACAATAATGTATGTGTTCCAATAAGTACCTACCCACAGCCCCAAACCTGCGATATGAAATGAACAAGGCAACTTTTAACGATCACAAGTTCAGTAAATTAACCTCTCGTGTATCTCAACACTTCACTTGGCAAATAATCAATTAAACAGATCAAGGTCGAGGTCACTGTACAGTACGTGGAGAGTGGATTGCAACAAAATCACCCGCGGAGTGGGGTTATCACCCAAAGTATCGCTTTCAAATTCTCAACATATGGACAAACAACACAAGCAATGTTTCAGCCAATGGACCTCCGGGTTTAACCCGGAGGTCCATTGGCTGGAACTTTGATTGTGCTTGTTATGCTTTGCAACACATTTGCAATTATTACTTGGGTGGAATCTCCACTTCCCGGGTGATTTAGTGATAATACACTCTGCACATACTGTATATTAGTTTGTACACTGATTTGTAATTTAAACAATACTTCATTGGGAACATCGTCAGCTGCACGTGTGCAAGTCACACTGTTGATGGAATAATTGGGTAGATTGGCAACGTCATTTCAAATATTCGGCGTGGTGACGTCAGACGGAAACATATGCTACTTAAGCCGTAAATATAGAAGAAACTACGTGTGCTCTCACCCAATCAGAAGGCGATAATTTTAATCTTATTAGATCCCGTTTTTTCAAGCTATACCATGACCAAGTACCATGCTACATTGCACTTATAGTTTCTTCCCTCAAATTCACTCACAGACACATGATCTCAGATCCAATCAGAAACCCCCGTGACCTCCGGTTCCCGAACAACGAATTATCAAATGCCCTTTATCCACACAACCACGAAATATTGGAATGATATTCCAGTAAATATTTGGGTAAATTCTTCTATATCGAATTTTAAATCCCATTTAACCCATAATCGTAACCTCCAAAAAGCATGTTCTCGGGAGGCATAGATACCTCATTGTCGTTAAGACAATGTTGGAGCAACCTTAATGCCCATCCGTTTTCGATTTACCTTAAAGAAAGTCCGGATTGTAGAAACTATGGACCACTATGTTCTAAATATCAGTACAGCAATTTTAATGCCCACCCTTTCCCAAAACATCTAACAGAAAGTCCCTATTGTAGTAATTAAAAACTACTGACCACGATCTTAAAATGCCCTTTGTCCTCCGATATACCCGACAAGACAATAGCTCTCATCACACATGTTATAGACTGCAGTGTCTTATTATATGGCTCAGAGTTACCTCAGTGCGACAAACAACGAAATCTAAGAAACAGTCAATAGATATATACTTGCCACTATGCGTTTCGAACGCTAGTCATCGAAGCACAAAGCGCGTATATTGTATCATCTCAGCCACTGTATTGTATTTGTCTTCGGGTTTTATCACCGTTTACTAATCTGTCTTACTGTGATTCAATCAACTATATGACCACGAAGGAGTGTCATGCTATTGTGACATTGTGACTAGTGCTGTTTGTTCGATACACGACGTTGGTATCACCGTACTTTATATTAATTTTATTACCCCTCTACCTAACATGAAAAGCAGACGACACTTGCAAAAAAATTCTCGAATAACATTTTTTGTTTCATTTTTTGTCTCAAAAACATAGGTTATGACCCCTCGTTGGAACGAGCTCGTCGAGCTCGTTCCAACGATGGGTCATAACCTATGTTTTTGAGACAAACAATGGAAAAAAATAATGAAAATTAATTGGCGATTTTTTTGGAATAGCGCTGGCCGGTTTTGGCCGTTACGTTGGGTAAAGGGTTAAAGTATTATCAATATTAACTAGTAGACTTCTGGAAGCCCATATTGGGCTTTATTCTGAAGTGCAGGGACCATAACTTAAAAGCTTCATGTTCAATAGATGTCTTTTATATGATCTTGGAGGTGAAATTATTTAGCATTAAGGAATTGCCTTTTAACAATTAACAGACAAATTTAACAACCGCATATACTTTACCAGGTAACACCTAAGGTCTCTGATGATCACCAAAAAAAGCATGGCGTTAAGTCTGAGGATAACCATTATCAGCTTCTTAATCTTTCTTTCTGTTTTATTTACTGATAAATGTTTTAGCTTTTTGGGGGAACTCATCTCAGGTTATCCACAATCGTCAGCTTAAAACGAGCTCACTGTGCATATGTCCCCCTTTTCCCTTCTCACTTTGTAAGGGGATGATCTTTCTTGGTTCAAAATTTCATCCCGATGGCAGTATCAATATTATCGTCTAGCCATTAGTACTGTCGCCTTTTTCATGTGGTTGTTTGATTTCTTGTCCATAAAAGACATTTCTTTTATTCCCTCTGCCGAATTACTTTTGATTTTTATGAAGTGGTTACCCTGTAAGCTGTTACTGATGAATTATTTATTTATTTAATTATTGGGGTTTAAGGTCATATATTTCTGCACTGTGGCTAATCATGACCATGACAGTTTTACGGGTGGAGGAGCCGATCGACGATCGACACCAGCAGGGTTAGAATTGGTTGAAGACAAGTGCACTATCGACGTGCAGTACGCCTTTGCCCACGACGTCACCGTGCCCCCAGATGGGCAATGGGGTTGAAGTGTCTTGCCCCAGAACACAACGCAGTTGCCGCAGATGGGATTCGAACCGAGGCCTGCACCTCTACCTACTGAGCCAGCGCGCCCTGTTACTGATGAAGGCTTATTTGTAAATATCTGACCGTGGACACGACACAATCATAAGCCTAATGGATTAATGTCGAATCCTCGTCTATATTTTTTGTGAACACGTTATCCTTTCATTTCAATTAACTCCAAACCTGCTGCTGCCAGATAATCCTGCTCTGGACAGAAAATGTTTGGCAACTTGAATAAGTAAAATGTGGACATTCTTGTATCCAAAACTGTATTTCAGTTTTTCCCCCACTCACTTTGTAATGGGATTACATGTACCTCTGTTAGTTCAAAGTTTCATACCGATGGCGCCATCAATAACATAGTCTTGTCAGCAGCTCTGCCGTCTTAATAATGTAATCGTTTGATTTTTTGTGCAAAAAGACATTTCTTTTATTCTCTCTTTCTGTTTTCTTCCCTTTTACTTTTACTTACAGTACATGGAGAGTGTTTTATCACTAAATCACCCGCAGAGTGGAGATTCCACCCAAGCAATAATTGCAAATTTGTTGCAAAGCATAACAAGCACCAGCAAAGTTTCAGCCAATGGACCTCCGGGTTAAACCCGGAGGTCCATTGGCTGGAACATTGCTTGTGTTTTTAGTCGATATATACAAAATTTGAAAGTTATAGTTTGGGTGATAATTCCACTCCGCGGGTGATTTAGTTACAATCCACTCTCCAAGGTTATTTGTGAATATTTGACCGTGGAATCAAATGACTTAATGTCGAATTCTCATCTGTATATATTATCAACACGATATCCATTGATTTGAATTAAATACTTCTAACACCAAATCTTAACTTGTCAATCAATTGAATATCAACAGTCTCATGGAGGTCAGAAAAACATGTGAGTTTTTACCATTTCTCATTGGAGTATTTTTTCAGAATTTGACTTTTCACCTTAGCCATTCACGGGTGGTGTTAACATTGAGACATAATAATAATAGGTGATGCTGTAATTTGTATTCAAAGTTGTATTTCAGTTTAACAGTATCTTTCGTCAATATTTATTTATTTGTTGGTGTTCAAGGTCACATATTTCTGCACAATGACTAACCATGACCGTGACAGTTTTACGGGTGGAGGAAACCGGAGTACCCGGAGAGAACCACCGAGCAATGGCGAGCAACAGTCAGCTTCCCAACATACCAACTCCACACAAGCAGGATTAGCATTGGTTGAAGACAGATGCACCATCGACGTGTAATACGCCTTAGTACACAGCGTCACCGTGCCCCCACGTGGGCATTGGGGGTAAAGTGTCTTGCCCAAGGACACAACGCGGTTGCCACAGGTGGGATTCGAACCGAGGACCTCTCAGTTTGCAGCCTGCACCTCTACCAACTGAGCCACCGCGCCCCCATCTTTCGTCAATCGAAGAGGCGATGCATTGAAACTATTGAATGAAACTTCAAAGAGTGTAGTAAGTAACATTAAAAACTGGTTTCTTGCTTGTGAAATTATTGTTTATTATTATCTTATTGTATGTCTTTAAGATCTCCGAATGTTATTGGTTAATTCTTACTTTGTGTTACAGTCATTGATCCCCTGAAGAAAACTGTAAACGCGTGTACAAATTATAAAACAACACATGCGTTTGAATGTGTTAACGTTTATCTTACGTCTTTGGTATGACACAGAATACAACACGAGGATTCGCCTCTCGTCGTATTCTTGCGCCCAACCATTCTCCTGCCGTAACCACTAACCCATCCAAATGCTTGTGTGGTTCTGTCTAATGATCGTCTCTATAGTGAACATTTTACAACTGCACTAACATATTATATAAGTCCACCGTTGTCAATACTGACCACAGCATCTTGGTAAAAGGGTAAAGCGTTTAGGAATTGTTCTCTAGGTGGAAGCACTGTATGGGTGGGCAGTCAAAAGCGCAGCAGTGGCGGGTCTGGGGTTCTCAGTTTGGGGTTTGCCACATTTCGATCATGGGTCATAATGGGAAGCATATTCTGGTGCGTGTGGCGGCGATCAGGGTGCTATCTGGCGGCAATCATGACACGGCGTGTCCCACTCTCGTTGCTGGGGTATGGATGTCTCCCTTGGGGAAAATAGAAGGCCAGTGAAGCCCCTTTGTGGCTTTTTCAGTGGGAGTTATAGACGTACGCATGCGGCGCGGTATTACCCTTCGAACGTATATCTCTACCTCTGGCAGTAGTTGTCCACGTTTTATAGCGGATAATATCGCGTCCTTGGTCTCGATGTTTGTGAAAAGAAAAAATGAGTTTGGAAAAAAGCACGCACATTACCCTATACGGAATTGCTGATAATATCGCGTCCCTGGTCATAGTTCTTCAGGGGTGAATTTAATTGGAATTCGCCCAAGATTATGTTTACGTAGCTTCCTAACATCTACCATCGTGCTTCCGATTCGTTAAACTAAAGAACCATTATACATTGCATATCAGTACAAATCAGCAAAGTCCTGATGACCTTGTCCTTTGAAGACCACAATGCAATCCATGTAAGGTAACAAGGAATGACTTTACTGTGAATATTTATTTATTTATTTATTTATTTATTTATTTATTTATTTATTTATTTATTTATTTATTTATTTATTTATTTATTTATTTATTTAGTCGGAATTAACTACACGTTCAGCTGCCACGGTTAAATCATGTAGGTAGTTGTAAGCTTTGAGAAAGTCGGAGTACCAGAAAGGAACCACCGAGCACTGGTGGGTAACTGTGCGACTACCCAACTTACTGCAGTTAAAGCTAGAAGCTCTGTCATGAAATGCCCACAAATAGCACGTCGATCTGCGCTTTAATCAACACGTTATGACCATAGTAAAGCTATCTAAATTCTGTACATATGGCCTGTGCAAAAGCAATGTTTCAGACAATGGACATCCTGGTAACCCGGAGGTCCATTGGCAGAAACATTGACTGTGTTTGCTATGAGTAACCAGGAGAACCTGTCGTGCTTTGGATGTCATTCGATATGGTAACTGCCCGACTAACTTACTACGTTCCAGCGCACAAGTAAAGTTGGCATCGATTGAAGGCATGTGCACCATCGACGTACAGCAAATCCTTTACACTCAACACACCGGGCACCCATTTTGGGCACGTTGGTGCATTCCGAAGAACAAAACGGACATAACGCGTGTCGGGATCGAGTGTACGACCCTTCGACCTGAGGTTTGATGCTGCGACCAGTGACCCATCCTGAATTTTTACTGCAGAAACTGGTAAATTTGGGCCGAACGCGTGATACGTGCGATCAGTATGTAAACACTTAAAACAAACCTGCTTTAGGTTGTTCGCGAAGCGATTCTGCTAAACGCAAACGCATAGATGAACTTTCCATCAGTATAAGATGTCCTCCGTCCATTTTACAGTTTACTGTTGCTTCAGACTGGTTTACCTTTGATGTATTATATTTCAAGCACATTTTAATGTCAGTATAGATCCACAAGATGTAACCTTTGTCACTGGGACAGAAACCTGTAAGATAAATTAATGTAATTCATAATATCCATGCAACACGTAGATTGAGTTGATATGTGAGATCTAACAGCGAAACTCGATACTTTTTTTCTATGCTAACGGCTCCAGAAGCTTATGTTACCATTTGACGTCTCCACACGACATATTTGAAATGACGTTGCCCGTTTCGCCATTATTTCATCAACGAATTGACCGTAAACCGCTTCATTTTTCTAAACTTTTTCACACGTGCAGCAGAAGACGTTCCGAATGAAGTGTTTAAATTACTATTATTATTTGAACTAAGGTGGAGTGACCTCGAACTTTATCTCATTTATTGATTATTTGTCCAATGAAGTCGTGGGGTACATCAGGGGGTTTATTCACTGAACTTATCGCTAAAAGGTGCCTTGTTCATTTCACCGTGTGGGTTTTGGACTATAGGTAGGGAGTTATGGGAACATATAAGTAATTGTGATGATTTGGCGGAAATATGGTCTGGGGTTTGTGGCTCGAAGATTATGTTCAACCTCGACGTTCCGAGTGTCGGTTGAACATAAACTGCGAGCCGTAAACATCAGACCATGTTATCGTCAACTCATCACAATAACACGTAAACTATTCAAGGTTGATTTCAGATCGCAAAGTAAATTGTGGTAGTATTATAATAGGGGTTAATATTGGTTTCAGTGGCGGCGCCAGACAATTTTTTGTGGGGGGGGGGGGGGGGTGGCAGCTAGGGGGGGGGGGGCAGACTCCCATGAAGGGGGGCAAATACGTAAAGGATCATATCATTACTTTGTTATGGGGTAGTCCAAACTTGGACCCAAAGTCCGTAATATACTTTTTTGGTTTGGTACGTCCTGTGGACGTACCAAACCAAAAAATTATATTACGGACTTTGGGTCCAAGTTTCGACTAAATGTAATGGTAATTAGCGGTCCTCCTTTCAAAAAATCCTGGATCCGCGTCTGGTGGGTCTGTGCGTAAGAGAGAGAGAGAGAGAGAGAGAGAGAGAGAGAGAGAGAGAGACTCATAACGCCCGTCTGTCATAATGCGAAATCCATGAATTTTTTTAGACAAGGGATATGGATAGATATGCCTTTGTTGGCTCATAACTTAATTATAGCTTATAAGTATCTGCATCCGAGTCTTTAAATCTCTACTGCCTGGACGTGTTCATCAGCTAGCCTGAGGCTTTGAAGAGAGGGGGTGTGTGTGTGTGTGAAAGAGAGTGACTGAATGTGTTTGTGTGTGAGGGTGGATGGAAATGCATGCGAGATGGTTGGGGGGGCAACTGGAGGGGGGGGCAAAGCCTTCGTTGGGGGGGGGGGGGGCAAATGCCCCCCTCCCATGCCCCCCCCCCCCCGTAGCGCCGCCACTGATTGGTTTTAATAAAAGTAGGGGAATTGGTTGAATGGATCACATGAATTGTTAAATTTCGCATGAATCATAATATTCATTAGTTATCAGAATTTTTAATTTCATTGCTGTTTCACCGAATCACACTGAATTCAAGTTAGCATGTGTTAATATTTTACTAACTATTTTTCTGCTCTTTATTTATCATTACTTTCAGATGCATTGGTTTTCAGAAGGTGAATTATCCCTTCTTGTATGTCACGTTCTTCACTTCACTGGCTTTGTTGAGACCCTCTCTCAGCAAAGGCATGAAGTGAGTAGTGTTTAACTAATTTTCCATTGGTTAGAAAGGATCTGCAGTCAGCTGTAATGTTCAGGTCAGATGAATTCTCTCTCCAAGTTTTTGAGTATGTGGACCGACATTTGATTTTTGTGGTGGCTAAAACGTACAGTAAAAAGAATTATAGTAAAGTAAATTACTGTGGCTTGTGAAATTCTGTGGATTTCATGGAACACCCGTATTAGGAGTGGATATGACTTTTTCACCTTCATCCAGGTATTTTATTAGTATAAATAGAGGATATGGAATGAGTGTTTTTTGTCATATAATATTTATGAAACGAGTCTAAAAATTTTCCGTTTTGGCGAGCCTCTGGCGAGCCCAAAAGGAAAATTCGGACGAGTTTCATAAATATTATATGAGAAAAACACTCATTACATATTCTATTTATCATATGACACACACACGCACAAATTAGCCACTTAGTATGACTTTTTAACCCATCAACTAACTTGAGTTGCAGACGGCACTTGGAAAAAACATCCTCGTATAACTATTCCAATGAGGGGTCATAACCTATGTTTTGGAAGCAAAAAGTGAAAATATAAAAAAAATGAATGGCGTTTTTCTTGTAGGCAAAAGATTAATACAATATAACCCACCCTAAATAGGGCAGAAAACGTAAATTCTCCCTACTGAAATTATGCTAATGTGGCCCAGTTGTATTTGTTTAGCCAATCAAATTGTTTGGTTTTGAAATTGATCAATGGAATTGTCGGAAGGCTTTATTCATCACTGATTAATCTGAAAACAAAATATCAAATGTTTTAAAGTGAACAAAATGGACGAGTCATATGATAATTTAATTTATTGATCCTTGGAGGGAACTGGCAGCCAGGGCAAAGTAGCGTGGTTGCTGCTTGGTCCCGACTGCCATGTCCACTAGCTGGTTCCAATTTTGGAGCTTTTATGTAATTGCTAATTTATTATTAGTTTATATAATGAAACAATGTAAGCGTTATGCGAATGTATATGGATGTATTTCAGTAAATTCGAAATTTGTAATATTTTATTAATTTGTACCAAGGTTTGACTATCCCCTACTAGGCGGGTCCTCAGGTGGCGGATAGAGGACGGCCTGCTCAATTGGGCAGGTTTTCTGGTTCATAATTAGCAGGTTTGCTCAATTGAGCTGGTTTACTGTGAAATATTTAAGACGCAGCCCCGGACCAAAATAATCAATCCTGCTAATACCATCTGGCAGGCACCTTGTTCTCCCGCAAGGTGCGTTCCGAAGGCCCCGGAGGAAGGAATCCTGGCAGTTGAGGACTAGTGGCCCCGGTTAGGGCAGTCTCTAAATGGAGATCAGGTCGTAAACACTGCTTTGGCCCTGGTCTTCATTTTTCAGATCATGCCCAACACACTGCTTTGGCCTCAACTTCTGGAGTAGACGGATGGTCGGATGGCCCGTTCTAGCCAATCGGGAGCCCTCACCCCAACAAGTACTGGGTGTCACGTCTGGGGCATTGGGTTGTCATTCAATCAGTCATTTCTTGTATTTTGATTTTATCACTACTACCCTATACCGACTTTTAATGATCTCAGTACTTGTTTAACAGCTTTCGTTTTATTGCGCTGTCTGCGTCGATCATCAGTAGTAGTTTTGATGTACTCGTTTTTAATGAAATGGTTGGATGAATGGCCACCACGACCTGGCACTTTCCATAAACTGTACGGGTCAATCGGCCAGCGGATATGCAATTACATTAACGCTGGTCGAGTATACTGTTTATGCACTCTTGGTGTTGTTCTCTGGAATTCCGCGACGTAACCCCCCAGGTTGGGCTCAGAGTAAGGACGGGAGCCATGAACAGAACAAAAATTTAATTTAAATTGTAATGGAAAACCAAAATCACAAAATTCACAAACGGAGATATTCATCCGACTCTGACTCTGAACATATAACAACTCAAATAAATATTTGTAATTACATACTCTGACGAGGAACCACTCATATTAACCCATTTGCATTGGAAAAGGCTGTCAAATGAATGGCAGGCACTGTCAACACTGTTAAAAAATTACGATCAGGAGTTTTATTAATAGAATGCAATAAAGAAAACCAGGCACAGAATTTACTACAATTGACAAAGCTAGTTGATTTAAAAGTTAAAGTTTTTCCCCACAAAACACTCAATAGCAGCAAGGGCGTACGTACAGTACGTGGAGAGTGGATTGCAACGAAATCACCCGGGGAGTGGAGTTAGCACCCAAAGTATCACTTTCAAATTCTGAACATGTGGACAAAAAACACAAGCAATGTTTCAACCAATGGACCTCCGGGTATAACCCGGAGGTCCATTGGCTGGAACTTTGCTTGTACTTGTTATGCTTTGCCACAAATTTGCAATTATTGCTTGGGTGGAATCTCCACTCTGCGGGTGATTTAGTGATAATACACTCTCCACGTACTGTAGTACGCACAAGAGAACTATATGGCGCAGATGAACTCGAAATAAAAACAAAGTTAAAATCACAGGGTGAAAGTGATGTCAAAAGAATAGAAATGCGAAATGACGGAAATACAATAAAAACAAACACCTATATATTTACATTCGAGACTGTACAACCACCGAAACCCATCAAGGTTGGTTACATGAACATCAAAGTGGATTTATTTATTCCAAATCCACTTCGATGCTGCTTCAAATGTCAAAAATATGGACACGGACAAAATAGCTGCAGGGAAAAATAAACATGTTATAAATGTGGCCAAAAACATCAGGACCCACGTGCTAACGCCGTCAAATGGTGTAACTGCCAGGGCAATCATACTGCATCTTCTAAGGATTGCCCCGTGTGGACAAAAGAAAAATATAAACAGAGAAATAAATGTGAAAAGCAGATAAGTTTTAAAGAGGCCAGTGAAATAGTTACAGCAATGCCTGAGTTCATCAACCACATATACAACCATAGTAACACAAAAAGTTTCCACTAAATCTTCTGCACGCCAGACACAGCATACTTGGTTAAACGACACTGTTTTGCCAACTTTCATAGAGCCTTTTACCATTTAACAACTTCAAGAAACTGAACCAAAATCGACTCAAACTTCAATCACTATTCCAATAATAGAAGAAAAATCCAATAACAATACGAAGAAAGATCAGAATAAATCTAAACCAACTGAGATGAAAAAATGGAAACAAAATCAGACCAGAAAAATGATCCATCAAAATCGAAATCAGAACTACAAAACCTTAGTCAGAGTCAGCGAAGGAAATACAATAGAGAAGAAAAGAGCAAAGAGAAAGAACTCCAAAAATTAAACTCAAGCAGAACGCCTACATGTAAATATCATAAAAATGTTGTTTCGAACATATTCGAAGGGTTGCAAGACATGAATGTATCAACACTACATTTTCCAACAAAATGTACCCTAGTTCGTCTCAGGGAGGGTACCCAAACAGAAAATCACCAAGGAAACCTTTTGGGGGAATTTCGCCCATACGTCCACCTTCCAAATCATCAACTAAACATGGATAATACAAATAATACAAAATTAATACAATGGAATTGCTGAGGTTTTAAGGCACATTTTAATGAACTGGGCCTTATATGTCAAAAATATAAGCCTGCTGCTTTTTGCTTACAGGAAACACTCCTGAAGAAACCTGACAGTCATGATCATCCTCTTCCTAAGGGATATACTTTATATACTCGCCCAAAAAAGAAAGTGTGCATTGCAGAAATTGATCAAACTCCCAAAAAATAATTTCGTAGGTGCAAAGAGTGTTAACCTGTTCATGAATAAGTTATATTGAACACAAAAACAGCTTTCCCCGTTAAAATTGCATTAACGTTAAATGACGTGCTGCACGTTTGTGAAAAGGCATGTTTTGCACGTGGAGAGTCTGAAAATTCATGCAGCAGTGTGAATCCTTGGGTATTTAAACACTAAAGTAAGGCCTTCCTATCGTTCACATTCAAACTTGCGTTGCTGTTAAAACGACTCCACATTAGCATGCCAAGATTGACAATGAATCAACGTCTCCTTGCCCTGGGTATGATTAGAGCTGGCAGAACACACAGAGAGGTTGCCCATCATTTGAACTGCCATCGTAACACTGTAGACAGGCTAGTCCATCGACATGCACAACATGATGACGTTCGAGACCGACCCCGCTCCGGAGACCCCGAGTTACCACCCCTGCACAAGATCGGTATATTCGTGTCGTCCATCTCCGGAACCGGTGTAAAAGGAATGGAAGTCCGTAGGAACGTTAGTCCCTCTGGACTATTATTCCGCGGAATTATAGTCCTAGGTCTAACATTTCTAGGAATAGTAGACTTCCATTCCTGTTACACCGGCAACAAACGGCAACGACGACAGCCAGGAACGTCCCTAACCTGAGACGGATACATCCTCAAACAGTAATCAACCGGCTGAGAGAATACGGCTTACGTCCTCGAAGACCTGCAATTCGTCCGATTTTGACGTCACGTCATCGTCGTGCTCGACTGCAGTGGTGTAGATAACATCTCAGGCATCCCGTACACTGGTGGCGCCGTGTTATATTCACAGATGAATGTCGTTTCCATCTTTCATCATCAGATGGCCGCCAGAGAGTGTACAGACGTCGAAACGAACGCTACGCAGATCCATGTGTCGTGGAGCGAAACCGTTATGGGGGAGGGTCTCTCATGGTGTGGGGTGGCATCACTGCCCGTAACAGAACTGAGCTGGTCATTATTGATGGCAATCTCAATGCAGCCAGATATCGTGATGAAGTGCTTACACCTGTTGTTGTCCCATTTCTGCAACGTCACGGCCCCGGCGTCATTCTACAGCGGGACAACGCCCGACCCCACGCAGCTCGTGTTGTTCAACAGTATCTGCAGCAACAACAAGTGGATGTTCTTCCGTGGCTCGCAAATTCGCCCGATATCTCACCCATTGAGCACGTATGGGACGAAATGAAATGTCAGCTACGCCGTCTCCCCCATGCACCGTCAACGCTTGTGGAACTCCAAAGACAACTTATCATAATATGGAACAACATCCCACAACACTTCCATGCTAACTTTTTCGCTTCCATGAGGCGTAGATGCACAGCAGTAGTCGATGCAGACGGGGGTCATACCAGATATTGAGTGTGTGACTTTTGTGTTTAACCCTTAGTGTCTTTGACTCTCCATGGCACCAAGAGTATTCGTCGTAGCGTAATGAAATTTCTCGTGTTGATCACAAATTGATTCATCTGTGATTGAATAAAATTTCCATGAATGAAAATGATATATATCTTTTTTTAGTGTTATATTTTAGCATGCACACTTTCTTTTTTGGGAGAGTATATAATGCTGAAAATGACCTTCATCTACGGGGTCAGAAACTGCATTATTTAATATTCACAGTGCTGTACCTTTACAGTCAAGTTTACAGGCTGTAGCGGTACGCCTGACCTTAGACAAGACAGTCACATTATGTTCCATTTACGTGTCTCCAAACAAAACACTTCAGCTGACTGATGTTGAACATCTGATTCATCAGCTCCCATCTCCGTACATTTTTTGGGGACATTTTAACACTCACAGCCCCCTTTTGGGTGATCCCCGCAGCAAAGAAGACCAAAAAGGCGAAACAATAGAAGAACTTATTATAAAATATGATTCTTATTTGTTCAATGATGGGTCAGACACTTACTTGCACCCCGCATCTGTTTCTTACACTTCAATTGATCTTTCAGTTACATGCCCTTCTATCTTCCTCGACGTTTCTTGGAAGGTAGAAGATGACTTGTGCGGGAGTGACCACTTTCCAATTCTACTGGAGAGTGTTCTTCCGGCGGACGATGAGAGGGCGCCCCAGTAGAACTTTAAAAAGGCTGAATGGGACACTTTCTCATCGCTTTGTTCTGAACCCCTCACACAGGAGAAATTTGAAGATAGTGCTGACCAAATAGAACATTTTACAAACGAGTTGCTTGACATTGCAAACACAGTCATCCCTAAAATCTCGGCAAATCCGAAACGTTTCACCAAACCAAGGTTTGATAATGAATGTAAACAGGCTATAAAGGACCGTAAGAAAACTGAACGGGAATTTAACAAGTCACCAACCACACATAATTTAGATTGGCTACGCATAAATCGGGCAAAACAAGACGACTTATAGAACAAAAAAAGAAAAGTTCTTGGGAAACATATATTTCTAAAATTAACCAAAAACACCCCCATCACTAAAATTTGAAAAAAAAAATGATTAAAAAGATTAAAGAAAAAGAAACAAAATCAACTGTAAACACCTGCAAGACAGCAACACACTAATTACATCCACAACAAACTGACATCCACATTTTCTGAACATTCGTCGTCTGAAAATTGTAACCCAGAATTCATCAAAATTAAAAAACAAGAAAAACGAATGATTAAATTTACTTCCAATAATTTAGAAGATTACAATAAACCTTTCTCTATGGCTGAGTTGAGTAACTCTTTGCATAGAGCAAGGGATACTGCCACTGGTCCCGATGAAATACACTACAGACTTTTAAAACACTTGCCTCAAACTTCACTAGAACTTTTATTCTCAATTTTAGCGATATATGGATGACTGGCCAGTTTCCACCTTCCTGGCGTAGAGCAACAATTATTCCCATTCCAAAGCCTGATAAATATCACAGCAACCTAAGTAATTACAGGCCTATTGCCTTATCAAGTTGTCTGTGTAAAACCATGGAAAGGATGATCAATGATCGACTTGTCTGGTTTCTGGAATCGAACAATCTACTTGCGAATGTTCAGTGTGGTTTCAGAAGCCAGAGGAGTACTGTGGATCATTGGTCAGATTAGAAACGTCCATTCGCAATGCCTTTGCCAGAAAAGAATCTGTGGTCACCATATTCTTTGATCTGGAAAAGGCATGTGATACAACGTGGACGTATGGGATTTTAAAAGATCTTTTAACATGGATTGAGAGGGCGTATGCCTCTTTTTATTAAATTTTTTTTAAAGGACCACCAATTTTGGGTTCGTGTTTGGTCAACTTTATCTGATACTCACGAACAGGAATTGGGGGTTCCCCAGGGGAGTATTTTATCTGTTACACTTTTCTCAGTGAAACTCAATAGTATTATTGATGCAATTGAGAATATGGTGGACTCGTCGTTGTATGTACAGTTAAAACTAGAAGTCCTGTCACGAACAGGGCGCTTATCTAGGCTTAATTACGCGTTGGCATTGCGCGCAATTGCCATATCGAATGGCATCCAAAGCATGGCAGGTTCTCTTGGTTACTCATAGCAAACACATGCAATGTTTCTGCCAATGGACCTCCTGGTTACCCGGAGGTCCATTGGCTGAAACATTGCTTGTGCACAGGCCATATGTACAGAATTTGATAGCTTTACTTGTTCCATAACGCGTACATTAACTCGCATATCAACTTGCTATTTGCGCGCATTTCATGACAGGACTTCTAGTTTTAACTGTAGATGACTTTTTAATCTGCTATAACAGCAAAAACATGAATGCTATAGAGCGCAAACTTCAGCTATGCCTAAATAGAATTTAAAAGTGGGCCACAGAAAATGGTACAAATTTTCAAAGACCAAAACTAATTGTGTACATTTTTGTAAACTGCGGAAACATCACCTTGATCCGGAGCTGAAAATAGATGGGAGCACTATTAAAATTGTTAAGGAAGTGAAATTCTTGGGTTTGCTGTTTGACAATAAACAGAATTTCACTTCTCATATAAAACAACTGAAAGTGAAATGTAAAAATCACTTAACCCTTTACCTAACATGAAAAGCAGACGACACTTGCAAAAATAATTCTTGAATAACTAATTTTTTTCATTTTTTGTCTCAAAAACATAGGTTATGACCCCTCGTTGGAACGAGCTCGACGAGCTCGTTCCAACGAGGGGTCATAACCTATGTTTTTGAGACAAAAAATGAAAAAAATAATGAAAATTAATTGGCGATTTTTGAGAATAGCGCTGGCCGGTTTTGGCCGTTACGTTGGGTAAAGGGTTAACTTCCTCAAGGTGGTTGGTAGCACTGACTGGGGTGCTGACCAAACAAACATTACTCCATCTGTATACATCACTTGTTGGATCAAAATTAGATTACGGTTATATAGTTTACGGTTCTGCAAGGAAGTCGTATCTCAAACCACTTCATGCAATTCATAATAGTGGTATTAGAATTAGTCTGGGGGCTTTTCGAACATCAATTCTTATTGAAGCAGAGGAGCCTTCTCTCGAGAAGCACAGAATTAAATTGTTGTCTCTCCAGTATATATCTAAACTTTGGGTTTATCCATCAAATCCTGCTTATAATTGTGTTTCAGAACCTCAAAATGTTGAATTTTTTAACCGCCACCAGAAACACATTCCTCCATTGGGTATTACAATTAAACCCCACATAGAGTCTGTCAAAATTGATTCCGATTCTATAAAAGAAAACCGTAAATCACATATTCCTCCTTGGCATCTTAAAAAAACTAGTTATTTTAGACCTTGCTTCTACCAAAAAAAAAAAAAATCTGATACAAATTCTTTGCAGTTTAAACAAAACTATGTCGAAATAAAGTGCATGTATTGTACATATACAAGGATCCATACGGATGGATCTAAAGATGGTGACAAAGTATCATCAGCTGCTGTTACTGTTGATCATATCACCTCAGTCAGAATACCGAATCAGAGTTCTATTTTCACAGCTGAAGTTAAAGCTATACAACTCGCGCTTGAACGCATCTCGAATGTACAAGAAAAAAAGTCGATTATTTTTTCCGACTCTCTTTCCTCTTTACTTGCATTACTCAACCCCAGGTTGAAGAACCCTCTCATTTTGGAGCTTCGTGAGAAGTTAACAACTCTCATGTCTGACCAATATGATGTCGTGTTTTGCTGGTTACCCGGACATGTAGGGACCGCTGGATACACCCTAGCAGATAGTGCAGCAAAACAGGCTTCAATCAAGCCTCTCGCTGATTTTAACATCCCTTTCAGCGACTTCAAGCCATTGGCGGATTGGGATGAAGCGACAAATAGCAAGCTCCTTCGCTTCCGGCCAGGTATTTCAGATCACTACCCGTCTAGTAACCTTCGGTATACAGATTGTGCAGTCACGATGATTGTTACGGTTGCGCTGTTTGTGGCCTGAGTCGCTGACACGGCGTTTCCCATGCCTCTTGTGTGAACCAGCATGGATCTAATGAGGCACGTCCCTAAGCTACAGTACAGAAGGCGAAGAAATGATTATTATTATTATTATTTTATTATTACTATTATTAATATTATTATTATTTATATTTTAACATCCTAATCAGAGCAGCGCCCAAGCGACCTTTGGATTTGAATATTAATTGATTCAAATCGAGAGTAACACAGAATGCAAAATGGACATCAACAGCTTTTCTTTCTTTCTCTCTTCCTGTTTTCTGTCTGTGTTTACTGCTACATATTCATATTTATTTATACACATACACACACATATATATATAAACCCATTCAAATAGTTTATTTTACTTTTATGAATTTCAAAAACTTGTTTGTTTCGCCATTGTAACATATTCTGTATTCATGTTATGGGAGCGGAGGTTTTTACTAAGTGGAAAGCACTTCTCCTCCTATCCGTTTTTGCTCAATAGTTATGGAACAAAAACATATGTTTAAAGTAACCTCTGTAGGAAGGATCTTGCAGTTTTTACGCGATGTCATATTGGTCATAAGCGACTAACACATTCCTTTTTGTTAGAGGATAATTTGCGTCCAGAGTGTGCTCCCTGCCAGCAGGTGTTGTCAGTGGAACACATTCTTTTACATTGTACTGATTTTGATCATGTCAGAGGGCAGTATTCTTCTGTTGGATCTCTAAGAGATTTTTTTTATCCCACGAGCCCGAATAAGATTCTCTCATTTTTGAATTCAATCAACCTTTTTAGAAAATTTTAAAATTGTTTTTATTATTTTAAACTAGAGTCTTCAAGACGTAAACTCACCAGTTTGATTTGTGAGATATTCATATTTCTTATTTTCATCATTACAATTGTTCATACCATACTGTCTTTGTCATTTTTATTGTAGTTGTTTTATGATGTTTTATGTTTTTTTACTCATCTTTGTAGTTTATTACTGGCATGTTTTCTTTTTAACGTTTTCTCGACACGATATAGCCTTAGCTGCCCATGTGGCGTAAACACTAATAAATAAATAAGTAAATTAATTGGTAATTTTGGAATCTTTTCCAGCATTACTGCGCTTTAGGTTAGTTCTTTATTCTCAGTGATTGTGAGTGATCAACTGTGGCCTGCCCCGGCCGATCACAGCTGATCCCCTACCAAAACGAATATTCTACTGTATTAATTTCAGCTCTAATATAATTTATTTTGCCCACCACTCCTTTGATTCCTCTTTATCATGTAGGTATCCAGCCAGAATAGGGATATGGTCGCTTGGAATTGTTAAGCAGGAACCTGTCACACTGATGGTAGGCATTGTATATATATATCTATGTTTACTGTGTTATAATATTAAATTGTTGGAGGTATATGCTTCCCGTTGAGAACCCCGAGAACTTCACTTTTGCTCCATGCTGCGGTCGGGATTAGTCAGGCATTGTCCAGAGGTATGTGACCTTAAACACCAATGTATAGGTATACGTTGCAGTAAGCATTAATTTGTTTAATGCGCATGTGTGGGTACTTTCCATTTACAGTTGTCTGCTGCTAGTCTACTATTGTAGACTCGTTTGTGGTAATTAGACTTGGTAGCCGATATGTTGTATGCAAGTATGGTGTTATTTACAACGCTAGACTGAGCGATTGGTTAGGGTTTAGTTCTCTCTAGTGGTGTCACCTTGTGACATGTTAATACGCACAATACAATTAACCTACACTTCTGACTGTTGCTGGCTGATACCTGCTACTCGACAATCTAAACTTTAACGTTTCACCTTGGGTTTTCCTTCTCAAAGAATTTGGCACTGTAGCCGCCTATCAACCTTAAGTTAAATCAATCGTGGAATGTCCTGTCTGGCGATTCCAGCCGTTTCAGGGTCCTGTGATCGAAGGTACCCCTATGCCAGGAAACAGAGCCCGCCTGCCCTGGATTTCACCAACGTGTGTGTGACCCCAAGTGTTTGTCTAATGCTCTGCTCTTCAAGGTATATATACTTTTTACCCTAAACTGTCAGGTGGACGGACGCTCATCTGTCCATCTGCCAAAACGGTGGGAGATGACGTATATCGAGGCAGAATCAATACAAGTCATTTCGTACGTGACTTAACGGTGATTTCACTTGTCGAGAGAACCGATTCGTTCTTGCCTATCATTGCTATACTAATGATCAGGTGACGACACGACAGACATTTCCATCTTTTAGAATCTCGTTTCTCAATTGGCCGTGACGATATCCTGCCACCAACCGATTACGTCTCGTAAGACTCGCGACTACTCTATAACTTAAATGAGATTAGACCTTATCTAACATACCGTTTCTCCCCTGGGTCCCTGCCCTGAAGCTGGATATACACCACGTGTGTTTTTTCCATGCCCAGCTTAATAGAGAAGTGACATTCGCGTAGGTTTTTCGCCTTGATGCGGAATATCTTTTGAACTTACAATATCTTTATATATGAGGCCCCTTGCCCCTATATTGAGGCTGGGTTTGCTCTGACAACATTTTCTAATCTCATTTATCTCTTAATGGATTACGAGAGACTGTCTCACAGTAAAAATGTATTTCCTCACTAGAAATGAAAACGTCTAGACAAAATATAAATCTGTATTGAGGGCGGCAACCGTACGTGCGCTCATTTATTTATTTATTGATGTTTAAGGTCACATATTTATGCACAATGGCGAATCATGACCATAACAGTTTTACGGGTGGAGGAAGCCGGAGTACCCGAAGAGAACCACCGAGCAACGACGAGCAGCGGCCAGCTCCCCGACATCATAACTCCGCACTGCAGCACAGGCAGGGTAAGATTGGTTGAAGACATGCGTACCATCGACGTGCAGTACGCCTTAGTACACGGCGTCATCGTGCCCCCCACATAAGCAATGGGGCTGAAGTGTCATGCCCAAGGACACAAGCGGTTGCCGCAGGTGGATTCGAACCGAGGACCTCTCGGCTTGCAGCCTGTACCTCTACCTACTGAGCCACCGCGCCCCCACGTGCGACCATTCAATTCAGAAAGAGAACATTTTGTAACCTCAGTGCCTGCTCCCCCGTAACTCTGATCACACATCGTCGCCTGAGTGCTGGAATAGGGGACATAGGACATCCTAGCACTCAGGCGACGACATGTCGGGGCAACCGTTTTTTATAACAGTAATAAAATGAGAGATACATCACAAGCTCAACGAAAAAAATAGACTGGATTATTTTTGCCATGATGATATATTTTATAGGCTTACTGTGCGTCAAAACATGGAACATAATAGAATGAAACACACCACTGAAACACGGCCACAAACTCCAGCGATAGAAGTACACGACGAACAATGAATGGGGATCATACACATCACAAGGACGCAATACCATGACGTCATGATCTTCATTCATAAGCAATCAATGCAAAGACTCTGAACGATTGTCAAAACAGAGGCCGCAAAAAAACTGTACCAATCAATTCATTTCGCAAAAAATGGGAAGAAAGGGGGGAATATTGTACGATAAATTGGTTATTATCATCATGTGGGTTTCCTAGATGGTGTGTAGAAGTCTCGACCTCACCTCTGGGTCTCATATGTCGACTTGTCGTAACGGACTCATCGATATATGCTCAGAGAAGAAGTATCGACTACAAAACGCCACCTCGGAAACCCACATTGTTTAATAGTCAATATGGATTACGAGTGTGTAACCCTCATATGTTAGGTGCCATAACTTTCCCGGGAAAAGGTAACAAAATAAAACGTTCGTGTCAATCGGAGGATACTGAGAACCCAGAAAAGGAAGGCTATAAGTATAGGAAAATAACATCAGGAATATCAAGTATATACTCTAAATTATTTGAGTTAAAATCAATCCAACTCAATTAGGCTGTGTGAATATGAACCCGATTGGGATTATATTCACTCAACCCAGTTCATCCTGGTTAATTCTTAACCCTTCTGATTTCAGGGTTTAGAATTTGGAGCAATATCAGAAATTTCCCCCATGAGTGGTAGATAAAGCTGACATTTTTCAGGAAAAGGCGTTTCGAATTGTGTTTGCCCTTACTCCGTGGAACAATTGGGTTCATATGCACTCAATCCGGGCTAATTTTTAACCCAACCGATTTCAGAGTTTAGAGGAGTATGGACAAATTTCAGGATTTTCTGGAATAAATGGTAGATAAAGTTGACATCTTTCAGGAAAAAGACGTTTCCCAATTTTCCTACCCTTATTCCATGGAACAATTGGGTTCATATTTATTCAACCCAGTTGATTTGGGTTAATTTTTAAGACAACTGATTTCAAAGTTTAGAGTATGAACCACTTTCGGTTATGAGTAGTAAACTTTTTCAAATTGGGTGTTCCCTAATTTTCCTGCCCTTCCTCCATGGAACCACCACTGAGAGTATATACCTGTTTACTCACCATATTTCTTGTACATTGCTGATAGACCATTGGCTGCTTTACCCATCCTGCATGTCTTGTTTTCAAAGGAAAACTTGTGGCACATGTAATCTTCTTTACAAGCAACAGCGCATTCGATTTCTGTTGTACTCTGCAGTATTCCTGAGTAGTTAGTACGATCTCTTATTTCTAAATCTGTTGCCGTCTTGAAAACCTGCCCTTGTTGATTTGCAACAGCAGTTAGAATTGATATAATAAGCAAACACCTCAAATAGAGGTAGAATATTTCTGACATCGCAAACAAGATGATCTTCATTTCCAAACCAGAGTATCTTCAGTCAAGATGGTGAAAGCAAACGATAGAGACCACTTCAACGAGTACTTGCTTTGTACAAAGGAAAAATAAATGTGATGTCCTGAGGAAACACGCTCAATACATTTTGTTCTCTGATGCTCCTGGAGTTGTTTGTTAGCTGGCAGATAAAAAGTTATCCGCCTTTTTTAACCGTTTTAAGCTTGTTTTTTTTAAATCGATTGGTTCTTAGCAACTTTGAATTTGAAACAAAATATTTATAGCACACAATGTATCGTAAACAAGTCCACGAAATATTGAACATCAATACTATGGAGAAAGCTTTGCTTCCAGTTTGGGATTGTTTTTATTAAATTTTAAAGTTACCTTTTACTGTTCATAAACACCACGCAAATACGTACAATCGATTACTCATGTATTCGTGATTAACCATTTAAATCATTTACTCCAGGGTGACTGCTGTTTACAAACCTGATCTACGGATTATGTCAATCTGCAGTATTCGGTCATTTGCTCCAGGGAGACTGTCGTTTACAAACCTGATCTACGGATTAAGTGAATGTATAGTACGGTCGTCGTGGAAAGGTCAAATTCCACGCGTGTGCAATATTTCCACGCATGCGCCTACAGTGAATCTCCAACTTAAAACAACTGAATCGCCATCAGATTTTCAACGAATGGAGCACCGGGTTCGAGAGAGCGAACGATAGGAGCAGAGGCAGGCAGACAGACAGACAGACAGGGACAGAGAGAGAGAGAGCGAGTGAGAGAGAGAGAGAGAGAGAGAGAGAGAGAGACTGACTGACTGACTGACTGACTGACTGACTGACTGACAGAGAAACAAAAAGGCAGATAAACAGGGAGAGAGAAGAGAGAAAGAGAGGAAGAGAGAGTTTGGGCCAACATTATTTTAACCAATCCGTCTGCAATCTAATTTGGAATTAATAGGGACGGGGTACCCAAACTCTTTACTCTTATAATGTGATCAAAGATTCCCTCTTTTAAGTTGTCTTCACTGCGATCTTTAGCCCTTTGAACGCGAGATACTGCTTTTCCGGCCCAGGAAATGATACGTCATAATTTCATTAAGTGGGATGGCTACGAAGTCAATGCGTGGGGTAGACCGATCAATATGTTCAGCGTGCATCCCCAAGGCTGCAAAATGAAAATATTGATTGGCCCACCCCTAAATAAAGAATATGGACTCTCCCAATTGCTGTCTTTGAACCGACATGGACGATACCACCAAGATTCAAAGAGTTAAAGTAAAAAATAAATACATTTTCAATTTTGAACAGAATTCCTCATCGGGCAGAAACATTATTAACTAGTACATTTTGTGAATGTAAGTAGTGAAGACAAGCCGTATAGGCCAAATGATTCAACACTAGATTCCCCATACCCAAAAATGCCATTGAGTATCCAACATTTGCAATAGAAATTCCCATAGGCATCTTGGATCCAGACGGCCAGTCATGAGTAACTTATAGAAACGGAGGGCAGTCCTATTAGAAGTCTGATAGTACATTTTTTCAGTCGACTTAAGAATGTACTGTAGCACTTCACATAGAACTGCCCTCCGTCGCTAAAGTTCTGGCCTGTAATTCACCCATTCGGAACTGGTGGTAAATACAAAAAAAGTCCTATTGGGTTCCCTATAATACATTTTGGCCTATACAACAATTCCTGTCAAATCAAATTTTGTGTTATATCATTTGGCATGTACCATCAGTCCTCGCTACAAATGTAGAGGTTTATGTGTGAGAAACGTCGTTGTGTGTCTTGTATTCAGTCTAAACAATATTGTTTGGGGAAGAATAAACACTTGACTTTTACATACACTGATAATCTTATATGAACAGTAATATAAGATACAAAAAGAAATATTGAAAGTAAACACAATAAAAGAACAGGATTCGACAGCAAGCTTTAAGCTTTTGTAAAGTCGTCTCCTTCATACTGACAAATATATACAGATTCATGACAAGACTCAGGCGGATCCAATATAATTTCTCATTAAGAGTAGAATAAGAGAAATATGAAACAACAGATCAAAACAAAAGAAAATAGAATGGAGAATATATACAGTTAGGGATGTGGATGGATGATTGCCAAGTCGATTCAAATTGGAGACCAAGGGTTTGTGTCTAGGGTAGGGTCGGCAAAGCAGACATGTCACACAGTAGTGTTCCTTTGTGCGTCCCTTTCCAAGGTGATGTGAAGTTAGGCAATACAAATCAAAATGATAAAATCCGTATAACCCTACGCACAAACATCGTAATGACAGCTGTACCACCCGGTCCTGCCATCACAACCTATCGATTACTGATTAGGAGGGCAGTGTTGATGTTTGGTGTGGCCGCCGAGTACGCCGGCTCCCGGAATATCATCGCTTGTCCCACTGAGCGGCCTCCCCAACAATTGCCGAGAGTCTCGGCAACCATCATCACGAAACCCTGACACAGTTTCGGAACAAGATACAAGAATGGCTTTTCTTGCCAAGAATAATATTTCATTGCATTAGTTTGCTTTTGCGTCCAACACAGAGTGGTCAGCCAAAACGTTTGCTCAGCACAATGAATTTTTTAACAGCTTTCAAACTGTTACTATTTGTTGTATTGGGTCGTGTTCTGAACCAAATAACAGCGTGTCAGAAGATATTTGCATTGACGGACTACCAGGCGTTTCACGACGGATGTTTGTGTTGCGCGGACAATACAGGAGGTAAAGCTCTGTGGTTGGTCTCCTATTTCATCGCAGGTACAAAGTGGAATGACTGAGATGTGATTGTTAAACAAACGGTGACTGAGATTGCTGCATTCAAGTTTCAGTCTACAGTGCATTTTTTGTCCTTTCCGATTGTAGTGAGAGTTGAAATGGGATGGGGCGGCCTTTGGTTACTAGGAAGATGATTTGTGAACGCTAAGGGTTGATGTATCTGCCGGATATCAATTGGATGTTCATTTCAAAGTTTGACTGTTGAGTAGAGGAATGCCGCGTGACGTAATACAGAGTGAGATGGTGATAGGTTAAAGTTTACATCGTTTCTTATATATTGAGTCAAAAAAGAAAGTACAATAAACTTCGAGGAGCAATTTGTTTAGTATTATCGACTTTAATCCCATAAAAAATACTGTAACTTCATATTTCGAGTCCAGCTGTGTGTATTTGCATACTTAAATATTCTTACTGTTGCCAGCATCACGTCAGGTCGTCGCAATTCAGTCATGGGGCGAAATGAAAAGTCCACACATGCAGTCAATAGCGAGTATGTCCACCGTTTGCCTCTTAGATGGCAAGACATCGACGGCGCATGGATCTGATAATTGCTGCTGTCCTCGTCGCCGGAAGGAAGCAATCCTGCAAGTGAGACGTCCTGTTGTGTCGGTCTTGTGCAGGAGTCGTAACTCTTGGCCGACCTGAACGCGGTCGGTCGGCAGCAGATCCAGTGGTTCTGTACCTTCCAATGAGATGGTAAATATTGGCCACAGTGACTCCCAACTCAGCAGCCAGCTCACCTGGAGGTATCCCAGCCTCATGCATACCAATGACACGCAACCTCCGATTTTCGGTTAACCTTGGCATTTTTTAAAATATCGGAAGAGAAAAAACTAGCGTGTTTTCTCAATAACCCAGGCTCTCTAGCACAACATAACACAAAGAAAATCGTCGGTCATCCATTCAATTTGACATTCTCGGCTAGCAGGTGCTATTTTGAAATCCGTAGCAAAATTGTATACGTTTGGGTGGAAAACAACAACATGGCATTAAACTCTTTGCACGACTTCTTGTCCACGAACATGCAATATTAGAACTATTATATTTCATCCTTTATGCTATTTTTTCACATTTGTTTCTATTATTTATACTTTCTTTTTTTTGACTCAGAAAAGTATAATTCTGTAGTCTAGATACTGGCGCAGGAAGCTGGTTATAATGGTAGGGCGGTGTGAGCTTATAAAAAAATTGATGAAGTTGGATAAGTTTATGTTTGTTGCGTTGAGATTCAAGGGACTCCCGTTCACATTCGTTTTCGAGCTGTCTCCTCGAGGCACTCTTTGTGGCACCTGTAACTAATCCTGCAGCCTCCAGTTGAATGTGTTCGAGCCTTCTGCTTTCTTCAGCCATACAGTTACCCCATACTTGACAGCAGCATTCCAAGAGAGGGCGGAGGAAAGAAAAATAGATTGTTTGAAGTGTTTTTCGGTCTAAAATGTATTTGTATTTCT
The DNA here is from genome assembly GCA_031216915.1 of Pictodentalium vernedei. Lineage (NCBI taxonomy): Eukaryota > Metazoa > Mollusca > Scaphopoda > Dentaliida > Dentaliidae > Pictodentalium > Pictodentalium vernedei. The sequence continues at coordinate 875,078,952 of CM062297.1, read as the reverse complement.
TCAAAATATTTACGCGTTTCCAAGCTTTATCTGTTATATTTTTAATATGATCATTCCACTTTCCACGTTTATTGAAAGTAAGGACCTAGGTGCTTATGTGAAATAACTTCCTGGGTCGGTTGGTTTAAACATTCTCAGTATCGGTCGGGGGGGGAGGATTATTTCTAGTGACTGTCATAGTTACTATTTTGGGTAGATTAAATGTCACGATCCATTGATTGGATCACATTTCGTCGGCTGAGTGCTAGAATGTTCTATGTCCCATAGGGGACATAGAACATTCTAGCACTCATGCGACGATTTCTATTTCCGATATGTCATTAGACATTACTGGTGCCAAGTGGATTGGGTTCTTCACTACAGTAGAGAGTGATGTGTCATCAACAAATAGTCGTATATCGAAGTCAAGATCATTGGCAATATCGTTGATGTAAATAAAAAACAGTAACGGTCCCAGAATAGAACCCCGGGGAACACCAGTTTCAATATGTTGCCAATGTGTGAACCTATAACTACCCTTTGTTGTCTATTGTTGAGATATGATTTGAACCAATCTAGGAGAGAGCCCGTTATGCCAATTTTCTGTAGTTTATTGATTTAACCTTCGTGCCACACCTTATCAAATGCCTTACTGATATCACAAAAGAGAATTCGTATCTCCTTCTGGTTGTCCAGGGATGAAACTATCGATTCATATATGTCAGTCAGTTGGTAAACGGTGCAGTCACTAGGAGTGAACCCTGACTGAAACCTAGACAAAAGATTGTTTGACTTGATAAATTCAAAGACTTTGATAAAAACATATTTTTCAAAAACTTTACTCAGAGTGCTAAGAAAAGAAATTGGACGGAAGTTAGTTATATCAGCTTCGTCTTTGCTCTTGAATACTGGCGAAAAAATTGCCAGTTTCCATTCTTTTGGGATGTAGGAATGGTACAAGTATTTCTTAAATAGTATTGTTAACGGATGAATTAAACTTTGTTAAAAACTTTTCAGGATATTTGGACTGATGCTGTCATTACCAATTGCTTTGTTGCATTTGAGATACTGTTGTTTCAACTGCCTCAGTAAGATTCATTGCATTTAAAGTTGGCCTCGTGGGATTCAAAGGACAGGGTGGTAGGTATGCTGTCTGGTATCTATTCTCGCTAGTGAGATGAAGTAATCGTTAAATGCTTCAGCCTTTTCTGCGTCAGATAGTAAGGTATCACCATTCTACTGAATGACTGGAATAGAATGTTTTGAATTAGGATTTATAAGTATACTGAGGGTTTTCCACTATTCCTTCCGGTTTGTTTGGGGGTTAGTTAGCGTACCTTGAGCTTTGGTAATATAGTTCTCCTCAGTTTTCCAAACAGCTGAGATTGTTTCATTACGTTAGGCATCCAGCAATCGAGTGTATTTTGGCGTTTAGGTGTCGGAACCAACAAACTCTAAAAATAAGCACACTCGTCAGATATGGGCCTATACTAACGCAAACCATACAGGTATAATGGACGAGGTGACTGCTGTTGACTGGCAAGTATTTATTCATAATATATCCATTGAAGAGAGATGTGACAACCTAGTAAATGTCGTTGACTCCACGAAAAAGCCGCTTCGTGTATCGGAATTGTTTCAGTACAGAGAAATACGTCTAGGAGGAAATAAGAGTTTTCAGTAATATACGTAGGCAATACTATTTGCTGCTCTAAGGAACATGACCTGGATATTTCGTATATGTTTACGATTGTAAGTGTAGTCCTTATTAAAATCACCCGTTAAAACTATATTTTGAAAGTTAGTTAGTTAGTTAGTTAGTTAGTTAGTAAATAGACAGCTCAGTATCATTCCGAAATGCAGCAGAAAGGTTGGGTGGACGGTAGAATGCCCCCAGTAAGAGCTTGAGGTTTCCAGTGTAAATTCCGGGCCATATACATTCTATATTGGGCATTTATATGTCATCTCTGGGGTGGACTGATAAATTACATTTTGCATAGATAATTATCCCCCCCCCCCCCCCCTTCCACCTCTGTCGTTTCTAATGGGATTTTGGAAGTCTGGAACATATTAGTCGGGATCATCAATGCCATCATGTAACCATGTTTTGGTGAAAACACAAATATCATAATTTAGCATTTACGTCTTGAGAATATCAAGCTTAGGTAATAAACTTTGGATGTTGAGGTGTATTACTGATATTGAGCGATCCTGATGAGCATTATTACTGGTAGGGGTGAAGCTCACCGATTGTCAAGGGTTAGATTCTACATTACCAGAGAATAACCGTGACAAAAGGACAGAGAAGTGCAGGGTAGCAAGTAACCGGAGTTAGCATTGTGCAAAGTAAGTTCTGAAATTAAGGTTGTTTTCTTGAGAACAATTTATCTCCCGCATTGTGTAATTTTTTATACCACTGGTTTGATAAAATGATATTATGGGTGTGGAGATGGAGTGCATCCTGAAAATAAATATGTTATAAGAGTAAGGCACCACATGAGCGGCAAGCCTGTCATTCTCAAACCAACATAGAATAGAACGCACCTTGCATATACCACATGCCGGGCCGAGCGGATTCTTCTCAAATAACTGCAAACGTGGAACCAGCCTATCCTGGCTCGATGTGATTCTATGTCAGACGTGGAACCAGTCTATCCTGGTTCGATGTGATACTATGTCAGACGTGGAACCGGTCTATCCTGTCTCGATGTGATACTATGTCAGACATGCTAATATGTATTTTAGAAACAAGAATTAGTTTTCGGAGGTTGAGTAGTTCGGCTCCACGCGAGACCGCATTGTGAATAACTGGTCTTATCTTACAATCAACACGTATTTTGTCTGTATTAACTCCGCAACTGTCGTGTATTCGACCTCCTGATACAGATGTATCAGGGGGTCGGATACAAGCACGGTCTTTTCGCGTGAGTTCCATTTTTTTTTCTTTTTGTTCATCCGTACGAATAAATAGTTCGTTATATATTCGTCTACATTCTTGACTTATCCCCAATATATTGTAAGATATATACAGATCCCCAATACATTGGTATATAAAACGATTATTACCATTATGTGGATGTACAAAATATGTATCCGAGTCTCGCTCCGGGTTTTAGGGGTAGATCACGACTCGTCTTCGACTCGTCGTGATCTGCCCTTAGAACCCGGAGCTCGACTCGGATACATATTTTGCACATCCACATAATGGTAATACTCTCTATGTATCCAAAAAAAATCCAGAAAACGACGAGGCAATCCAGAAATCTTTGGCTCAGTTTGTATCAGTCGTGTCTTGCCTTGTTTTCGTACTGTGGCATACAGGCACATGGTCCACTAATCGTGTATAATAGTGTGCGTGGTCCCCTGATTGGCAGTGTCCCCTTCCCAATCCCCAAGTTCGAAACGCGTCCTACGTCCGTAGATATACAGCACCGTACAAAATTGATAGCATTTCAGTTTTTCTAGAATAAATTACATATTTGACGATTAGTATTAAAACAGTACTCTTATTGTGAAGAGCTTTAGCAAACGTATTCAAAGTTTGTTAGAAAGATAAATCACAACGACCACAATATTCTAAAATAGGCAAGTCATCTTAACAATGTCTAGTGACAAATACAATTGATAAATTTCATATTCCATTCAAAAAATAAATACATATTGTGAAACAAACACAACAATGTTTGACTTTTCTGAAACAAAAATAAACATGTAGTGAAAATCACTGTCCGCATTTACGAAGGATTCGTTCACAGCTTTGGTGAAAGTCTCTAATTTTCACGAGGAGATTCAGATAGTAGCTGGCCTGGCTAAGTAAAGCTGTTGTTACATTTCTTATAATTCACCAAAACTGAACTCTATTGACTTTAGCTATTTATAATGTATAGATACGAGAAAGTCGTTGCATCTGGAGTTTTGAAACTTGTCTGTGACTTTCCCGTCTTTCAGGTGCGGAAGGTCAGTAATTCTTCTTCATGGACAACTACAAATCGTGACTTATAAGGTCATCGACAGCATGGAAGTCATGGCATAATATGGAAGAACCTGGCAATGGTTTCAGCACACAACGGAATAGAAATAATCGGGATGTGAGAAGAGCTAAGCCAACAACTTCTGAAACTTATAGTACAGTCGCCGTGGATTGGTCGTAATCCACACGTGGGCATTTATGTCCACGCATCTGTTTACCAGGTAGTAAAAATCACCATTAGCAGCAAAATTGTAATTAATGAAGCACCGGGTTGTACCCTGTACTTCATTAATTAATTTTTTGATGATTATTCATGTAATTAGTGTTTGGAATCTCATATTATTGCGTCCGTGGAAATATTGCCCACGCGTGGAAAGTGACCAGTCCACGGCGACTGTACTGTAATTGCACGTCTGCAAATGTGTATTCAAGAAAATCGTCTTACCCTGAGGATAAACGCGACACGACTTAAACTTCCAGTCGCTGGTGTTCACTATATCCTTGTTTACCCTTCACCAAAAATATGCGATATCAGCACTAGAAACAATTAGAGGAGCGCCTGGGTCCGTGAGGGTCAAAGACAGTATAGACTTAATGAAATTCTGTTATCTTAACTATTTGGTAAATCTCTCCGACACGAGATGGAGTAAACTATCATTCCAGAATATTTTGAATTAAAAAGCGAAGGCAGGATGGATAGACCAAGTGAGGGAGTTAATGGAGGACTACTTAATGGAGACATCGAAGTTAGAAATCGTGGTAAAACAAATCGCTAAGAAAAGAGCCACGGAGGATTGTAACGTTAATTGTCGATGGGTTGGGTCAAAGCAAAGTGGCCTTTGGGTGGTCTGCGTGATAAAGAGAAGCCAGGGTTTAATGAGTACCTTGGTGACATCTTTTGAGGTTTCACTGCTATTCAAGGTCAGGTCGCAACGCCGGGAATTAGGAAACAAGTGAAAAGGAATGCCAAATGTGTAATTTAATCGTTGTGGAGATCCTGGAACATTTTCTGTTACAAAGTGAAAAATACCAGACTAAAAGAATAAGAAGTAGGATGGGTGAATAAAGCACATGTGGTTAGTGGATGGCACAAAGGAGAGGGATGGTGTGTGTATTGTATATATATTATTATTTCAAAATCTGTTATCTTAATTAGTTTTTCACATTTTTTGAAAAAAAAATTAGCAAATCCATCGTGTTGCTCCACGAGGAGCTTGTTCCAATGAAGGTCGCATGATACAGTTTTGTTGAATACCAATTATTTTTCAAACAATGTCAACTTCTCAATTTGTGAATTATGTGGGTGGATGATTCCGGCTTGTTAGAAAAAGTATGAATAAAGCCAATAAGTTTACAATATTCTTTGTACAGTACGTGGAGAGTGGATTGTAACTAAATCACCCGCGGAGTGGAGTTATCACCCAAGCTATAACTTTCAAATTTTGTACATATCGACAAAAAACACAAGCAATGTCTCAGCCAATGGACCTCCGGGTTTAACCCGGAGGTCCATTGGCTGAAACTTTGCTGGTGCTGGTTATGCTTTGCAACAAATTTGCAATTATTGCTCGGGTGGATTCTCCACTCTGCGGGTGATTTAGTGATAATACACTCTCCACGTACTGTATGTATGCTTCCCCATAAAAAGTGTGGGTGAGATAAAAGAAAACATCTCATCTGTGAAAATTTGAGTATAGGTTACAGCATAGAAAACGAGTGATATTGAATATACAATCGCGAGAGTTAGTTAACGAGGACTTGTCCGAGTAACTAGCTCGAGCGATTGTATGTTCAATATCACGAGTTTTAGTGCTGTAACCGACTTGTCACATTGATGTTTGCACAAACAATCAAAACACGAACAATCAAACACTCCACTGAACCCTTGTCTGACACGTGTCCATTCCCGTTTAATTAGTTAATTTCTTAAGCCAAACTTGCAAGACACATGAAGATTGATGGAAAGCAAGTGATATTACTTCATTTTTTCCGTTTCGTCATTGCGCTCAAAAGGTTGAGCGAGAAATTAAACGTTCCATTTATCATTTACACCCGGGTGTGGATTTCTTTCTTTAACTCTTTCAATAAAATCAAAAGTCAGGTAAATTCTCGTTTCTCTGTTCAAAACATTTTAGCACAGGTGCCCTTAATCTTTCCTCTCGGCTGTGTTTGTTTTAGAACTGACAGGTTACACAATCACTGTCTATTGCTCCTTGATTGGCAAAAGTGTGGCGATATATGTTGAATATCACACATGCTCTAACCAACTCTTCGAAATATATCACACACTTTTAACAAAGGCGTGACGTCATAACTATGTGACAATCATCTTTACTTTCATTCTGACTATTGATCATTGACTAAGGCATTTAATCACCTAACCAACGCAATCAAACTTTAATCTTAAATTATTTTTGCAAGTGTTTGTTTGCTCAGTTTTTATCTCAAGCGACTGGATGCTCCCAATCCAATAGGTAAAGTGCTTATAATCTATTTCTACACAAAATATTAACAGTAGTGTGGTTGGATGTTCCACTTCATGCTGGGACATGCTTTCTTAAGCTCCCGAGTAGTGAACTGAGAAATGTCGATGCACCGATACACTCGTGGTCTCATAGCATTTAGCAGAGAAGAGCATTTACGATAAAACGTGATACGCCACCGCATTTACTGTGGAAAAGCCCACGTAAATCGAAATGTTAGATAAAGTCTATATGTAAACTATGGAATGTTCAGTGTAACGATGCACGAGAACACGAGCACGCGGTTACTATCGGATGTGATATAGACATTTCCACGTCTCATGAAAATGCATATTTCCCTAATGTTCGCTCACGAAGAGCAAATGTGGAGGGCAAATCCACGCTAAGTAGCAATTTCTTGTTTGAATGTGGTTTTCGTGCGTCCGCGTGCTCCAAGACTTTGTAGACCGCACGTGTTTCTTCCAAGTCGTGCAGGGAAGGAGAGGTGGGCGGGAAAAAGGCTTGAACATAGGAGAAAATTGTTATTTTGCACATTGTTTTACCCATCCACCATTTTCGGATTTTTTCATGACACTTTTGGGATAACACCCCTTTCTTCTCATACATGTTTATATTCGACATTTCGACACTCGAATACCAACACGAAACGCATAATGCACACATACAAAACTTGTACGCATTTACCAAAGTACATATAATAATTGAGGAATACCCAGTGGGATTTCCCTGTTTACGTCATAATGTACGTCCCGCTAAAGCTTTGTGGACAAAATTTCTGCACAAGTGTTTCTTGCGAATCGTGCACTTTTTTCGAGTTGGAAGTTTTTGATGATATCGTGTTTTTTTGTTTTTTTTTTGTTGTTTTTTGGGGGGGTGGGGGGGGGGGGGAGTCGTGTGTTTTTTCAGGTTAAATTATTCTCAAGATGCACTAAAACGTTTAAAATAATCTTACAAAGAAGCGAAAAAACCCAGATGTTTCCCTATCTAAGTTTATAACAGAAATATACATTACGTTTCTTTTCCATGCACGTATTTGTTAATATTCTAAATTTCCCAATTTTAACCTGTAATATTATGGGAAACAAACACAAACCCCAACTAAGAAACAAAATTTGTTGAAATGGAATGGTATTATCACAGACGTTCGTCACATAGTTATTCAATCATACAGAGAAGTTTTAATTGACTTTTTGAGATAGTTAACCTTTTTATCTTTTTCTCTCGTTTTTCGTCAGACCAAAATTTCGCGTACTTCCACTTAATCCAAACTCACGACATTGGATACACTAGTCAGAATTGTGAATCAATAGCCTGGGCAGTTCTTCGTTTTTCGAAATTATAACCATGAGAGCGATGCGGTTTTGAATGTTTGCCATATTTTTTTTATATCAACGACTTTTTTCAAGGCTCCAAACTCTGCATACCTTATTTCGAATAAAAACCATACCTTAATCCCTCACCTGACGCCTTAAGAGCCACAAGTCGGAAAAATTCAGCTTTGTCCGATTTTCATGAAATTTCAGTATGTTGTTGAGTACTAAAAGAACAGGCCACAGGTGTTTTTTTTGTTTTTTTTTGAGATTCCATCATTTTTGACATTTTTACATCACTTCAGATTTTGGCATTTTCTCATTAAAACACTGATTTTATGACATGCATACAGTACGTAGGGGTGTAATATCACAAAATCACCCGTAGAGTGGAGATTTCACCCACGCAATAATTATAAATTTGTTGCAAAGCACAACAAGCACAAGCAAAGTCTCAGACAATGGACCTCCTGGTTAAACACCGGGGTCCATTGGCTGAAGCATTGATTGTGTTTTTGTCCACATGTACAGAGCTTGAGAGTGACACTTTGGGTGATAACTCAACTCTACAAGTGATTTAGTTATAATCCACTCTCCACATACTGTAGTTCCATACATCTTAAACATACAGCGTTCTCGGCACATCCATTACTGCTTGATCAATCGGGTTTTACTTTTAGGAATTTCAACACTTCGCTGGAAGGAGATGGATTCTAAGAGTTTGATAAAAAAACTATTTCAATTTTCAGCTCATTTTTAAGACTATCTCTCTGAAATTTAAGAAATATAATGTCCGCAAAAAAAAATTTCTAAAAATATATTGTCATCCTATGAGATTCCCAAAGGTTACAGTTAAAGCTAGAAGTCCTGTCACGAATTGTGCGCTTATCTAGGCTTAATTGCACGTATGAATTGCGCGCAATTGTCATATCGAATGGCTTCCAAAGCACGGCAGGTTCTCTTAGTTCCTCATAGCAAACACAGGCAATGTTTCTGCCAATGGACCTCCGGGTTACCCGGAGGTCCATTGGCTGAAACATTGCTTGTGCGGAGGCCATATGTACAGAATTTGATAGCCTTACTACTGTCATAACGCGTAGATTAACGCGCAGATCGGCGTGCTATTTGTACGCATTTCTTGACAGGACTTCTAGTTTTACCTGTAGATGTGAAGAATAAGAGTATAAGCAACAGGTATCCTCAAAAGGTAGCCGCAAAAGGAATCCTCAAATAGTAAACTAGTATGTCATAGGTATCCTCCGTCGTTGCTCGGTGGTTCTCTCCGGGTACAGTTAAAACTATAAGTCATGTAACGAACTGTGTGCTTACCTAGGCTTAATTGCGCGTATGAATTGCGCGCAATTGCCATATCGAATGACATCCAAAGCACGGCAGGTTCTCTTAGTTCCTCATAGCAACCACAGGCAATGTTTCTGCCAATGGAACTCCGGGTTACCCGGAGGTCCCATGACAGGACTTCTAGCTTTAACTGTATACCCGAAAGCTGAGGTGACGTCATAGGGCTCATATGTTTCAAAAATTAAAATGCGTCGGATTTTTCTGAAATTTTACTATGTTGTAGAGTTAAAAAAGTAAAGATATAGCTTTTTTCTTTTTCGTTTTGTCGCCATTTTGACGCGTTTATGCCCCTTCAAAGTTTAGCCTATTTTACACATATTTCATTAAAAATGTTGTCTTCTGATTCACCATATTTATAAAAGATAAAAGATGGAGCTATCAAAGTTTGTACAGCGTTTGTTTACTCATTTGAAATTGTTCAATGTTATTTTTTTAATTACAAATTTACGCACCCGATTCTAGCGATGCCAATTTTGCGTTTTTTTATATCTATTATTTTCAATCTCATTTTTCAGCCCTTCCTTTTCAAGATTTAGAGACTGTAATTTGCGCGAAAAAAACATATCTATAAAAGTCTTGGCCTCCTAGGAAATTCAACCGTAATAGAACGCTGGTGTGACGTCATAGGTCAACAATTAATTTACGTCAGATTTTTCTGAAATTTTAGTATGCTATAGAGCTGAGAACAAATAAAAAAAATGGAGATAGCATTTTGGTATGTTTTTTTTTGCGATCTCGTGACATTTTGGCGTTTTTACGTCACTTCAAGGTTTAACCTATTTTTCACATATTTCATCAAAAACGCTCCTGAGTTACATAACTCCACGTTACACAAAAAGATACAGCTGCCACACTTCGCACACTGTTTTCTCCTCATTTGAAATTGTCCACTGTTATTTTTGTTAATTTCCCACTTACGCACCCGATGCCAGCGATGCCAATTTTACGCTTTGTTTCTATATCATATCTTTTATTTTTACCCTCATTTACAGCCCCACCCTTTCGAAATTGTGGGACTGTAATTTCCGCGAAAAGTCGTATAAAAATGTATTGCCATGCTGGGATATTCTCAAACGTTATACCTGAAACCTGGAGTGACATATGATTTTTTTCTGAAATTGCGGTATTTTTTGGAGCTAAAAAATTAAAACGATAAAGAAATTTTTTGTTTTTCGATTTGGCGCCAGTCTGACGTTTTCATGTCATTTGAACATTTAGCCTGTTTTTGGCATATTTCATTAAAAACGAGCGATGGTCATGACTTATTGAACGGCTTAATACGTTCAAAGGAGATAGACACCTTCCCCTCGTTGTTGGACAGTTCGGCGTTGGCAGTGCTTACATACACCTCTTCCTCGTTGTGGGGCAGATATGTGTTGGCAGTGCTTACAGGCACCTTTCCCTCGTTGTGGGGCAGCTCAGCTTTGGCAGTGCTTACAGACACCTTTCCATCGTTGTGGGGCAGTTCTGCGTTGATAGTGCTTACAGACACATTTCCCTCGTTGTGGGACAGTTCGAAGTTGGCAGTGCTTCGTTGGATGACTTTTGGAAATATGGTTTGCGATTTAAAAACTATTTAGTTTTCAGATTACGACTATATAAGCGGGAGAGAAAGCTTAGTTCTTTCTTTTAAAGATACAATTTTTTAAAACATCTATATATACAAAGAGTATTTACAAAAATAATAAGAGAGAGAAAAAAATATGGAAAAAAGCATTGCGAGTAAAGAGAGTCATTCCTTAGAAGAAATTGAACAGAAAAGTTATACTAATATTCTTCAAACGTGCAGCACTTAATAATCATTTACGTTTTAGAGACACAGAATTAGTAAATTGTTCGTTCGTCTTCTAAATTGAAGTGTTTACTATCCGTCCACCTTCGTCTTGTGTTAGAAGTATTAACTTTCCGCCCTCTCTTTCTCGCATAACGAAACTGTTGGTTATTTTGTGCCGCTTGCACATGTTATTCCCACACAATCAGGAACTATTTGTGTCATTCCATGTTATTCTATATGTAATCAGGAAATATTTTATAATTCCATGCTATTCACTGTGTAACCGGGAAATATTATTGGTTGCACTGTGTTTCAGCAAGGTGTACGGGACTGCACTACTCTCCTCAGATTCGCATTTCTTTCAGCCTCAAGAAATACGTATCATAGAAGGGTAGTACAGTCCCGTACACCCTGCTGAAAAACTGTATGACGAATTTATTGCCCTGCCTCAACAGTATATCGATTTTTGTTTTATTATATAATCCTCAAACGGTATTCCTGTAACGATAACCTTGATAAAAGTAAACATTATAGAAACTTAAAGGAACATATTTTTCTGTGTTATTGAACAAGAGAAATTTGGAGTTATTTCTTATCAATTGAATTCAATACTTAAAATCCTTTGAATCTGGAGCCAAATGACGAAGGCAGCTGTAAGTGCGTAGCACGTAGTGTAGTTTCTGGGTAAATACGAAATCCCACTATATGCACCCTAGGCACTGTTTCTAGGCAAGTAATGGCTGTCTTTGTAAGCAGCAAGGGTTGCATAGAAACAATTGGAAAGTCACCTGTTGTAGACTGTCTATATATAACAATAATGTATAAATAAAACTTGTCTAGTTATTAACCTTTTGAACACAAGGGGCCTCCTTTCCGGACCAGGAACGTGACACTTCATAACATAATTAAGTTGGATGCCTGTTACATTATTGTGTTGGGTAGACCAATCAATATTTGCAACGTCTAGCCCTAAGACTGCACGTTGAGTATAGTAATTGGTCTACCCCCAGATAACGAATATAGTCTCTTCTAATTGCTGCCATTAAAGTGAAATGGAAGATACCACCAGGGTTCAAATGGTTAAGGATTAAATCATTTATTATGAAATAGAACAAAGCCAAACCAAACTATCTTTAATGTCTTCTAATTTGAAACAAAAAATCCTGCAATTTAACACAGTTTGTTATAAGGTGATTCTATACACGAAAACCTATACGAAAATATATTGCGCATCCACAAGGCTGACAATTCCGCCTTCAACCATCTAACCTAATTTGGTTCGTGAAACGTTTTATACAGGGCCATCGCTACTGATTGTATTGTTTTTATTATCAATTCATCGTCATTCTGAATAAATAATACAAGTTTTACTCAGTACCGCCCTCATAGGCTCGTACCCGTCATGTCCCAAGCGTGTCAACAGAAAAAGACTATCCAACACACTCAACTTTCTAAGCAGTGGGTATGAATTCTCTGGCCAATGTCTATATCTTGCTTTCTCTGGCTGTGAGAGGGTGTTTAAGACTTTTTTAAGTTACGGTAAATTGCGTGTCTCTGTGTATGTGCCGTTGTTATTGAGTATTTTGACAGCTGATAACTAAGTGGACGAGTTAAGTACTATTGTCGTCAGTGGCAGCCTTTTTAGAATTCCTTGATTTGGTGTGTCAGAACCAATGTTGTTAATATGCATTCTTTGTTTGCTTAATTGCTGCAGTGTTTTTATCTGTCTGATGGAAGAAGCCGTGTGTATTCAGAAAACCTCTTTTTCTTTTAGGGTTCCACAAGCAGAAAATCGAAATTTACTATCTATAACAATGAAGTGTTAATTGGAACTGATTTGCGCGCAAAACCACCTTCGTCTCTACAAGTGGAAAGTACAAGATATTGTCATCAATAGTACCGAATGACAAAACGCTGAAATTGTGGCCTGGAGTATTGAAGTGTTCAGTGACAGTTGTCTCGTTATCGTTGACAATGTCGGACACCTGCTGAGTGGTTATAGTTCTTAAAAGCCAACTCGTTTCTACATACTAGCATTTACACAAAGTACAAGTTATCGGGTAAATAGAAGAAGATGTTTATGGCCTTTCTGGATGTTAAAATGGCGTATGATAGAGTATGGATGGAGGGTATGTGGCGAAAGCTTGAGGATCTGGACTTGGGAGACGAGTTTGTTGGAATTCTGAAAGCATTATATAAAGATGTACAGAGTTCTTTTTACACTGTACCTCAAAGGTTTAGGAGATGAACTCCTGCATAGCGACGAGGGGGTAGCAGTTGGGGACTTGAAGATCCCAGGGCTATTTTTTGCAGACGATATGGTGCTAGTGTCAGAAAGCGAAGAGGGGCTGGCGAAAATGCTGGGAATTGTTGGGAAATATGGGAGCAAAGGGAGACTCTTTTTCGAAAGTAAGAGCAAAGTTATACCTGTGGGCCGCAAAGTGGACCCCTCTCGAAGGTGGGGAGTCGGGGAGTTCTGTATTCCGGAAGGTAGCAGCAAACTTATTAGTGTAGGAGAGACAGGTGACTACGAGTATCTGGGGGTAAACATAAACATCACAGGAACGGGAATTTAACGAAATCACACAAATACAACTGATTATGAAGGGAAGGCGAATCCTTAACCAAATGGAACTTATAGGAAGAAACAGTTTCAATAAGCATACTCGTGCAATATAACCATATCATTATTAATTCGTTATTGTTGTCTGAATGGTGTGCTTTGTTACACAGTATGCAACGAGTAAATTATCACTAAATCACGCACTGATTGTTACTGTTACCAATTTAATAACTGTTAATGTATACAAACAAAGTAGAAGAGCAAGAAAAGTTTCAGCCAAAGGATCACTGGATTAACCCCAATGGTCCTTTGGTCAAAACCATGCTTACTATTCTACTTTTTCTATACAATAGCAGATATTGATCATGTGGATAATCCACTCGACGCATACTGTAGATGTACTGTAAATATATTTTCACTTACCTTCATTATCTCTTCTTCCAAATCCTTTTCCATTTGTTCGCAAATGTTGACGATTTTCTCTACTTTTTTCAATCAGTGTTTCGAACTCTGTGTTCGAGAACGAAATCGATCGTTTTTTTTCAGATCTCTTATATGGATATATGGCCTTCCAAGCCATAGATTAATTTTTTAACTCTTTCTGTCGATATCTGCTATATAGCAGTCATCGCCATTACACGTTCTTTTTTAGTTTAAACAATATTTATTCATTCAGTAAATAACTACATAATTATGCATGCTTTACAATTAGATAAGAAAATATACACAAGCAAGGTAAGAAGTTATTGAACATGACTGTAGCATGACCAGATATTACAAAGTTGGGGATCTGGTGTAAGCCTTTGGTTTATTAGGTACCATTTCCCCGCAACAAACAGTGGTTCAAATTGTAAAAGCAGAATGGTGGTCGAGTTATTACAATGTCTAACGTATAAACTGAAAATGAATAATATACATATACTACGTATAAAATCTGCAGTACAGAGGAAAGCTGGAGAAAGGAGATTGAGGGATTCCAGCTTGGTGACGTCATAGTAGGTTCAGTGGGAACCTGCTAATTCTTGAGTGGAGTTTGTGTTTGTTGGTTGATGCTACCGTCTGATCTTCACCCCAGTCTACAGTCTTCACGGTGAGAGGCCTATCGAAGACTCTTGATCTAGTCATGAGTGGTCGATCCTGAGCTCTAAAGATTACACTAGTTGAATCTTGCAGACAGAAGGATAAAGTTATGTACTACTTCTAATATTTCACAATTCTCCTTTTCGCTCAAATGTTCCGAGCCATAAAGGAGGGTTGTTATATCAACATTGGTTCTTAATCTTCCAATTGTGTTTCTACGTTGATTTGTAAACGCGTCACACACGAGAAGATAATGTTCAGGGGTCTCGAGATCTCCACATTGACAAAGTGGTGTATGGACTAGGTGATTGTTATATAAATGGAAGTTTAGGTTACTACACTGGAGTCGTAATCTACAATGATAAATTTGGGCTTTACGAGATTTTGCTGTAAGAAAGAATCGTGGTGGTCTTAGATTGCCCTGATTAAGAAAATTCTTAAAATGGGTTAAGGAAGGATTTTCGCGTATTGATAATGGAATATCATTCAACTGGTCCGTAACATGGGGGACAAACGAGGATTGGTGAAGCGAGGTCCTACAAAATGGAACCCGATGGTTGTGACTTGAACGCAAATTCTGTGCTGGGTTAGACGCCGAAAGGATGGGGGAATTTTGTTGGCAATATACGGTGGGGCCATACGGTGAAACATTTTAAAGAACATAATAAGTTTGTGTTTTCTTCTTCGCTCCTGTAGGATATCCCATTTAGTCTCCAAGTACACGAGGGACTTACTTGCACTAATCGTTGCCCCAGTAACGATCCTGACAGCAGCTATCTGTATTTTTCTAAGTCTTCGGCTTCTGAACCGGTGCATTTATCCCAGACAACATCTGCATATTCAAGTAAAGGCCTGATAAACGCAAAATAATTTTTTTCAAGGACACAGCGCTCAAGGCTGAATCTATGCTTTCGCAGCATATCAATACGGGACCACGCTTTGGTACAAATTTGTTTAATGTGGTTGTCCCACGTACATTTGTCGTTAAGATAAACCCCCAAATGTTTGTGGATTTTTACCTCAGACATTTGAGAGTTTCTGTACATTAGGGGTGGGTGGTGAGTAGTATTGGTTTTTCGGGATATGAGCATACTTTCTGACTTTTGGGGATTGAACTCAACTAGCCAAGGATTTGCCCAATGTTCGATAGTCGTAAGGTCACTGTTTAGGATCCTGGCTGAGAGTTCAGCATTTTCTACTATTAGATGTAAAGAGGTATCATCAGCAAACAGACGAATGCAGCTTAGTACAGTTTCTGTGATATCGTTAATATATACTAAAAATAAAAGAGGTCCTAGAATCGACCCCTGTGGTACTCCGGCGGTTACGGCTCTCCACGATGAGGCCTCGGAGCCGAGTATTACTCGTTGGAATCTATCGGACAGATACGATTCTAAGAAGAGTAAGAGGTCACCTTTGATACCTATTTTTTTCTTTAGCTTGTAAATGAGCCCTTTGTGCCAAACTTTATCGAAGGCCTTACTGACATCGCAGAATACTACCCTTACCTCTATTCCTTCATCAAGAGCTTTACAAAACTCGTCATACATGTCGGTGAGCTGCAATGCTGTTGAATCCCCAGCAGTAAAGCCTGATTGGTATTGTGTTAGAACGTTATTTTCTAACATAAAATCCCAGAGACGTTTAAAGACACACTTTTTAAAGAGTTTTCAAACACAACTGAGAACTGAGAAGCGATATTGGGCGATAATTTGTGACTACGAGTAATATATCTTTATTCTGCAGTATACTAGTGCATTAACAACGAGATAACATTACAAACTACAAGAACATAACCTAGTATACAGCATGGAAATGGCATAGCCTAAAAGGCTGTCTTCCTGCCATTCCCATAAAAAAAATATATCAACTCGGTTTGGCATCAGTGTAACAAAAATTCTTTTCAAAGACAGGAATATTTACAGTTTGTTTATGAATCATGTGGCTAGATGGGATCAATAGGTCATATGCTGGGAGGAGGATGAGATACCAGAGAGTTTTGATGGCTGATACAATCGGGACAGGCTGGGTTGTCGCACTTGAAGTTTGGGTTAATGATTTTTTGAACTTGGGTCTACTATATTGCTGAGTTAGAGGGTCTATACTATTCCAAATTCTTGGGAAGGAATGGAACGGCAATTCTGCAGAAAATTGTGTTCTTGGTTTGTGTGTTTCTATTTTACCAGTCTGCCTTGTATTCATCCCCGAAGGGTTTCTGTAGACCTGAAAGGTGTTATCGAATGACATAGGGAGTTTTTTGTTCATCCAGTCATGCATAAAGAGGGAGACGTGAAGGCTGTAGAGATCTTTAAATTTCAGAATACCGCAATCTCTGAAAAGTGGGTCTGTGTGCGAGTTATATGTCTTCCTAGTAATGATTCGGACGGCTCTTTTTGCAGCTTGAAAATTCTGTTGGTGTAGCTCGAATGACCCCAAACCTGAATACCATATATGAGATGACAGTGGGTCAATGAAAAGTACAAAGTTTTCATTGTCTTTGCGGGGAGAAATTTCTTTGCCCTATTTAGGGCAAAAATTGCACTTGCCATTCTTGAACATACTGCAGAAACATGGTGTTTAAATTTCATATTTTCGTCTATATACACACCGAGGAACTTTAGAGCGGCTTGATCTTGTTCGTTCCCAACGGCCTCAATATTTGTATTATTCAGAGATAACTCAACGTTGTTTACCCTATACAAATATTTTGTGGGTGAAGAAGCATATATTTAGTTTTAGGTGGGTTAAGGGCTAATTTGTTGGCAGAACACCAGTGATTTATTTTGTCTAATTCGGAATTTACACTATCTGTAAGTGTGTCTAGATTGTTGCCTGATCTATATGCCGTTGTATCATCGGCAAAGGAAAGTAGATTAAGCACAGTGGGGTTGCTAATATCGTTAATGTATAACAAGAATATAATAGGACCAAGAATAGACCCTTGAGGTACACCAGTGTTTATGGTTAAGGTTTCTGAAACAATATTCGAGAACGAGATAAATTGGCTTCGGTCGGTTAAATAAGTTTGAAACCACTGATGGGTTATACCTCTAATACCATAGTTTCCGGAGTAAGATTGAGTGGTCAATGCTGTCGAATGCTTTCGAAAAGTCTAAGAATATAGAAAGGGTGCAGTTCTTTGTTGGTTTATCATTTTTAGTTACCACGCTATTCAGCAAGTGCAATATGGGGTGGACAGTCGAATGCTTTGTTCTGAAGCCAAACTGGTACTTGTATAAGATATTACTTTTATCAGTAAACTCCACTAGTCTTTTGTACATTAATTTTTCAAGTACTTTTGAGAACGTGGGTAGGATAATGATAGGGCGATAATTGTTAAAGATTTGAGGATCACCAGACTTGAAGATTGGTATAACTTTGGCTATTTTCATTTTGAATGGCACATGACCAGATGAAAACGAAGTATTAATGATGTGTGTTAATGGACTGGCAACTTCATAAGCGACTGCTTTCAGGAGTTTCGTGGATAGTTCGCCCTGATCCCTTGTTGGTTTCGAGGACAACATAGAAATGTTATGAATAACTTCCTGGGTGTTTGTTGGAGTCAGAAATAAAGAGTTTCCGTTTCTTTGCTTTATATAGTGTGAAAAATGGATGTTCGTATCGGGCACTTGTTGACCTACTGATTTTCCAATGTTTGCGAAGAATGTATTGAATCTATCGGCAATGATTTTGTGATCCGTTACAGGGGTATCACCATCAAAAAAAGTATCGGGTGATTCTGTTTTTCGGTCTGATTTATTAATTGCTTTACGTAGGATGTCCCACGACTTTTTAAGGTTATTTTTATTTTCCAGCAAAATATTATGGTAATAATCTGATTTGCTTGCCCGTTTGATCCGATTGAAGATTTGACAGTACTGCTTGTAGGCTGTAGTATTTTGAGCTGTTGGAGATTTTAGCTTTTTGGAGTACAATTTTTGTTTATGTAGAGAAGACTGTAATAGTCTAGCTGGCGAGCGTTTAATATATTTCGAGGGAACTGGTGTTGCTTTTAATGGGAAAGGTTCATTGAATGCTTTATAGAAGGTGTCCAAAAACAGGTCGTATGCCAGGGTGGTATCGGAAGCGTCATAAACGCTAGAAAAATCACTGCCTGATAAGAGTCGTTTAAAGCGATCTATGTTCTCTTTCTTGAACGAGCGTTTATGAATTTTGGTAGGGCGTGCAAGTTGTTCTTCAAAGTTACCGATGCAAAACGTTGCAAAGTGATCGCTGATGTCAGAAATAACAATTCCAGAAACATGCTCAGAGGAATCGTTACTAAAGATATGGTCTATAAGAGTTGCTGAAGTATCGGTAACTTTCGTTTGTTTAGTGACAAGGGGCATGAAGCCTGAGCTGAACATAGAGTCGATAAAAATTTCAGTTTTATTATGAATAGTGAAGTTGGGCAGGTCAAGGTTGAAGTCACCCATAAGGTAGGCTCTTTTGTTTTCGAGGTTGATTTTATTCAATAGATCGGACATTGTGGACAAAAAAAGGTCAAGATCAGCTTTTGGTGCAGTGTTGGGCCTGTAGATAATCCCGATTATGCATTTCTTTTTAGAGGTAGTTTCAATGAAATGAGATTCAAATACGTGTGGTATAAAGATTGACAGATCACTTTGATGTTTGAAGCTGATGTTGTCCTTGATGAATAATCCTACACCTCCCCTGCCATCATCATTTGCAGGTCGAGTGTGGTGAATTAGAGGGTGATAACCGTCGAGTTCAAAATAGATATTCTGTTTAACATCGAATATTTCAGTAAGTCCCACGACATCAAATAAATTTTTCCCAGGATGCATGTCGTGTAAGAGGTTTTGGATATTCTCAAAGTTAGCATTCAGACTTCGGCAGTTCATGTTGAAAAGAGAAAATGACTTATTTTTTGCTGGGATTTCCCTACTAAAGTTTTCTGGTGTATAGTATTTACAGCTGGGGTTTTCAATAGCGTAGGGAGGGTCTGTGTCACTATCGTCAATTCTCAGTGATGTGTTAAACTTAGATATGAAGTCGTAAGCATCAGACGTCTGGATCTCATCAAAATGGATAGTATTAGCCATAGTCAAAAATAGTTTGAACTGAAGCCCTGCCTTTGAGAAATGACATATTTTTGCTTAAAATAGGACATTTACAAACATTTTTAGGCATTTCCGGGATTACACTGATGCCAAAGATGTGTGAGCGGAAACATGGTATCATTGAAATGGTGGGTGTACCCTTTAGGAGTTATAAAATTGTTTATAGGCAAAGAGGCGTAAATTGAGAAACCAGATGTTTGAAAACACTCGACTATATAAAATGTACGAACACATACATACAGGTGAATACACATATTCATATGTATGCAGGCTCCTACACACATGATCCTTCCACGAACTAGCCAAATGTTAGAAGGTTGTTTTTTTTTAAAAACGGGAAGAACGTTGGCTTGTTTCTACGGACTAGGAAAGTGGGCATTTTCTAGAAGTATGTTAAACATGGTAGTTAGTGGTTCTCACAATGAAGACTTACACTCTTTAAGAAGCCTTGGACTGATGAGGTCAGGGCCAGACGCCTTGGATATCTT
The DNA here is from genome assembly GCA_031216915.1 of Pictodentalium vernedei. Classification (NCBI taxonomy): domain Eukaryota; kingdom Metazoa; phylum Mollusca; class Scaphopoda; order Dentaliida; family Dentaliidae; genus Pictodentalium; species Pictodentalium vernedei. The sequence goes on along the minus strand of CM062297.1, from coordinate 875,058,859 downwards.
TATAGACGACAATGCCTCAAGAACGTCGCTAACTTGAAGAGTGTTTTTATCTATCATAACTTGCGGCTCGGGTGGGGATGTAGGAAGCTGAGCTCGAGTGTCGTCAACGGATGATATGGAGCTGAAGTATTCGCTGAACACTTCGGCTTTATCAACATCTGAAGAATATACGTTGTCAGAATAGACTAACGGAGGTATGCCAATAATTTTGTTGTTTCCCATAAATGTTTTAAGTGTTTTCCACCATTGGGAAGGCGTGGTGTTGTTATTTTTCAACTCGGATTGCACCTTCGCGAGGTATTTCGCTTTTGCAGACCTCACAGCTGATACAACCTCGTTACGTTTCTTTTTGTTTTTTTGCCAGGCGAAAGGAGAATCTGTTCTTTTGGCAATACGATATAGTCGTTGTCGATGTCTTATTAAAAGCCTGATACTATTATGCATCCATTTGGATTGGTCTGAACGTATGGTGACGAGTTTTGTTGGAATATGTCTAGCGGCTTTATTTAACAAAAGTTCTGCAAATACCGAGGCAATATTGACCACTGAGCTATACCGAGGCAATATTGACCACTGGGCTATTTCGGAATGATGATTCCCAACCGATACGGGAGAGCACCTCATTTAGACTATTAAAGTCCGCTTGAGCATATAACCAGACATTGCGTTTAAAGCTTGAACGGGGTTGTTTAACGCGGTCTATAACAAGTGTAATCGGACAATGATAGCGTATCATGTCGGAGATAACAGGTTCAAGGACCTTACATGTTTTTACACCAACGGTAGAACTAACAGCAATTAAGTCAATCATAGAGGACGACGATTCTGTAAAGCACGTCGGGTCATTTACAAGCTGTCTGAGATTGTGATGATTTATAATTTCAGGGAAATGTTTTTTCGATGTGTCTAACTGATTCTCATTGAAATCGCCTGTGATAACTATGTCCGGTGTGCGACTGTCTTTCACAATGTCAATAGTAGTAGATATTGCATCCCAAATCGCTGGAGGACTGTTGGGGGTCGATAGAATGCACCTAACAATAGTGTCTTACCCTGATCTGAGAAGAGTTCTATCCACACGCTTTCTACATTCATGATTTCTAGATCAGGTCGGTGACGAAAAGATAAGGTGTTTTTCACATAGATTGCGACACCACCACCTCGGGTATTTCTGTCGTGTCTCACGGGTAATTGGAACCTACTAATCTGAATATCCGAAGATAAATCTTTATCACTCAGCCAGGTTTCTGTGAAGGCCAGAATATCATGGCAGTGGCACTCGTATTGAAGTATGTCTGATTTGGGTTTTATACTTTGTATATGAACATGACAAATTTGTAATTCTCGGGTGGTAGAATCTGAAGCGTTAGAGTTGGGACCTGGATTGGGATGACATGAGTAAAAGTCTTGATAAAAATACTGTTATTCCCTCGCTGTTCATGACAATACCTTCGATATATTGCTTATAATATGCTATTTTACTATCAATATAGTGTGGTAGCAAGAAAAACAATACGACGCATAGACAAAGGCCTTGGTAGGGATCTATACCTTGACGACGTAAGGATAAGTATTTCAGGATACAAACTGACTGTCTTGGGGAGAGGCGGTTTTTCATATTATGAACATACATCGAAGTGGCGAAGGTACCTATTCCTGCCCGATAGAGAGATATCTGGTACATTATGTTATTTGGTGAACAAATGTCACACAATAGGCCCTCAAGTGTTCAGCCCGAAAAGTATCGATTACCAATCCGAGATCTGGGAATGCATTTTCCAACAAAAGATTATCATCAAGCTGGCTAGTGGGATTATTGACATGAAGAAGAAAAACAAAAAGACATGATAGAAGGAGATTGACTAAAAATAAGATGAAAAGCATAATATAAGAATATACACGGTGGTAATAACTGTAACTTTTTCTTTGTACTTCTCAGCATTAATGCAGCTGGGGAGTTGAAAGGGCGTTCCAACACAATCTAATTAGAGTGTGGTGAGGTAAAATTAGGAAATTGGAGGAGCCAAGACAATTTGATTAGAGACCAGGCAAGTGAAATGAGATGAGTTTACACACAACATCGCCACAGGGTGTTGGTTGGAGCCAGTGGGATGCAAGCCCCCTTTTCAAAAGGAACAGACGACTAGCATCCCCCGACCTCCAACCGACAGCAATTGATATGTGTGCTCCGACTTTGACTTATTAACAATTATATTATCATCAGTACACTAGTGTCCAGCTCGTTTCAGTTTCGATCTAACGGTCAAAAGGCATACAGAGCAAGCTTTGTTGGTAGTGTAGAGTGCAGGGTTTGCCTCGTTACCAGTAATCATTACGTTACAATATATTATGTGGATATTAGCCAAACACAATAGTGGATTAATTATGTAACTGTAACACTACTCGATTGGTGCTCCTAGAAACATTCCAGTATTTAAGAGAGTCCGGGTCATAGCGATACTAGCGTGTCAGGAGTTTTGGCGTATGTGTTTTTCGCTTTAGACACATAGTCGGAGGATCACCTATGGAACATGTTTTTCTACCAAATAACGAGTCGCCAGTGATTAACTCTGCCTCGAAAGATCGAAAAGATGGCACATATGAAAAAAGTTTTATTTTTCAGAATTCAGTTACTTGTAGTTGTACGGAGCCTATGTGCCTGATTCCCCTACCAGATGATCTTCGTTTGGGCTCCTAAACAACTGGTACATAAACTGATAAATTAATAGGCTATGAAGGTTTGCCCAAGGTGTGATATTCCTATTTTATCACCAGGTGAACATGACGAGCGTCTGCAAGGGCAACGCACACGAAGCGACGTGTCAAATATCCAAATAGACTGACAAGTTAAAACCTGAAAAATCGATTACTAGTGAGTGCCCATGAAAAGTCGCGTGGAGGCCGCACCTTGAGAAGCGACCGACAGGACAGGGAGGGCCCGGGTTACTGGGCTAACGGTTCTATTCATCGGGGAAATAAGGTCATGTTTACCACAGTGGAAAGCAATGAATCACTTCCCAGAGTCGGTTGCTTACTAGAATACTGGTCCCCTTCAATTGAAAAATCAGGTCTTGTTAACCTCAGTGAACAAGCTCTGAATCACTACAACAAACATTTCATCGCAGGCAATTAGTTACCTGGTTAATGGTCTATTCATCGGGAAAATCATATCTTGTTTACCACATTGTACAGGCACTGAATCAGTTCCCGCAGCAAGTTGGTTGCTGGAATACTGGCCCTGTTCAAGTCACAAATCAGGTCATGCTTACCTCAGTGAACAAGCACTGAATCACTACAACGGGCATTGCATCTCAGGATATTGGTTGCTGGGTTAATGGTTCTTTTCATCGGGCAAATCAGGTCTTGTTTCCCACAGTGGACAAGCACTGAATCACTTCCCGGAGTCAATTGGTTACTGGAATACAGGTCCAGTACAAATGATAAATCAGGTCTTAGTTACCTCAGTGAACAAGCACTGAGTCCCTACAACAAACATTTGATCTCAAGCAATTGGTTACTGGGTTAATAGTTCTATTCATCGGGGAAATCAGGAATCACTTCCCGGAGTCACCATAATATTGAGATGGAGCTTCATTATAACAAACATTGCATCTCAAGATATTGGTTACTGGTTTCATGGTTCTACTCAGCAGGCAGGTCTCGTTACCACAGTTAACAAGCACAGAGTCGGAATGGAGCTAGCTTCGTTATAACAAACTTTACATCTGCTGTAATTTGTTACCGGTTTACTGGTTCTATCTGCCATAATGAACAAGCACTGAATCACTTTCTGGGATCATGTGTTCGAGATTGGGATGGAGCTTCATTATAACAAGCATTGCATCTCAAGCAACTGGTTGCCGCTTTACTGGTTTTATTCAATGGGCAAATCAGGTCTTGTTCACCACAGTAAGCAAGCACTGAGTCACTACAAGGAATTACATGTTTGATATTGGGATGGAGCTTCGTTGAAACAAACATTACATCTCAAGTAATTGGGTACTGGTTCTAGTCAACGAGCAAATCGATATTGGGATGGAGCTTCATTGACACCGAGTGAGACATAATTACTGGTTCCAGTCAACGAGCAAGTCAGGTCTTGTATATCACGGCAAGCAATCACTGAATCATTTCCCAGAATCCCATGTTAAATATCGAGATGCATTTTAATTAGAACAATTATTACTTCTCAAGCAATTGGATACTGAGTTGCCTATTCTTTGCAATGGGAATGTCTGGTCCCGCTTACAACAGTGAACAAGACTGAATCACTGTCCGGAATCTGTTGTTCGATATTGGGATGGAGCTTCATTTTAACAAACTTTACATCTCAAGCACTTGATTACTGTGTTACTGGTTCCATTCAATGTGCAGATCAGTGCTTGTTTACCACAGTAAACAAGCACTGATTAACTTTACGGAATCACATGGTCGACATCGGAATGGAGCTTCATTAGAACTTTGACACACAGTACATCTCAAGGAATTGGTTAGTGGATTACTGCTTCAATTCACTGGGCAAATCAGGTCTTGTTTACCACAGTGATTAAGCACTGATTAATTCACGGGGTCGAGTGTTCAATTTTGGGATGAAGCTTGGTTATTCGATAATAATAATGACACTTTGGCCAGCCGCTGATTTGTCGCGGTTCTCGGACGAGAAGGCCATGGTTACCCCTGTACTCCCAACTGCCTCCCTATTCCCACGCTTCTCCTCTCCTCCCAACACTCGGAGACGAACTGCTTGATGATATCCCTTGTCCCGTTCTTCCTAATCTCTCCGATTAGCATATTAACCCTCTCCTTTGAGTCTCCCCTAACCACATGTCCTTCATTCTCCCATCCCACTTCCCCATTATACTCCCAGTGAATCTCATTCTTTCAGACTGATACTTTGGGCATTCTAGAAGAAAGTGTTCCAGGGTCTCCACCATGTCCAAGTTACACATCTGGCACTCCCTTTCACCGTCTTTCCCAATTTTTCCCCACAGCTCCAGGGATCGCGACCTCAGCTTGAACAACAGTGACCCCCAAAGGTGCCATCAAGGTACTCTTCAAAACCTGGCTTCTCTTTATCACGCAGGCCACCAAAGACCTCTTTGATTTGACCCACTCTCGCCAATTACGGTTACAATCCTCCATGACCCTTTCTCTGACGATTTTTTTTACCCTGGTTTGCCGCAACGTCCAGGTCCGAGATCTCCAATGAGTAGTTCTCTACTAGCTCGTTCCCCTGGACCATCCACCCCGTTTTGATATTTGAGTTGAAAATTCTCAGGAACATTACATTACACCATCGGCTGTCGGGGAGATTTACCAAATAATTAAGATAACCGAGCTTCAACAGGTCTATCCTGTCCTTGATCCTCATGCACCCAATCTCACCCCTGATTACTTCTAAAGCTGCGGCATTACTCGACCCCGTTATCCATCGGCCTGCATCGTTCTGCAGGATTTCCAAGCTCTTTACGGCCGTCTGGTTTAGGGGTACCACTTCCGTACCGTATGTTATACTTGGCAGCCGCACCATTTCCCAAATGGTTTTCCCCACGAAAACCTTATTGAAACTGTTTCTCCCTATAAGTTTCATTTGGTTAAGGATTCGCTTCCCCTTCAGAATCAATTTATTTGTGTGGTTCCGGTAGATGCCTCTTCCTGTAATGTTTATATTTACCCCCAAATACTCGTAATCACCTGTCTCTCCCACACTGAGAAGTTTGCTACTTCCTTCCGGAATGCAGAACTCACCCACTCTCCACCTTCGAGTGGGGTCCACTTTGTGGCCCACTGGTATAACTTTGCTCTTGCTTTCATTAAGTTCGAGTCTCCATTTGCTCCCATATTTCCCAACAATTCCCAGCATTTTCGTTAGCATCTCTTCGCTTTCTGACACTAGAACCATATCGTCTGCAAAAAATAGCCCTGGGATCTTCAAATCCCCAACTGCTAACCCCTCCTCGCTACCCAGGAGTTCATCTCCTAAACCTTTGATGTACAATGCAAACAGGATCGGCGAAAGGTGACACCCCTGTTTTAGGTCTATCTCCATAGGCACACGTTTCCTTTCGTTGTAATGTTTCCCAGGCTAAGTTCACTCTGTACATTTTTATATAATGCTTTCATAATTCCAACAAACTCGCCTCCTAAGCCCATAGCCTCCAGCTTGCGCCACATACCTTCCCTCCATACTCTATCGTATGCCTCGATATTGGGATGAAGCTCGGTTGGCCTTGCACGATCCTCTTAACAGCTTTTGGTTCGGTTGCACATCCTTTGTTTCGTTAACCCTATTCCCAACGCTTGGAGCAGACGACACACGTGAAAACATATTTCGTATAACATAAACGTTACATTCTTCGCTACCAAAACGCAGGCTGCGACCCTCACCCAAACGAGCGCCTCACGCTCGTTCAAATGAGGGTTCGCAACCTATGTTTCGGGAGCAAAAATCAAAATCTAAGGAAAAAAAGGTTTTTGTTATCACAGTGAGCAAGCACTGACCATAACAGCTTTTGGTTCGGTTTCACATCCTTTGTTTCGTTAACCCTATTCCCAACGCTTGGGGCAGACGACACTCGTAGAAACATATTTTGTATAGCTACAAATTTTCATCTTTTGCCACCAAATCGCAGGCTGCGACCCCTCACCTGAACGAGCGCCACACGCTCGCTCAAATGAGGGCTCACAATCTATGTTTCAGAACCAAGAAATCAAAATCTACAAAGAAAAAAAAAATGCTTTGCTATATTTGAGAACAGCGCTGCCTGTTTTTTGCCGTTACGCTGGGAAAAGGGTCAATGACACATTTGATCTTTTTCGATCAAATCCTGGCCTGAAACAGGTCACAAATATAAAAGTCAAGCATAACAGTCGTTGAGGATGAAAGGAAAACAATTGGGCAAACAATCGAGTGTTTGTGACAAGAAATAACCTTGATTAATTATCGCATTGATTGGAACGTGTACAAAAGGCGTGTGAAAAATATACGGTTTATCATTGGCTGGAGTTGAGTGGCAGAAATAACTGCGAGTAATTTTCCGTATTCAAGGTCACGTGTCACTGTACGTCCAACTAATTATGTCATGAGATTACAACGCGGTCAATTATAGTGAACACTTGGACAATGTTGGTTGAAAAACGAAATTTTGCGACCGGCACTTGGCTGTTGTGATTGATTCGTAAATGTAAGCTCACATGTGGGGGTTGTTTACGGAACTAACAAAAGGTTTATTAAACTGGAGCATACTGTTTGGCATTCCAAACGTTTAGCCTTCGAAACATTGTGGTGGGGCTTGGGTCTCGAACAGCCCGTCACACCGCGGGCCAAGTGTGCCCACGTTGTGACTGGCCCCCAGGGACACCACCGCCCGTAGTCACGAGAAGAAAAGATAGTATAAGGGAACACAAACTATCGGGCTGTGGATGGACATTACAGAGTTGACCAAGGACGAACGGTACACTATAATGGGGTGTAGAAACCACTCAAGTTAGGCTTCTGAACCTATCCAGAGGGAAGAACTGTATCATTTTATTCAAGCTGTGATTGTCATCACAACCCGATAATTGTCTTCGATTCTTTGCAGATCGTCCATTCTTGTACTTCTATGTACAGATTCATCAAATAGCTTCACAAAGATCACTCCATCATGTGTCCATGCGCCATAAATTTTCTTCTCACTAAGCATCCCACGGGCTTTCTTGGCAAGGTCTGAACGTTTCCGAATTAAATGTTCATTAATGTACACATTGTTCATGGAAGTGGAACCTTTCAGTTTACGTCTCCCTCTGTAGAATTTATCCCTGAAACGATAACTCGAAAATTTGACCAGAATGGAGCGCGATTTATCCTTGTTATGTGGACCTGAGCGATGGCTCCTCTCTATCTCCTCTAGCTTCAGTTGAACACCCATTGCATTAGCCAAGTCAAGGATAATATTGTCTGTCGACTCGGTAGAACTGTTTAGTTTAAACGATATTTTTATTTGTAAATAGACTACAGACATATGCATAACAGCTACAAAAATAGAAATTGACAAATGGTATAGACATATAGTAATTCAAGCTGAAGCATGGCAACTGTTAAAAGAAGCTGGGGATTTGAATGTAAGCCATCGGCTTATAATATATCATTTCCCCGCGGCAGACATGTGTTCGAATTTAAGCGCAGATAGGTAGTCAGACTATTCCGATAATCAATGTTTAGCGTTTAAACTAAAAGGAAAAATCGAAAAATAAGAGACAAGAGCTAAAATAATAAGGACGAGAATGGAAAGAAGAGAATGTACAGGGTTGCCAGAATGGTGAAAGTATAATAATTAATTATTAACTAATGTCTCAGACTTACAAGACAGCGATGACGAGTTCTTGTCAGTAAATAACGTTATTTCACAGCATTCTTGGTGACCATCTGGTGTGGACTATTAAACTGTTAACGGGGCTTAAGCCTGAGTTTGCGTTTCAGCAAATATTAATTGAATCGATTGGAAAAGAGGATAAATTTGTGAACTGCTTCAAATATTTCATAATTCCCCTCTTCCGTTAGGTGTTCAGAACCACATAGAAGATAGTGGTATCTGCATCAATGGGTAATCGTTCAATTGTGTTGCTTCGCACACTAGTAAACACGGGACAGTGCAGAAGGTAATGCTCAGTGGTTTCGAGATCTCCACAAACACAGAAAGGGGTAAGGGCTAAGTGATTGTTGTATAGATGGTAATTCAAATTACTGCACTGGAGGCGTAATCTACAATGGTAAATTTGGGCTTTGCGAGATTTTGCAGTACCAAAATAGCGCGGTGGTCGAAAGTGCTCCTGATTCAGAAAAGTTTTAAAATTGTGAATGGAGGGATTTTCGCGTACAGACAACGGAAGGTTGTTCCACTGTTTGATTCTGGTATTCCTGTTACTCGAGAGAATTCCTCATACCATATTGTGTCAAGTCATCAAGATCATCATGCAATTTTGAAAGAAGTTCACTTTTTTCAGCTAATTTCGTTTCCAAGGCTTTAATGCGATCCTCGTACTGGGACACGGTGGCACTCGTAGCTGACTTTACAACATCTTCAATTAGGCTAGCTAGCATTCTCTTCACGGAGACATTGTTCAGTGCAGATACAAACATTTTCACGGCGTCAGAAGATAACACAGTAGTAGAAGGTGTAGATGTCTGGATGGGCTGGCTTGATCTGGGAGGCCACTTCCTACCAGTTCAGAGTCAGAGATCTCCAAGTCACTTCCCTGAAACGAATCCATTGCCTTTTCGATGCTATGAGCTATGGAATCAGATAATGACCTTTGTCTAAATCTCCTGGGCTCAAGATCAGACGATTTAAAGCTATTGTCAGATGAAAGATGGCGTTTATCCAGACGGTGAATGCTTGGTACAATTTGCTGAGATGAAGCCATAAATACTATACTTTTATAACATAACTGCGTTAGCGTTACCCAGTTGATTATTAGTTCGTTAATTCATTAGTAATTGAACACACTTGAGAAAAACTTCTGTTGGTATTGATGTGGAGCTGCAATGTTGACAGTATGATAACACAATGGTGAGAAAATTAAACCACAATGCCGAACTCTGCTCACTGAGAACTCATTGGCAATATCATTGGTAATATTCGTACAGTAGACAACAGAATTATTAATACCACAATGGATTAAATTTCAAAATTTCAAATTTTCACTCCGAGATAAACATTTAGACAAACATTTTCCTTGCGTGTAAGTTATATGTGATTATCTATCCATCAATAATAATTCAGAGAGTTTTGAACAGAGCAGCACAACAGTTTTTAAATTACGCAGTCTGAGGCTGAAAACGCCAAGCAGTTGTAGCGAGAATAGGAGAGTAACGACAACATGTTACTGTTTCAAGTCTTTTGATCACATCAGAAGCGATAATCCTCCTCCCATGATACACACAACTTTCAAAACAGCTATTTACAATACATAAGCATCCTCCCCCCCCCCCCCCCCCCCCAAAAAAAAAATAAATAAATAAATAAATACATGAATATTAGAAAAAACACAGAATATCACCACCGAAATAAAACTCAGCCTGTCACGTCCGCCATGATTTTGTTTGGTTTCTTTTTTAACATTCTGCCGTTGTCAATCAGCTGAGTGATGAATATCTTTCAACTTTGCAGTTTTATATCTGTCATTCATTACCAAGGTTTCGGTTAGACATTATTAAAGTTGTTTGTTTGTTGACTTCAACAAAATCTAAAACTTTATTCCTATATCTCAAAAGTAATTTTTCACTTTTAAAAAAGTTTCGTATAATAGTCATTGTATTCTATCACACATTGAATCTTTCTATTCCTTAATTTCAGTTAAATACGTTTTGACTCGTCACGCGGTTAACATGAGAGTAAAATAAATTAACACTTCAGTTGCTATCTGTTTTCTTTCTGTTGACTGATATTGAAGTTGAAAGATACCTCTTATTATAATTATCAGTTAATATTATGACTGCATTCCAAAAAAACGGGGGACCTTAGTGTTATATTATAAGGGGACTGATGGTCGATTTATTCAATTTAGCGCAGATGTCTGTGAGCAGAGGGTTACTTGTAATCACAAATATTGGTTTACCCATTTTTGTTATGTTTACAATTCCAAGAAATAAACATTCCATTTAGTGAACTTGTCAGGTTGAAATTATTTTCTTATCACCATAGTCTATTGTACTTAATTGCTTTTATACTTTTTATTAAATATATTTCTTTTTCACTATATATACGTTTTGGCTGATGAATACTAGTCAAAACGTCCGATTTCAAAAACGTCCGATTGTCAAAACGTCCGATTTAGTAAAAAGTCTGGTCAAAACGTCCGATTGAATTGGTCAAAATGTCCGATGGTATTAGTCAAAACGTCCGATGATATTGGTCAAAATGTCCGATTCCGGAAACATTTTTTTTCTTTATTGATATATTATATATATTTAATTAGTTATTTGTGTTCTCATTTGAGTCTTTGAAAATTCAAAGGCTATTTGAAGATAGGGGTTCGCAGTGTTTTCACTCCGTGAACATTGGTAAATTACCGGTAATTATTTTGGTTGAGAATTTAATGTTTAATGTTTTGACTCTCCAGTTAACCCAATCCTTTGAGGTTGAAAATCAAAAGAATATTTGCGGAGGTGTTCCGCATTGTTTTTACTGCATAAACATCATTGATTAATTGTGTTCAGTTCTTAAGTTTCTTTAATCTTCATTATGTTTGAAGATAACAAATCCAAACTGTCGGCTTGGTGGACTGTTCAGTGAATTCCTCATACCATATTGTGTCAAATCCACAGTAAATTAAAATTACTCAATAGAATTAAACTGCGTGGAGGCAGTGAGGATTGCCTCGCTACTCATTGAGATCTTTAGTATTGAGTCTGTGAGGATTGCCTCGCAACTCTGTGTGTGGGGAGTGGGCTCCGAAGAAACACACCCCTTACCCCATCCATAGCAACAATCACACAGCAGGCACAATATACAATAGCGGATACCTATCTTTCTCTCTGCCTATAACTTTTCTAACTGAACATTCCCAAATTTTCTTGCAACACTCTTATCAAGAAGACGCATGGAAATGGTAGAGAACGCGTGGAAGGAATTGGTGCAACCTACCTTTCTGCAACATATACAAGAAACCACCAAACGCTAGGCAAGGATTGAAACAAGCTTGTCTGGCTGGGGACGAGTGTACATTTGATATAAATAAACATTTGAATAAAGATTTAACAGCCCTTTTAAGGGCTTGAGGGTGTGTGTCAGTAAGAGTTTGTTTGGGGGGGGGGGGGAGGGTGAGGTCATTTGGAATTCCCGAAGGATAACCAGATACCTCAAAATCACATACGGCATCCTATCTCCCAGAAGGCTTGATGGATGACTCCCGGTTTTTCAAAACTAAACTGTTGGAGCTTTCTCCACTATGGTCATATACCGGGGCCGCTACCAAACCGGCGTTGCTGTTTGGTTTTCTTTTCTCTTCTTCCATTAAACTTGCCATCGCACAACATTACATTCTGGCTCGCCACCTTGGTGGGACTCAAACCTCTACCATCGCCGAACTGGAACCGAATAGAGCTCGCTATCTAATAGTTTTAAAGGCGTTGAGGGATTGAGTATTGACCATCTAACACTCCAACGTAAACTGCCGGGTATTCTAACCGCGTGCATAACCCCCTCAGACTCCATTTTGGGCAATAGGAAAGCTAGGCCTGTGTGATCCAAGTGAAATAAAATAAGGTTAACCGGGTCGCAAGGGATTTGTAAATCCCACATCGTCCCTGCGCGCCTTCGGCACGCTAAAACCTTTCATTTCATTCTTGGGGCATCACTTCGTCCGTTCAGTCTTATAATGGCAGACACTACTCGTGAAGAGTCCTGTCTGTAATGTGATAGAGAAGTAAGGAAACGCCAAGAAGCATTTCGTTGCGACATTTGCACCCGATGGCAGCACAGGACTTGGAACACAGGAATTTCTAGGGATGATTATAGAATCTTAAAACGGCAGTAATCCTTCCCGTGGTGTTGTACCCAAGAAGATTCCTTTAGCTTGCATCTTCCAACAGCTGAAAGCACGGGAATAGAGACGGTAGTTACACCTGATGAACAACGCTCCCAACTGGAGAATGACGCTACCATGGAAACAACTGAAGAGGAAGCTATGGATGTACAGGAATCTTTTGACATCTCGTTGCCTGTACCGATTATTAATGAACCTGCAGAAAGATCAGTTTACATGCCAATGCATACTCCAATTCCGGAAAGGGACATCGGATACGAGATACTTTCTGGCGCATCTCAAAAAGGAAAAGATCTCCTCCTTGACACAAATAAAAATGCATACACACAAAAGGAGGTAGGGAAAACATCCACCACATGGATCTACAGTCGACGCACCAAAAACAATTGCAAGGCTGCAGTCGTACAATTTGGTACTGATTTCAGACGGGGCAAATATCCATATACTCATGAGAATGGTGCCGGTGAAATACAGCGACTGAAAACCCTAAAGGAAGTAAAATTAACCACGAAACGAATTCCACACAAGTCAGCACAAAGGGTGGTAGACGAAGCTCTACAAACACTTGCTCCCACATCAGATGATATTCTGTCACAGATACATTACATCCAGCGCGTAGCTAACACTTGCTCCCACATCAGATGATATTCTGTCACAGATACATTATATCCAGCGAGTAGCTAACACTTGATCCCACATCAGATGATATTCTGTCACAATACATCCAGCGCGTAGCTAACACTTGCTCCCACATCAGATGATATTCTGTCACAGATACATTATATCCAGCGCGTAGCTAACACTTGCTCCCACATCAGATGATATTCTGTCACAATACATCCATCGCGTAGCTAACACTTGCTCCCACATCAGATGATATTCTGTCACAGATACATTATATCCAGCGATTAGCTAACACTTGCTCCCACATCAGATGATATTCTGTCACAGATACATTACATCCAGCGCGTAGCTAACAGGTGTAGGGAGAAAACACGACCAAAGCACCCTCTTGATTTACACTTCACTCTTGATATGTCTCATTTTCCAGACAACTTTTTGCAGAAAGACATCCAGCTTAATGGTGAACGTCACCTGGTGTTTGCCAATGACCTCCAACTGTCTCACCTTGCAAAAGCTAAAATATGGTTTCTGGACGGCACGTTCAAAGCTGCCCGAGAGCCTTTCGTACAACTCCTGACAATTCATAGTTTTATAAAGTCAAACAATACTACCAAACAAGTGTCACTGTTATTTGTTTTGATGTCTCAGCGCAAAAAAATTATTACCATGCCATCTTCAATGAGTTAATTGACATTTTACTGTCTGAACCGGTGGTTGAAGAAGTTATGGTTGATTTTGAAAGAGCCATTTGGAGTGCTTTCCAACAAACTTCCTTGGTTGACGTAAGTGTACCTGGATGTTGGTTCCATTGGTCCCAGGCAATCTACCGACGGGTGAAAGAATTGGGTTTGAAAACGGCATACGGGTGTTCTTTTTTTAATGCCCCTAAATTTTGTGGTCGTAATTCACCCGCTGTCCGATTTCACCTCCCCAATATATCCTCCATCTCCCACCCCGACTCATAGAGGAATCACCAGCCCTGGAAAAGAACGTCCGATGGTTAGTGACAACGTCCGATGATATTGGTCAAAACGTCCGACGATACTGAGAATAACCCAAACATCCGATGGTTAAAAGTCAAAACGTCCGATGCTATCGGACGTTTTGACTAAAATCATCGGACGTTTTGACTAAAATCATCGGACGTTTTGACCAGAAAATAGGATGTTTTGACAATTGGACGTTTTGACCAGACCCCTGGCTAATATTTTCAATTTAAGCTCAAATTATAGAGGGATTAGCATACCATGCGGATAAGAATAAACTCACGTAAACACATGTGGGCCGGTGATAAATACTAGTGAAATCTCCAAAATGCAAACATTTCCATATTATTTATGTCCTATGTTTTCATTTTGCTGTGTAAATAAACACCCTGAGGTAACCTAACAACCTAACGCATTAATCAAGGTCAAAAGTTCGAATAACAAAATATTGCTGGAAAGATATCTTTCCTAACGACGCGAACCTATGTTCGAGTTGTTTATAATTTAATTGCTCATTTATATCTTGCTTTTAACCCTTTACCTAACATGAAAAGCAGACGACACTTGCAAACAAAAAAAAAATCTTGAATAACTAAATTTTTTCATTTTTTGTCTCAAAAACATGACCCCTCGTTGGAACGAGCTCGACGAGCTCGTTCCAACGAGGGGTCATAACCTATGTTTTTGAGACAAAAAATGAAAATATTCTGAAAATTAATTGGCAATTTCTGAGAATAGCGCTGGCCGGTTTTGGTCGTTACGTTGGGTAAAGGGTTAAACAATCCATGTCGGGACTCGGGAAACTACGAATATACAAAGAAAGCTTATCGGGTTCCCAATACATATTAAATTTGAAACTCATTCCTGGTTCAATTTCTAAACATTAAAGTCTTTGATCTCGTTGGTATTATTCCATTCAACATTTAGCTGATCATGTAAGTAGTGTGCATTTACACAATGAATAACCGCTTTCTGAGCTTTTGTGATTGTTGGCCATTAATTTGAACTGACATTGTAACCTGTAAGAAAGGGTCATGGAAGATTGTAAACGTAATTGGCGAGAGGGGGTCAAATCAATGAGGTCTTTGGGTGGCCTGTGTGATAACGAGAAGCCTGGTTTTGAAGAGTACATTAATGGAACATTTAGGGGGCACTGTTGTTCAATCTGAGGTCTCGGTCCCTTTAGCTGAGGGAAAAAATTGGGAAAAAACATTGAAAAGGAGTGCCAAATGTGTAATTTGGGCGTGGTGGAGACCCTGGAACACGTTCTTCTAGAATGCCCAAAATACCAGCCTTAGAGAATAAGATTCACTGGGAGTATAATGGGGAAATGGGAGGGGAGAATGAAGGATATGCGGTTAGTGGGAGACTCAAAGGAGAGTGTTAATATTATAATCGGAAGGATTGTGAAGAATGGGGCAAGGGATGTCATCAAGCAGTTCGTGTCCGTGTGTTGGGAGGAGAAAAGAAGCGTGAGAATAGGGAGGCAAGGCTTTCTCATCAGATAACCGCAACAAATCAGCGGCCGGCCAAAGTGTTATTATTAATATATACTATTAAGAACAGTTTGGCTGGCCGCTCAATTGCTGTGGTTCTCAGTTGAGACGGTCTTGGTTACTCATGTGCTTCCAACTGCCTCCTGATTCCCAAGCCTCTTTCCTCCAAATACTGAGACGAACTGCTTGAAGACACTCTCTTACTATCCCCCCGATAAGCATACTAACAATTGCATATGCGTCAACCACTAACCACATGTCCTTCATTATCCCATCCCACGTCCTCATTATACTACCCCCAGTGGAGTTTGATCGAGTAGATTGGGATTTTGGACTTCCTAATAAAACGTATTCCAAGGTCACCACTACGCCCAAGTTACACATTTGGCTCTCCTTTTCAACCGTCCTTCCCATTCCCCTTGATCTCAGGTAATCGCGATCTCAGCTTGAACAACAGTGACCCCCACCCCCCCCCCCCCCCCCCACCCTCCCCTCACAAAGGTGCCATCGTCAAGGTACTCTTCAAAACCTGTTTACTCTTTGTCACGCAGTGCACACAAAGACCTCTTTCTTTTGACCTACTCTCGCCAATTTCGGTTACAATCCCCATGACTCTTTCTCTGACGGTTTTTTTTTACCTTTGGTTTTCTCAACTTCTAAGTTCGATATATCGTTTGGATAGTTCCCTACAAACTTCCACCAATACTGCAGTAAATTTCAACGAAATTTTGAAAAACCCTAAGCTATGAATTATTATCTCGACTGTCTAATATTTCAACATGCGTGCGTTACTTCCACTGGGTCCAGTGGCGGCCCAAGAGTGTCTCCCCCTCTGGATATACTTAAGCAAACTGACATCATATATGCTGAAGGCCTGAGGTGGTATGTGAATATAATTATAGGAGGCGGGCGTGGAGTATCCCCGGGAAAATTGGAAGAAAGTTTCAATCCCCGAGAGGTTTTTTGCCACTTAATAAACTATGATTGCATTCAGCCTGCCCACATTTTTCAGTGGGTAGGTAGATAGTGTGAGATTTTATATAATAAAATCAATCAGTAACTGAAGCTTTCGGCCACTTGGTCTTACTCAACGATGTTAGTAGTAGATGTGGAGATCGTGCCACATTGTGGGGGACCTAGTGGGGGACCTGGGATGTTATGTCATAGTCATTTGACCCAATTACGTCAGGTTAGGTGGCCATGGTAGCCAACGAGAGCGGCCATCTTATGGCGTCATCTCCATAGTGATACGTGGTCTTAGTGCGCGTTGTTAGGGTGGTAGTATTTCAGTCGGCCATTTTGTCTACTGGAGGCCACCATCTTGGTTTCTAAGATAGCACGTGGTTGCTATGAGCCTGAATGGCCTACAACAAGACGGGGGTATGTTCGGAGGATGTGTTCGTTTGAATAGGAGTAAATCTGATTACCCAAATAGACCCGCCTATCCATCCAAACCACACACAACGACTATTTCATACGGATTCCCCACGAATCCTACTTTTTTTCAATAACAGGTACGTTCCTTTGTATAAGAGTAGTTTTGCTTTATAGAATTATCACAAACAAGCCGATAATCCTTCCAAATCACGCCCAAAACAACCGAAACGGACCTGTACTCCCCATCTAGGGTTTTTAGTAGTAGCATATAGTGCTATAGGACCGAGAGAGTGTTCTATTACACTGGAGTACTGATTTTCCAAGAACCCTCTTTTTATGCCTGTTACAGATACTACTCTAACACTAGCAGTATGTCTAGCCCAAACTATCTCTAGTTCCCTTGTCCAAGTCTTATAATCACCAGTGCTTGGTGTCCCTTAACATTTATGCATAGTTATCTTCTTTGTGCAGAACGAAAGCCTACATGATTCTTAAAGCCACGAATCCATCGAAGAGTTACTAAAAAGTCATTGCTCAAATGATTCGAATCCATCGAGCAAATTAGCTATAGAACAATTGCTCGTTCGAGAGACTCGAACCTACTGCTCTTCGACTCATTTTGGTATTTGAGGAAACCTATGGCCAGTATACAAAATGGTCTACGGAACTGCGTATCACCCTAACAACACGAGCTGCGCATGCGCACTAAGATCACGTATCACAATGAAATGACGCCACAAGATGACCGCTCAGACGAGCTACCTCCACATCGACCAAACATTTCGTAACTAGGACATGTGACTATGACGTCATCTCCTAGGTTCCCCACTAGCCACCCCGCCCCCTCCCAATGTGGCACGATCTCCACATCTACTACTAATGATGTTACATAAATGCACACTAAATCGTGCAGGTAGACTTCCGGAAATATGATTAACATTAGCGTCCTGCGTTTATAATCGTTGATAGAGACGAAGTGACCGAAAACCCAAGATATCAATCACTTCTTTTACACGTGGATGGGGCGCGGTGGCGTCGCGATAACCGGTTCTCGTCAGATCATCGAAGGTAAGCAACGTCGAGCGCGGTTAGTAGTTGGATGGGTGACCATTTCAGCGACTGCTTCGTGTCCCGCGTTGTGTCCTTGGGCAAGGCACTTAACCCCGATTGCCTACATGGGGGCACGATGACGCTGTGTACTAAGGCGTACTGCACGTCGATGGTGCGCATGCCTTCAACCAATCTAACCCTAACTAGTCTGCCTGTGCAGAGTTACGATGTTGGAGAGATAACAGCTGCTCGTCGTTGCTCGGTGGTTCTCTCCGGGTACTCCGCCTTCCTTCACCCATAAAACTGTCACCGACCTGATATGACCCTGGCTGTTAATGTGTCGTTAAACCCTAATAAAAAAAAATATATTACACGTGGAACGACAGTCCCCCACCTTCCCAATTGGGAAAGATATTTATTTATAAAGTTGACAATTTTTTTTTCCACAGGGCGCCTGAACTTGAGCTTGAGTGTGCACACTGGTAATATGGTATTTTTTTTGGATACGATCCTGTCAGACATGCATTCATTGTCATAGCATGAAACATCAGCGATGCAACAAGTCCCCAAACCCAAACTAAATGCCAAATGACAGTTCACTATTAATTCTATTATTACTTGCTACTTGATTAACATATTGGCCTATACATCAGAACCAAATTCCAGAATTGTGAGTTGAGTTTTACATTTCAGTACCATAACTCTGATTGTATCATAGAAATTATTGTGATGTGTATTGTCAAAATTACGACAGATTTGACGGTCGGTGAAAAAACTGGACATGATCAAAGTAATTGATGACGGACTTTTTGTGTGAAATCTTCCTTGCCTTTAGCGCTACAAAATCTTCAATCCACTGTGTCCATGTCAAGTCGTTTAATTTCCAATGACTCAATAGCTGTCATCGCGCGGCCGCCTAATCTGTCGCGGCACACAGTGGATCTGAGATTGGTTCACTCTCGAATTCAAATTCAAAACTTGGGCAAATAGGTCTGCGCCACGCAGCACGTTCCGTGTGACCTGTAAGTGAAGCTAAGCGCATATGTTTCCGGTTGCGGCAACAGATCCAGGCTCCGATGTGTTATATTTTCCGGAAGCGCTTGTCATAGAGAAAATTGATATAGGAACTAGACATCGGCACACGTGTGCGGTTGCGTACGAAACTGAATTTGCCGCCGCGAATCCAATCGGCATCGGACAGAAAATGTCGGTGTTCGGCGTCCGCGATGAGGCTCGTAGGCCCATATAAAAATAGTCCGCCTTCTCTCTTCGCATACTTCCTTTTCTTCTCCCCATTGTTTTGCCGTTTCACCTCTTTTTTTTTGGGGGGGGGGGGGGTGGCGGAGGGGGGGGGGGGGGGTGGGTGGGTGGCGCCTCTGGTCGCCCACTGCTCCCACTCAAACAGACCATTCCCAATGGGTTGAGAACAATATTCTCCGCCTCGCGAGTTCCAACTTCCAGTTTCTGTATTTTCCGATGATGACGGCTTATCCACTGTAAGTTGATGGTATTCCGGTAAAATAAAGTAGAATATTGCCTCCTCGTCTACTCGTTACAGGCATAGTGGAAGAAATCTGGCGCTGATTGAACAAGTTTGAGAAAGACTGGTGCTCATTTTGAAATTACTTTTAAAACCCAACTTAGACTGGGGAAGGAGGTAGGGGTTGCAAATAAAAAATATAGATACAGGGCTAGAAAAAGTTTTTTTTTAGACAACACCTACCTCCGATCCAAACCATATTGTCGAGATTGTCAATACCTCTGAGGTGATTGCCTTGTGGTTGACTCAATGCATCTAATTGAGTTCACTAGACCATTATCAGTGAGTTTCTGCTTTGTTCACTGCACAGCTTTAAGAATGTGACATCGTAACCAATGGATGGGATGAAGCTCGACAAATACAGGCAATTTAGACATACTTTTTCGGTTATACTTGACTTATACTTGAGCCATTACTGTGACATATTTGGGGACACCAGAAACGAAGCCAACAGCAAACTAATAATGTATTAAGCGGTACTCAAGAGAGTCTATCCATAGATAATCAATTTAGGCCTTGCAAGCATCTTACATGACACACGTATAATTTCGTCTGGTCGTCTCGTCCACAAATGGTTTTGACTTATACTGCCAGTTCTGCAGATGCACAAAAGCACTGATATCCACCTAACACGATAACCTCCCCACCACTGACCCCTGCCCACCCCACCATTCTTACGTCTTACTTCCCAAGAAAGAAAAGCGCTAAAACCCTTAGAGTACATTTGCAGCCGACTGCAGCCTTGAAATATTCTTGCGTGGAAGATAACGGGTAGACAGCCAATCTGGCTATGTTATCACCCTGCGGTATGTATTTGTATGTCTCACTGTGGTTAGAAATATATTAGATTTGTAAAGCCTTACCTATATACCGTAAATAAACAAATATCAAACTTTTCTCCTCTTGAATTTACTTCCCACCGCCTGCACAGGATGTAATTTTGACTGTTTGCGTTGCATTCCAAGAAGTATTTCACGAATTCTACCATAGTGTGTGAAGTTTCCTACTGTTAGTCAAATAGTGATTCAAATTTTGAAATTTCTAGACGTTGATTTCTTTTTTTTTGGGGGGGGGGGTGGGAGAGCTCCCTTCCATGGAGCCCCACCCCCACCGACAACGAACGCACAAGTCATCGAGAAACGTGACTTTTCTACGACATACACGTAACAGGACAAAAGCATACTTAATCCAATTCATCTATACTAGAGTGGTATATTGGAGGCGGAATAACCCAGTTCTGGTGGAGTGGATGGTGGAGTGGGGGAGTGGGTGGATGACGTCATCTTAATTAAAAAATTACGTAAGGTAAGTAACATGACGTCACTTAATGAATATTTTTTTAATCGCTTTAATTAATAACTGTTGCTTAATTAATTTTAATTAATGACTGTTGCATAATTAATGTAATTAATGAGTGTAATTAGGGTTGATTATAATAATTAGTATATTAATAAATGAATTAATAATGTTTACGTCGATTAGTACATATTTTTTTTAAAGTCATAATTTGGGATAGATATTATTAGATAAAAAATAATATATTTAAAAATAATATCGACGAATTGGACATATATATAAATGCTATCGACTGACCTGACCTGGACACATGCTACGGTAAACAGTTCATTGCGTGTATTGGTGTCATTAAATCGATTTTTTCTTTTCAAACGCCAACTACTATACGAGAGTGACAGATGTTGATCACTAATTCCTACTGTTCAAAAGTTATGGGTGTAATAAAAACCTCATTAAATTAGCGATCAACACGCGACCTTCTTCCAGACTGTGCGATTCAAATTTTCAAATTTCATCGATTTTTTAACGGTCCGATTTCCGCATTTTGACTGGTTCTAAAAAAATCACAAGAGAAATCGCCATGAGATTACTGTACACAGGGGAGAGGCTGTACTTTTTGCCCCAATACTTTCAAGAGATGAATTAACGGTCATCTGAAAACCCACCAAGAAGGTGCTTTGAACTGTCAACTTTGTGGCAAAAAAGCCAACATGACAAGCATCGACTATACTTCCGTGAAAAGCTATGAGCGAACCAAGAAGCAGCGAGCCAACGAAGAATTTGCATTAGCGTTAAAAAATTGGTGGTCAGCGACGCTCCCCATGAAGGAACAAGAAAAGAAACTTAAAGACTACCCTTTTGTTGAGGCTGCCAGACGTCCTTTCCGGGAGATCCAGTACAAAGATCGACCCAAACACTGGTACGATCTTCCCGTACACATGCAGGAGGAAGCACTTTTAGGGCCAAGGTTGGAGACACCGGTAACAGTCGACGAAGATTGGGAAAATGAGTTCTTCACCGAGGCGGAGATGGAAGGAAAAAAATAGCTTTCTATGGAAAGCAAAAAACCCGGCCCTTTTCAGGGCCACAATAATCTTAAAAAGAGTTTGATAACCGACAGACACTATTTATTTATATTTATTTATTGATGTTTAAGGTCACATATTTCTGCACAATAGTAGGTAATAAGGGCCGATTGAGCGAAAGGTGTACATGTACGTGTACGTGTACATGTACACCTCCATAGTATTTAGTGTTAAAATCGTATACCTGTAAACGATTTTAACGTTTTTTAGGGTGTCTTAGAATCGACTTTGCCGATTCAAAGACCACTGATTGTATCCAAGAGTGAAAAAAAACGCATGAAATTTTACGTATGTGTACATGTACCGTTTTGTCTTTGAATCGGCAAATGGGTTTCACCATAGGATTCAGTGTTAAATTGCGAGCAAAAAAACGTTTTGCCGATTCTAAACCATCATCTTGCTGATTCTAAATCACCGCGTCCGTACATGATTTTAACACTGAAACCCTATGGAGGCGTACATGGAAATCCATTTGCGGATTTTTACGTCGGAAATCGAATCGTGTCCCTGAACCGGCAAACCCACTGTCACGTTTCCTGAAGTAATAAAAAAATGTGATTGATATATAGGAGAAAAAAATATATAAATAAATAGTTATTTAAAAAAATATATCAAATCGAATAGATAATAAAAAAATAAATATGTAAATCATGAGCGATTCTCAGACTATTAGAGTAAGGTTTCTTTTAAAAATGCTGATGAGAGCCTACGCATTCTGCGTGAACGAACAACTAGGTCGTCCCTTGTTAGAACGATGCGTCGGATGTCGGGATCACCTAGACTTCGATCACGAGAATCATTCGTGTCTTTGGATGGAAAGGGAAGATATAGTCGTCAAGTATTTCGAACCGGCGCTCGAACGCGTTCAAATCGATGAAGTGATCGCGTTTTGGAAGAGATTACTCTTCTGTAAGGATCAAAGCAAGCCCACAGTTTCGGAAGAACAGAAATTGGCGCGTAAAAGTCTGACTTTACGAGATAAGGGATGCATCATGAAATTATTGTTCAATGAAGCATACGTCTAAGTTTTCTCATTGATATAAAATAAGGGAGAATAGAAAATAAAAATAAATACACACATAAATGCCATGAAAGAAGCCGTGAGAATCAAGACTCGTCAGATCATCAAGGAAGAGATTAAGGATTCTCTCGTGGAAAAGGGGAGGAAAGAGGCCAGGGAGAAATTCAGTAAGATGATAGGACTCAAGAGCAGCGATTGAAAAAAAAAATATATATATAATAAGAACAGAATTAATTAATTATTAAATTTATATATAAAATAAAAACGAAATTAATTTAAAAAACTCTTAAAAAAAAAAATGTATTGCGTAAAGTGTAAGAGAGTTACCGAGACGAGTAATTCTCGAGATGTACGAACTAAAAACGACAGACAGATGCTTCGCGGAATTTGCGATGTGTGTGGTTTTGTCAAGACTCGATTCGTCAAAAAAAAGAACGTGAGCAAAGGTAAAGGCATCGTGAATAAAATGATCAATAATCTACCTTTCGAAATGCATCTGCCCGGTCACAGTTTCACGGGACCGGGAACGAAATTGAACAAGAGACTCAACGCCGATCTGACACCCAAATCTTGGAGCAAACCTGTGAATAGGGTGGACGTGGCCGCGTATGATCATGATCTGTGCTACGCCAGACATCCCGACACCAAGACTCGCAACGACGTCTGCGATAAAAACATGTTGGGGAAATTGAGAGGCATAACGAATCCGACCAGGAGAGAGAAGATAGAACGTTCGCTGGTCGGCAATCTGATCGGTGCGAAACATCGATTCGGATGTGGTGTTCAAAAAAAAAAAGTGCATCTGAAAGAAGGGTGTTCGTGAAGGGTTTAGATGATATTTGGTCTGCCGACATGGTCGACATGAGATCGTTTTCGAAGTGGAACGAGGGTGTCAAATATCTATTGACGGTCATTGACGTTTTTTCCAAATACGGTTGGATCAGAGCTTTGAAGAATAAATCGGGACCTTGCGTCGCCGAGGTTCTGAAGAGCGTGTTCGACTCGTCTTCTCGAAAACCGAGTAAATTGTGGGTGGATAAGGGAAAGGAATTCTACAACAAGCACGTTCATCGATTGGTCGACCTCTACTCGATCGAAAACGAAGAGAAAGCCAGCGTGGTGGAACGTTGGAATCGAACGATGAAGGAAAAGATGCACAGATACTTCACGGCGAATTCGACCAAGAAATACATATACGCTTTGAACGGTCTGGTCAAAAATTACAACAACACGCGACACAGATCGATCAAGATGACTCCCGTGGAAGCTAGCGATCCTCGAAATGAAAAACGGGTCTACGCGAATCTATATCCTGAAAGATCTAAGATTAGGAAGAAGTCTAGAACGCCGAAATTTGCGGTCGGTGAGCGAGTGAGAATCTACGCTTATAAGAAGCACTTCGAAAAGGGTTATACTCCTCGATGGACCTCGGAAATATTCGTGATAATCAAAATATTTCACATCGATCCGGTGACTTACGAAATCGAAGCTTTGGATGGAGAAGAGATCATCGGAAAGTTTTACGAACAACAATTACAGAAGACAAAGTTTTGATAAAGAAAACAAATTTCTTTTATTTACTGTCTTTAACATTTTCTTGTTTACACACATATATATAAGAGAGAAAAATAATAACAAAAAAAAATAATTAAAACTATTTTTAGATAAAAAAAAGCAAGTTAATTAATAAACAAAAAAAAAAAAATCCTTTAAAAATGACAAATATACTAGATATAGCACAAAGAATAGTGAAAGTATTCAAGAATATGAGGTTCACGAATACGAACCGGTAACCGGAACGAGTTTGAACAATCCGGGAGAGATAAGAATCAACGTTGAAACTCAAGATCTATTCATACATCCTAGCGAGAGTTACATAGTGGTGCAGGGACGTTTCACCAAGGAAGATGGGAGCGACTACGCCGACGACGACACGGTTACTCTAGCCAATAATGGCATCATGCATCTATTCAGTAATATAAAATACATGCTATCCGGACAAGAGATAGAATCTGTGTTTCATCCCGGTCAGGCCACCACGATGTTCGGACTCTTGACGTATCCTGATGATTTTTCGAAATCCAGAGGCCTCAATCAGTTGTGGGTGAAAGACACCATCGGCCCTGCTAGCGCCGGCGCCGCCTTGATATTCGACTACGTCGTCAAGACGTCCGGACCTAAAGGAACGTTTTCGTTCAGGATACCTCTGAAACACATCTTCGGATTTGCGGACGATTACAACAAGATCATGTACGGATTCAAACACAATCTGACGTTGATTCGAAAAGGAAACGACGACGCAATAGTGAGACTCACTGCGACCAATGCGGGTAAGATAACTCTACACAAGATATCGTGGTTCGTTCCACACATGGAGCCTTCGATCGTGCAGAAAGCGCGTCTCTACAAGATCATAGAATCCAAGAGTAAATTACCCGTGGGATTTAGAATGAGACAGTGCAACACGGCTAGCATTCCTCCCTCCACGAATCACTTCGATTGGAGATTGATGGTGAAATCCGATTTCGAGAGACTGCGTTTCATCGTGGTTGCATTTCAGACCGATAGGGACGAGTCTCAGGAAAAGAATGCTTCGCTGTTCGATCACTGCCATTTGAGAAACATGCAAGTGTTTCTGAATGCCACGAGATATCCAGCAATCGATTACAATGAGTCGTTCGACAAGAATGATTTCTGCAGACTGTATGGCGACGCCGCTGATTTTAGAAAGAAGTATCATGGTCTAGACGATTTGATGAGCAATCCTAACATATCTCCCGGCGAATACAAGTCGATGCATCCCATGTTCGTATTCAACGTCAGTAAACAGAGTGAACAACTCAAGAGTAGCGTCTTAGACATTCAGATCAAGATGCAATTCGATAGGAACGTGCCGAGAAAAATCGAAGCCTTCGCCCTGGTCCTGTCGGACAGAGAATTACAATTCGAATCGGACGGAAATAAGGTGTCGATCATTCGATGAGAGAAGAGTGTGAAAAAAAATAAAAAACAAAAAAAAAATTAAAAAAAGTAATGAGTAATTATTAAAAAACAAAAAAAAAAAAAACAAAAAAAAAAATAAATAAAGTAATGTGATCTAGAGAGATTGAACATCTTTCTAAATCTCATTACTTTTTTTTTTGTTTTTAATAAATCACACATTATATTTTTTTTTTAATTCATTATTTTCCACGCGTCCACTGTTTGTTCAAAGGAACTAGTTCGATCAGTAGACTCACCACAGAAGTGGCGGCTTCGGGATTTTTGGTTTTCGTAACAAAATTAATCCTGTCTCCGGCATTCACTTTGAGAGGCGTGCCGAACATGCTAACATTTCGCGTGCTGATTCTCAGTCTTTTCGACGCTGTATCTCTTATCGCTCTCTACTCCATTCACCATGAAATTGACGACCGCTCTGTTATTCAAATCCAAGGAAGCTAGACTCATTCGAAGGATTTCACCTCCCAGCGGCATGGGTTATCCCACCTGACCATGTTTCGATCCGCCACCTCCATTTCCGAAAGACCACTCAGCTCTTCCTTCATCTAAGGTGCCGGCCTCCTCGGCCCACACAGTGATCAATTGTCTAGCATATTTGACTTTCTTCACCACCGAAATCAGGGTGCAGGCATCCGTCATGTTCACGGAATCCGGTAGATTCGTGAGCGCGTGTCTACCCATGTCTAGTTTACTTTCCATGATGTCACCCTTTCTCCAGACTGAGTTGTGGTCCACGTACTTTCTGCTGACCATGCTGGAATCGAATTCGGGATCGTGACTGAGTCCGAATAAATTCTTACCATTCATGTCGATACCACCCTCCATGGCTCCGCCAGATTGTTTGTTCAGGTAGAGATCATCCACTTGCGATTCTAGGTATTCTTGTGATCGTATCACGGCAGAATCCACGTAGCCCTTGTTGACCGAGATTGAGTCCGCATCCGTGTCGTCGACCTTCGACAGATTCAATATCTTGTTGAATCCCGCATTCAGATCTGATTTCATTTCTCGTCTCTCAGACTTTCTCTGTTCCAGATCTACGTAGTGTTTGGTCGCCACGTCCTTTGGGATTCGTGGGAGTGGCCACGTTCGTTATCTTGTTAGAATTGGCATGCAATTCCGAGTGCATCGTTTTCTGAACGTATCTATTTCTCAGGTGTTCGCTGAATCTCGCGTGAGAGTCGTCCGCGTATTTCTTGGTCGCGACATCGGTGGGATCTATGGGATTTGCAACGTTCACCAAACGTTTGGATTTCAGATCGAGATCGTCGGTCATGGTTTTATCACGTAATTATCTAGCATGATTCGTTCGAAATCGGTGTTCCCCCTGTCGACGTATTTTTTAGTCACAGCATCTGCGAGATCTATCGGCTCGGGCAGATTGTAGAGCTTCTTATCGTTCATGTTCAAAGGTTCTTCTTGAGGTTTGTATCTCCGAACTTAATGTTCGTCCAAGTTGGCAACGTCGTAACCATCGTCGACTTCGAACGTCTTCCTCTTCTTTCTTAGGTTGACTTTTTTGTCGTCACATCTACCAAATTTATCGACTGGCATGTTGTTGTGAGATTTTTTTGTTTTTTAGAAAAAAATATTCAAAACGCAGTTTATTAAAAATGAACTATTTTATTATTTTTTCGTTTTTATTCGATTAAATTTTTTTTTAAATAATTTATTATCTTTATATATACTATAAAGCAAAATCTCTCTCTTATGTAAATCATTGAGAATGTCTTGAAACCGATCTCCTTCAGACCATCTATTGAGAACGTAGAGACACAGGTGACCGCAAAACACTTGATCTGGTGATTGCACTTGTTCCATGTTGTAACGAACCATCGATTTGTTGAAATAGTTCTTTATTTCTTTTGGTGGCGAGATTCCGTAGCTGTCGAAATAATAATTTTTCTTCTTCCCGTTCTTGATCCACGCCACCCAGTGAGTGCCTTCACCCGATGAATCGTCTAGATTTAAAATTCCGCATTCCGATTGTCGAGGTCTTCTCTTCGGCAAGGCATCGCTGGAAAACATGCCCAGAAAATCTTTGATTTTCAAATCTTTTGCCACATTCAACAGATCGATGTTGGATAGGGGTTCGTTAGGTAAGATGACACCTTCTATGGATATCTTTATTTTCTTATTCATAAATGCGTATATATTTTTTTTTATTAATTTATTATATTATAATTCACTAAAATGATGTTATTTTTTTTTTTCTTTTTCTTTTTAAACTAACTCTCTCGATGTCTCTATCAATTTCTATAATTTCGAATCCATCTAATTCCTCTTGATTTTCTGGAATCCTATCATCCATAATCGTATCTGGAATCCAATCATCCACATTCATATCGTCTCTAATTAGATCTAAAGTCCAATGTCCGAGTGCCAAAGTGCTTATTTTATCGTCTAACACGAATCTTTTATCATCGTCGGCCGTCAGCGAAATCTTGTTGACTATTTCGGTATACAAGTCGTGATTTTCGCTTCGAATCGATTTCATAGTCTTATACACTGGACCACTTCCTAACAGACAATCTTTATACTCTTGGAAAGAGATGTTTTTCTTCACCACGCACGCTTTAACTCCTTTGCACTTCTTGATCTCTTCATCTTCTAGACGATAAGCATACAGTTTGGGTATCAAGCTCACGAATTCGACGATTTGTTTACCACCGCTCTCATCCTTAAATTTACACAACACCTTCTTGTTGTCGTTTGATTGAATGTTGGACGGGTGATCGACGGGATAATTGCTCGTGTCGAACCATGCGGCCACGTCCGGAGATATATCTCGGTAGACGTCTTCCGTCTCTATCTCATAAACTAAACTGTCCGTGTCGGTGAACAGTAGTTCGGCTTTATCATTAAATTTTCGTTTGACGTAATCGTAGTGAAACTCGTACATCAATCGCTTGCTGATATCTAAGATGATCGGTCCGAGATAATAGGGTTTGTTGAACTTCAGTTGCGTCTTTTGCATGTGAACGGCCACGAGATTTTCGACGAATATGATTCGGTGTTTGTAATTGGGTTTCGCCACTAATTTTTTAGCTCTTTTCTCAGACGTGACGAGTCGAACGTCAGTTCTCTTCCTGCTGTTTCCATCGATTTACCGTGCACGCAGTCGTTCATGAGTTTGAAGAAATCTTTTTCGAAATCGTTCTCGGCTCGAATTCTGAGATTCGTGTTGAGATCGATGTATTTTTTCATCCAAGGCTCTTCGTCGAATCGAATGATGCGATGTATGTCAACTAATTTCATCCCTTAATTGACGTACTATTTCAAATTCTCGCTGTAGACAACGTAGTTACGTTTCTTAAATAAATTGGGAATGAGTTTTTCCTCTTCTCCTTCATTCGGTTCCATTCGATACAATACGATTTAAACCATTCATGTGCTGTTCCACTGATGCCTATTCTAGTCCTAAGGATATTAAGAAGCACTGTGTGGTCAATGGTGTCAAACGCAGCACTCAAATCCAGTAGCACAAGACAGGAAACCTCCTTACGGTCCATAGACAACAAGATATCATTCTGGACACGCAGAAGTGCTGATTCCGTACTACCAGGTGGCGTATAGGCAGATTGGAATTCTTCTGGCAACGAACATCGTGACAGATGTTCTCGAAGCTGTTTCGACACTGCACGTTCTAATAGCTTGGAAACAAAACTTAAGTTGGACACTGGGCGGTAGTTTTTTTCAGAATTTCAGGGTCAAGTGACAGTTTTTTTAAGAAGAGGGGTAACTAGAGCCTGTTTTATGGTTGTTGGACATACTCCAGATAATAATGATGTGATGACGATTTCCAACAACTAACGAACAAAAGCATGATTTTAGCAACTTCGTAGGCATGATATCTAAAGGGCATTGTTTGGATGGTGATTTTCTTACCAGGGTACAAATGTCACCCTCAGATAATAGTAGGAATGAATGGAAGATTACAACGTTCACCAATGGTCTACTCAGTATGTTTGCAATATCCGACTGGCAGAGGGCACTTTGGGCCACTCCAGGTCGTATGGTTGCGATTTTTTCATGAAAGAATGTAGCAAACTTGTCTGCAATCTCAAGGTCACATTTACGATCTGGTAGAATAGGAGTACCCTTCATGTGCAATAATTTGTCCGTAACGTCCGAGAGAACACGAGGACGTCGTATGTTGTCATTCACGACAGCTGAAAAATACGATTTCGTCGCATTTACCACAAGTTTGTTCACATGATTCCGATGGCGGACACATATTTCTCACGATGAACTGTTAGTTTTGTTTTCCTCCAATTCATTCAAGTGTACGACGGTTTTGTTTGGCATCTCTGATTTCATCCGTAAACCAGGGAGATACCTGACGTTTAACCACTGACTTTGTTTGAAATGAGGCGAATTTATCAATATGTTCCATTGACATTTTGTTGAATTCTCTAACTAGAGATTCAATGTCAGATTGGGGTATTTCTTTGGCTACTTGGTATACCGATGACATGAACTCAGCTCGATATGACTATATTTCCGGTATGCAATTTTGGCTCGTTGTGATGGTGAAACGGGCAACATAATGTCGAATGAGACAAGATAATGGTCACTAAGTGCTACAACGATGACTTCAATGTTTAGTTTAAACAATATTTATTCAATAAGTATGCTATATGTTGCAATATTGAATACCAATAAAAGAGAACACGAAGAATATAACATATACTAACAAAAAGACATATTATTATGTAATGGGAGTCTGACAGAGAGCTGGAAGCTTATGTTAGTCATCTCCCGGGGTAATTTAGAAATTTACACAAAAAGGTGGTATAATATAGTAGATGGACTCATATATCGCCGCCTGGAACCCATGGATTGTGGTCGGTCTCCAGCTTGATCATCAGCCACGTGCCAAGCCGGGGCACCGTATCCATGCACACAGCGAGAGCTACCTGTAGGCCCTAAGAATGCAGACCTGGGAGCAAATACCCGAGAGGTCATTCAGATTTGTTTTGTCAGCATCGTTGTCGGCACCAGCAGGTAACCTCGAGTGCAAGGACACGACACCCCGGCCAGGGACAAAACCGGTGAGAAAGTTGGTGGTAATTCTAGTCGAAGAAAGGTAGGCATAGGGAGTCAAACTACCAGGCGGCGACACGTGATATTGTTTAAGCCCTGCTTTTGAATGCAGGAAAAGGTGAAATGAAAGTACAAACAAAAGGAGCAATAGAAATAGCAATAGAAAACAGAATACATTGCCTTCGCATTCAAGACACTTGCAATTATGCAACGGAAGCACTGCTAGTGAGAAGTGAGACGGAAGCAGCCTTGATGGTGATCCATGCGAAGAAAACGGAAGGAAAGCAAGATTATAGGATTGGCGGTAAATTCGTCATATAGTAGTAGCCGTACCTGGTGGTTTAATCATTAGCAGACTAGAGACGTCCACTTGACAAAATGAAGTCATGCACCACTTCAAAAACAAGATGGTTTTCCCGACTATTCAAAAATTCAGATCCAAAAAGAAGTGTCGATATGTTTACAGTAAATGACAGAAGGTTGATAGTACTATTACGGATATCTGAGTACATTGGACAGTGTAAAAACAATGCTCTGGTGTCTCGTACATCCCACACTGGCAGAATGGGGTAGGTTACAGACGATTGTCATATAAATGAGAGTTAAGGTTACTACAATACAATCGTAACCTGCAGTGATATATTTGGGCTGCTCGTGATTTCGCGTCACTGTAAAACACAGATGGTCGCTGATTTCCAGCATTTAGGAAAGTCTTGAAATTGATCAGTGATGAGTTCTCGCAGACAGATAAAGGCAGTTTGTTCCATTGGTCGGTGACACTCGGAATAAAAGACGACTGATACAATTGAGTCCGACAAAAAGGAACTCTGTGGTCATGACATGACCGGAGATTAAGCGATAGGTTTGCTGATGAGACGATTGGGGGAACTTTATTGGCAATATGTAAAGGCGAGACATGCGGGGATACATTTTGAAATACTGCAACAGCTTATGTTTGCGGCGTCTGTCTTGTAGAGAGTCCCAACGTGTTTCGGAATAGAGCAGAGACTTGCTACAACTGACAATTGCCCTGGTAACGATCCTAGCGGCTGCCATCTGTATTTTCTCCAGCTCGGCGACTTCAGCTGCTGAACAATTATCCCAGTCAGCATCAGCGTATTCCATTAGAGGCCTAACGAAGGCAAAGCATATGTTTTCAAGGACGCTGCGATCGAGATTAAATTTCTGCTTCCTCAGTTGGTCTACGCCGGACCACTCTTTACAGCAGATATGATCAATGTGATCGTTCCATGAACATGTGCTATTTAATATAACTCCTAAATGTTTATGATTATTGACTTCGGACATCCGCGAATCACCTAGGAATAGAGGTGGGTGGGCAGCAGGGTTGCATTTACGTGATATGAGCATACTCTCAGTTTTACTGGGATTAAACTCAACCAACCAGGTCTTAGCCCAAAGTTCTATTGTGGCAAGGTCATGGTTGATTAATCTCGAGGCTTGCTCTGGATTCTCCACAATTAGATACAGGGACGTATCATCTGCAAATAGGCGTATGCTACTGAGTAAGTTTTCGGTTACATCATTAATATATATAAGCAACAAGACCGGTTTGGAATTGAGTAAGGACATTGTTGTCAATCAGAAATTGACACAAGCGTTTGAAAACTCATTTTTCAAACATGTTACCTACGCAACTAATCAATGAAATCAGGCGATAATTAGTAACTGAATTTGAGGGCTGTTTTTTTCAAAATTGAGGAGACATTTGCTTGTTTCCACAACGAGGGAAAGTAAGCGTTGTTCAAGAGCACATTAAATAATATTAGAAGAGGCTCACACAGGGAGGATTTACATTCCTTGAGGAGGCGTGGACTTACAAGGTCGGGACCAGATGCTTTAAACACTTTTATCGACTTCATTGCTTCATATACTCCACTACATTGGAGAGTGATACTACCGATAACTCGTGAAGTTTGGGGTTCTGAATCAGGAAGGGAGGCTTTCGAATCATCAACTGTTGAAATAGAACAGAAGTATTCATTGAACACCTCTGCTTTCTCAACACTTGCGGAATATACTTTATTTGAATGGATAATTGTTGGAATACCTACCACTTTACTACTACTGATAAGTGTTTTTAGAGTCTTCCAAAACAAGGAAGAAGGGGTTTTATTGCTATTTAGTGTGGTCTGAACTTTAGACACGACGCTTTGGCCTTCCTCACTGCCGTAACAACTTCGTTCCGTTTAGATTTATATTTTGCCCACGCGTTCGGAAGACCGGTACGTTTGGCTATGCGATTCAGTCGCTTCCTCTGTCTCATTAGTAGTCTAATTTCATTGTGCATCCAATTCGGCTGGCCCGATCGCAAAGTAGTAATTCTGTTCGGAATATATTTAGATGCTGTATCGAGTAATTTGTCGGTGAAATTGAAGACAATAGTATCAAGACACAGGCTATCAAAAAAGATAATTCCAGTTAACGTTAGAGAGGGCCCCATTGAGTGCTCCATAATTACCCTGTGAATAGAGACATATCCTTCTCTTAAAGAAGAGAGGAGATGGTTTTGAAAATTCGACATCAATTGAAACTGGACAGTGATAGCGAGTCATGTCCGGGATAATCGGTTCTAGAACTTCGCAAGCATTCACGTTAACTGTGTCACTCACAGCAAAAAGATCCGGTAGAGTGGCTGGCGAATCAGTAAAACAAGTTGGTTCACCCACAAGCTGCCTCAGATTAAAAAGATTGCATACTGCCGTAAAACAGACCTTCGAGGGAACCAGCTGGTTGTCATTAAAATCGCCTGTAACAATTAAATCGACAAGTGACGTGTCCCTGGCTTTTTCAATGGATGCCGATATGGAATCCCATCTATCCTGGGAACTGTTAGGTGGACAGTAAAAAAAACCCTAGCAATAAGGACTTACTGTGTTTCGTGAATACTTCAGCCCTTACGCACTCCGTATTCAGCACCTCGATGTCGAAAAGAGATATTATCTTTAATGTAGATGGCAACCCCACCTCCTCTTGTAGGCCGGTCACATCACAATGGTTCGTGAAACCCATGGAGTAAGATTTCAGATGTTGGGTCGTTGTTGTGCAGCCATGTCTCGGTTAAAGCCAAAATATCATTGTTTGAGGATTCACATAGAAGTGTATCTAATTTGGGCTTTAAGCTTTGGATATTACGATACAAAATCTTCAAAGTATTCTGGTTAGGGTTTGAGTTAATAGAGCTCGGTCCGGGATTGGGTTCAATGTCCCCCTACAACAAAAATGAAATTGTACCCATGTAAAGAAAAATCGACGTAGCAAGGAAATTGGAGATTAGTAATTTCAAGATGGACAAAATGTTTGAGACAGGCACTCGCTTGTAAAGATGAGAGCTTGTTTCAGTAGACTCAGTCACACAAGTGGGAGTTGATTCAATGACGTTTCTCGGGAAAAGATCAGCCACGGCAGTGAAGCTTCTATGAAGTTCAACTCCACCAAGGCACAAGAGTAGGTAAATTAAGACGCAAACTGATTGATGCTTACACAGTTTCTGCTCTAGGATGCGAACATAAAGTATAGTATTGAAAGTATATATCCGAGCATGGTATAATTCAATATGACACATTATGTAATATGTTGTGCAAAATGTCGTCGATAGCGTAAACGTAGTGCACGGATGTAAGTATTAGTCATGATTGCAGGTAACAGAACGATATTGTCTGGAATGCAAATTGGATTCAAGCTGGCTTGGAAGAGAACGTTGTAGTGGGAGATTGTTAATCTAGAATAATTAGGCATGAGGATGAAGGAAACAAAAATACTTGATAAAGGTGAAGGAAGGTAGTATGTACAAGATAACTGTGTAGCATCTATATGGAAATAGATATATTCTGCTTAATAGAAATCATAAATTATAAATTTATGGAAGTGGATAATCCGTATTAGAGTATGGAACTAACTAGTTCTTGGAGAAGAGTGACAATATTAAGACAAGCTTAAATTGAAAAGGGGCAGATGAGGCTTAAAAGTTATGCCGTGACAGGTTGAAAACTTGGTTAGCTGGAGATAGGAGAGAAAGATTCAACCAGGACATGGGAGAAAAGTTATATACTGAAGCACCAATTGTATGTACACAATATGAGGGTTATTGGAACCTAACAAAATCCATGCTATATATATATATACAGTACGTGGAGAGTGGATTGTAACTAAATCACCCGCGGAGTGGAGTTATCACCCAAGCTATAACTTTCAAATTTTGTACATATCGACAAAAAACACAAGCAATGTTTCAGCCAATGGACCTCCGGGTTTAACCCGGAGGTCCATTGGCTGAAACTTTGCTGGTGATGGTTATGCTTTGCAACAAATCTGCAATTATTGCTCGGGTGGAATCTCCACTCTGCGGGTGATTTAGTGATAATACACTCTCCACGTACTGTAGTACATGGAGAGTGTACCATAACAAAGTCCCCAACAGAATGAGGATTCTACCCAAGCAATAATTTAAAAATTTATTACAAAGCATTGCATAACAATCACAAGCAAAGTTCCAGCCAACGGACCTCGGGGTTCAACTTGGAGGTACATTAGTTGAAGCATTGCTTGTGTTTTTAAACTTATGTACAGAATTTGAAAGTGATCCTTTGAGTGATGACCTCATTCCACGGACGACTCAACCCACACTCCACACACCGCATATGGCTGCTGTGTTGCAGTCATGTCTAAACCTTATTCATTCATAAACATTCTATAATGGTAGACTGAGACGTTTCTTTTCACATTCCAAACAGGAGATGGGAGAAGAAATGTATACTTGAGCACCAAATTATATGTACAAAATAATATACATATTATATACTACGCGAAGAGTTTATCATCACAAAATCAATCTCTGCATGTTGGACATTCCACCCGAGCAATAATTGTAAATTTGTTGCAAAGCACTAACAATAGAAATAATACGTGGAGAGTTTACCGTCACAAAATCGATCTCCGTGGGTTGGACATTCAACCCGAGTAAAATTTGCAATTTGTTGCAAAGCCCTAACAAACTCAAACAAACATCCAGCCAATGGACCTCCGGGTGTAAACTCGGAGATCCACTGGCTGAAACATTGCTTGTGTTTTTACAATATGTATAGAAATTGATAGTGATACTTTGGGTGATAACCCCACCCCAAGGGCGACCAAACCACAACCCACTCACTACGCACTGCGTATAGCTAATGTGTTACATATATTTATAGACCTTATTTATTTATAAACCTTATATATTGCTAGACTGAGGCGTTTCTATCACTTTTCAAGCAGAAGCAGAAAAAATATATACTTGAAAATCAATTATGTACAAACCCAACAAAATTCCCAGCAGAAAAGATATTCTACCAGAGCACTAAATGTAAATGTATTACAAAGCATACATTAATACATGCCATCTCTAAATTCTCCGCAGAGTGGAGATTCCACCGAGCAATAAATGGAAACGTATTTCAAAGCATAACAATCACAAGCAAAGTTCCAGCCAGTCGACCTCCGGGTTGTACTTGGAGGTAAACTGGATCAAAAATTGATTGTTTTTAACTTAACATATGTGCATAATTTGAATGTGATAATTTAGATGAGACCCCCAACCCAAGGGTAACCCAACCAACCCAACTTCAATGTTTGTTAGCATGTGCTTGTCAGTCTCACGTGTGATGAGAAGATCCAATACACGACCCTTCCTGTGGGTAGGCTTGTTAAGGTGTTGATACAATCCCATAGTATTTATACAGTCCATGAAATTAGAGGCAGAGGAGTCATTGGGGTCATCTGCATGGAAGTTGAAGTCGTCAGCTACTATTAGTGGTCCTTTTGAAATCACATGAGGTTGAAGAAACTCGGAGAATTCAGGCAAGAGTGGGTTGTTAGAGGCTTTGTTTTTTCCCCATATGGACGTCTATACACTTGGATTATGCGTATGGTACGGAATTCCTGCTTGAGTAAACCCACTAATGACTGAAAGGATTTGAATTTACAAACTGGTTCATTTTTTATTTTGATTGCTTTGTCATATAGCACTCAAGCCCCTCCGCCTCGTCGACCGGATCTCTGAACGAGATCAAATCACTTAGCAGGTTGTTTAAGCTCTTGTATGAGGAGATCGTCGCAAGGAGTTTATGTTAACATGCTCAACAATATGTCGTTGTCTTCCAGCGTACTGCGAAGATCGTCAACTTTATTTCGGACCGACTGGACATTAAATATTAATGCCTTAACAGGTTTGGCCGAGCTGACACATACTGGTATCAAATTTTCAGGGTCGAGTTTAGGGCGGCCTTGCACTTCAAAGCGTCTGCGCCCTCATTTTCTATTTCGCCGCCTCCGGAAAATTCCCAATTCTTTGATGCAGGCGAATATCTGTGGATTTACAGTGTAGCCGTTGGCAGGTCGAACGTTAAATCCACGCAAAGTCTCTACGTTATAATGGATCGTTTGTCGTTTTGCTTGACTGGCCATGCGAACAGCTATAGAATTATTACTCTCACAATGGTAATTAACAAATCGATCCATCGGTGTGAAGTGAGGACAGTGATTCATGATCACTGCCAGCGAAAGTATTATTACTCTCACAATGGTAATTAACAAATCGATCCATCGGCGTGAATAGTGGACAGTGATCACTGCCAGCTATAGAATTATTACTCTCACAATGGTAATTAACAAATCGATCCATCGGTGTGAAGTGTGGACAGTGATTCGTGATCCCTGCCAGCGAAAGAATTATTACTCTCACAATGGTAATTAACAAATCGATCCATCGGCGTGAATAGTGGACAGTGATCACTGCCAGCTATAGAATTATTACTCTCACAATGGTAATTAACAAATCGATCCATCGGTGTGAAGTGTGGACAGTGATTCGTGATCCCTGCCAGCGAAAGAATTATTACTCTCACAATGGTAATTAACAAATCGATCCATCGGCGTGAATAGTGGACAGTGATCACTGCCAGCTATAGAATTATTACTCTCACAATGGTAATTAACAAATCGATCCATCGGTGTGAATAGTGGACAGTGATCACTGCCAGCTATAGAATTATTACTCTCACAATGGTAATTAACAAATCGATCCATCGGTGTGAATAGTGGACAGTGATCACTGCCAGCTATAGAATTATTGCTCTCACAATGGTAATTAACAAATCGATCCATCGGTGTGAATAGTGGACAGTGATTAGTGAGCACTGCCAGCTATAGAATTATTACTCTCACAATGGTAATTAACAAATCGATCCATCGGTGTGAATAGTGGACAGTGATCACTGCCAGCTATAGAATTATTACTCTCACAATGGTAATTAACAAATCGATCCATCGGTGTGAATAGTGGACAGTGATCACTGCCAGCTATAGAATTATTACTCTCACAATGGTAATTAACAAATCGATCCATCGGTGTGAATAGTGGACAGTGATTAGTGAGCACTGCCAGCTATAGAATTATTACTCTCACAATGGTAATTAACAAATCGATCCATCGGTGTGAATAGTGGACAGTGATTAGAGATCACTGCCAGCTATAGAATTATTACTCTCACAATGGTAATTAACAAATCGATCCATCGGTGTGAATAGTGGACAGTGATTAGAGATCACTGCCAGCTATAGAATTATTACTCTCACAATAGTAATTAACAAATCGATCCATCGGTGTGAATAGTGGACAGTGATCACTGCCAGCTATAGAATTATTACTCTCACAATGGTAATTAACAAATCGATCCATCGGTGTGAATAGTGGACAGTGATCACTGCCAGCTATAGAATTATTACTCTCACAATGGTAATTAACAAATCGATCCATCGGTGTGAATAGTGGACAGTGATCACTGCCAGCTATAGAATTATTACTCTCACAATGGTAATTAACAAATCGATCCATCGGTGTGAATAGTGGACAGTGATCACTGCCAGCTATAGAATTATTACTCTCACAATGGTAATTAACAAATCGATCCATCGGTGTGAAGTGTGGACAGTGATTCGTGATCCCTGCCAGCGAAAGAATTATTACTCTCACAATGGTAATTAACAAATCGATCCATCGGCGTGAATAGTGGACAGTGATCACTGCCAGCTATAGAATTATTACTCTCACAATGGTAATTAACAAATCGATCCATCGGTGTGAATAGTGGACAGTGATCACTGCCAGCTATAGAATTATTACTCTCGCAATGGTAATTAACAAATCGATCCATCGGTGTGAATAGTGGACAGTGATCACTGCCAGCTATAGAATTATTACTCTCACAATGGTAATTAACAAATCGATCCATCGGTGTGAATAGTGGACAGTGATCACTGCCAGCTATAGAATTATTACTCTCACAATGGTAATTAACAAATCGATCCATCGGTGTGAATAGTGGACAGTGATCACTGCCAGCTATAGAATTATTACTCTCACAATGGTAGTTAACAAATCCATCCATCGGTGTGAATAGTGGACAGTGATTAGTGAGCACTGCCAGCTATAGAATTATTACTCTCACAATCGTAATTAACAAATCGATCCATCAGTGTGAATAGTGGACAGTGATCACTGCCAGCTATAGAATTATTACTCTCACAATGGTAATTAACAAATCGATCCATCGGTGTGAATAGTGGACAGTGATTAGAGATCACTGCCAGCTATAGAATTATTACTCTCACAATGGTAATTAACAAATCGATCCATCGGTGTGAATAGTGGACAGTGATTAGAGATCACTGCCAGCTATAGAATTATTACTCTCACAATGGTAATTAACAAATCGATCCATCAGTGTGAATAGTGGACAGTGATTAGTGATCACTGCCAGCTATAGAATTCTTACTCTCACAATGGTAATTAACAAATCTATCCATCGGTGTGAATAGTGGACAGTGATTAGTGAGCACTGCCAGCTATAGAATTCTTACTCTCACAATGGTAATTAACAAATCGATCCATCGGTGTGAATAGTGGACAGTGATCACTGCCAGCTATAGAATTATTACTCTCACAATGGTAATTAACAAATCGATCCATCGGTGTGAATAGTGGACAGTGATCACTGCCAGCTATAGAATTATTACTCTCACAATGGTAATTAACAAATCGATCCATCGGTGTGAATAGTGGACAGTGATTAGAGATCACTGCCAGCTATAGAATTATTACTCTCACAATGGTAATTAACAAATCGATCCATCGGTGTGAATAGTGGACAGTGATTAGAGATCACTGCCAGCTATAGCATTATTACTCTCACAATGGTAATTAACAAATCGGTCCATCGGTGTGAATAGTGGACAGTGATTAGAGATCACTGCCAGCTATAGAATTATTACTCTCACAATGGTAATTAACAAATCGATCCATCGGTGTGAATAGTGGACAGTGATTAGTTTTCACTGCCATACAGTACACAACTACAAATGTCTCTAAAATGTTGAACTTTCGAAGGTTTTCTCCAAAAATGTACACAGAATGTTTAGGAAATACATACCAATAGTCCTTGTCAATTTTCAAAGATAAATGTTGGATATGCACTATGAAAATTTACGAAAACACAGAGCTGTGAAAAAAATGTAGCCTACACACAAGCGCATCATCAAGCGCTTGTGATGCTAAGATGCAGCCCGGTCCGCCCTTACGTGCTCCTTTTACCACAATACGTGCCCCAGTGGTCTATATAGGGTGTACCCCAATCCGCACAGTACTCCTCCAACTCCTCATTTTACGCTGTAATTCTTGAATTCCGCTCATCCCCACCTTTGGACGGGAAGGTCCCCGATACCATTACCCTGGCATTTCTACTGAGCAATTTAGTTACTAAGTCTCTGTATGTCTACACCAGTCTTACTGATCTCTTCTTCCAGATGTTGTTGGTCCCCACATGAACCACCACTACCGGATCTTATCCTGACTCCGCCTCTATACTATTCACCCTGTCCCTTAGATCCTCAACCTTCGCCAACGGGAAACACAAAACAGCCCGATTTGTGCTACCAGGACCACGGGCAACTTTATCTATTCCGCGTACAATGCTGCTTCCATCTACAACTAACTTTATTTCCCCCCCCCCCCCCTGCTTCTCTTCTGAGACCCCATGCACCTTGTAACGCCTGCAACTTGCTCTGTGTGATTGCCATCCGAACGCGTTTTCCTTTTGACCGCCCCTTTTACTCTATCTGCCTCATCAGCAACACAAACTACCCTCTCCCAATTATCCTCACCCTCATCCCCTCGCCCTAGTACATCTGTTTCTAAGGCACTGAATCTATTTTCTATGCACCACTTTTTAGTCTCAGATTCCTTACGCTGGTTCTGACCTCCTTACGCCCTTTCTTGACCTGGCTCTACCTTCCGAGTTTTCCTGCTGGACCTACCCTCATCACATGCATCCTCTACACCAAGTGCCCCCCAACCATGTTTCCTCCCTCCCACTTCCGCTTCCTTTTTCAATCTACAACCACCTTCCACCCACCCTCCACCTCACTATCGTAAATAACTTTCATCGGAGTTACCCCAGCTATACCGGCCTTCAACAGCCTTCTCTTCAGGTCTACGACTTCACGCTCGAACACAACACACTTCTCTAACAACTGTAAGATACCCCTGAAGTTCTGAATATCCTGCTACTGTCCATTGGCCGACTACCCCCGAACTTCATATTGCACTTCCTGCATCCCCCTGCTTCCTCCTCCATTACCCCTCTATCAATTGTACAAACCTCTGCCTTTGTCTCATCCACCTGCACACCTCGGCTGACCACCCCGACCACTGGTTCAAATCAACCGACCCATACGAAAAAGGGGCGACGTAAATTAAATCTTCAAAGGATACAACCAACGTAATTTAATATACAGTTAAAACTAGAAGTCTTGTCATGAAATGCGCACAGATAGTACGTCGATCTGCGCGTTAATCTATTATTATCGTTATGAGCACAGCAAGTCTATCAAATTCTGGACATATGGCCTGTGCACAGCAATGTTTCAGCCAACGGACCTCCGGGTAACCCGGAGGTCCATTGGCAGAAACATTGCCTGTGTTTGCTATGAGTAACCAGGAGAACCTGCCGTGCTTTGGGTGTCATTCTATATGGCAATTGCGCTCAATTCCAACGCGCAATAACGCCTAGATAAGCGCACAGTTCGTGACAGGACTTCTACTTTTAACTGCAACCCACTAAAATCCATAAAAACTTCCCCAAAACAAACTACACAAAATATATAAACAAAAAGCTACAAAAATATATAAATCTAATAAAATACTTGTTTTTAATCTCTGTATCCGAAGGTTGTTGTGGTGAA
The DNA here is from genome assembly GCA_031216915.1 of Pictodentalium vernedei. Lineage (NCBI taxonomy): Eukaryota > Metazoa > Mollusca > Scaphopoda > Dentaliida > Dentaliidae > Pictodentalium > Pictodentalium vernedei. The sequence goes on along the minus strand of CM062297.1, from coordinate 875,016,515 downwards.
TACTACCACAATTAATCGATTAATTTGCTATTATTTTAGTGCAACATCCGGGTTCACAAACCACGCCAGCATTCAGGCTATTAATCAACTCAGTGATTTAGATATGACCGTCCTACCAAAGAGTTCGTCTGAACTTGCTAGTCGATAGTAAAGTTCAAAATTCAAGGTGATTCGTGTGTGTGTTTTTCTGCGAACTTCACAAAACTGATAGCTCGAATCTGGAGTCCTTGTTGGAATCTCGGTAGGTGGAGAAGTGCTAGTTCTTCACTTGTATATTAGGACCCAGTAACCAGTGCTTGTGGTGTGAGTTCTCTAAAATGTGCTATGTCGCATAAATGTTTGTCATGAATTTATACTTATGGAGTGGTCACGATATAGCCATAGACGCCGGAAGTGACCCTAAACACAGATAAATAAATGAATAAATAAATAAATAAATCCCATTTCCTTGTCCAGAGCACCTGTGCAGATTTTCAAAACGGCCCGTTTTTAATTACAAATTCGTCTGTACGTTGTGCAAAAGGTAACACTGACAAGCACAACAAACACTGGTAGACAACGGATCATAAATAATGACAAGATCTCACTTTTGACTTGCACCCTTTGAGCCTGTGTTACATCGTAGGTTCTCAGTTTCCGTTACCCTCCTAAGCATATCCACCAGATTTCCCCATACTGAGATTTTATTAGATATATTGAACTGAAGAACACACACCCCTAACTACTATCGCACATACATCCCATTTACAGAGGCCCCACTTGTTACTGCTCATCCTCAGACATTTTTCAAACAGTACTGACTGGTTATTATCCCAAATTTAGATGGTGTTATATTATTTGACCATGATAGTGTTGATTCTACAATAAAACGAATTCGCCCCCACAGTTAAATCGCAGAGTCCCCATTTCAAATCATTAATTCAAAGTCCTCAGAATCCATTTCGCATCCGTAAGGGTTTGTGCGTGTGCGTGTGGGTGTGGGTGAGGTATATGTCTGTGCAGTGTGCGTCAGAATGTAGCAGTGAGACTGTGTGTGCCTGAGATGGAGGAGCACTATTATTTTTTTCAATGTTTTCCTCAAAAACATACCTTACGCTCCCTCATTATAACGTGCTCGTAAAGCTTTTCCCAATGAGGGATTAGCAGCTATTTTTTTAGTCAAATATTCAAATCTTTCCGTTCTTCCACGCAGGGATGTGGCTAGAGGGTTTCAGCTGGGGGGGGGGGGGGGGGGGGTGGGGCGGTGCCGATAGACGGTTGCTCTGCAGCGCTGGGTGATATCTTTTAACCCTTTACCCAACGAATCGCCCGCATCCGCCCACGTAATATGCAAATACAGCTGCTGAAAAAAATATTATTTTTCGACAATTTTTAACAAAACCATATCATGTGACTCCTCTTTGGAACGAGCTCGTCGAGCTCGTTCCAAAGAGGGGTCACATGATATGGTTTTGTTGACATTTAAAAACAAAAAATATATTTAAAATAATAAATTTTGAAATCGTCTGCGCTGGGTAAAGGGTTATGAACCCTTCTGAAAATGTTCACTGGTCCTGAAACGGAAAAAGCATCATTTATAATGTGTCTGGGTCGAAAATTTACCGGATTGATGTCAGAGTCGAAATGTTGAGGCCATGTCAATTTTAGAGTAGGAAATTTGAAACTCAAGTTTCCAGTTGGAAATAAAAGATCAAAATTTCTCATCATTAGTTGGAATTTTAATATTTTTCATGAACAATGTTAATTTATTGAATATCCAACTATTTGATTTTTGACCTCGGAATTTCCAACTACTGAAAAAATACTCCTAGCTGGGGGGGTGAGACCCCCCCCCCCCCCCCAACACCCCACCCCCTTGTCACCACATCCCTGCTTCCACGGTTATTTATTTATTTATTTATTTATTTATTTATTTATTTATTTATTTATTTATTTATTTATTTATTTATTTATTTAACACAAGTATAGATTCAAGTTCAGCCAGTTAATCATTTCACTCTTCAAATTGGGTTGAAGTGGGAATACAATTTATAATCTGAAAAGTGATTGGGGATCAGTGTAGTTACATGTCATGATGTATTTTATGAATAATGTTACACCATTTCTCCAACAAAACGAACTTTCTCACTTCATTTTCTTTTTTCATGTTTCTGTGAATGGACTCCAAATCAGCCAAGGCAAATTTTCTCTCCAAATCGGTCCTGTTATCAAAATATTGAACGTGAGGCCAGTCATAAAAGTCACTAAACTGTAACCAGTACATCTCATCTTCTGGACCGTTTCTAAATTCTGCATTGGGATTAAAGGCATGTACACTGGAAGGAGCCTTTTTCATTTTCCACCACAGGTCTGGGTCATCCTCACAATATGGGGTACTGGTACTTGTTCTATCTTTTCCAAAACGGTTGACTAAACGGAAATACTTGGCACTAGGTACAAACAACGGAATGTTCATCGAATAAAATTCTGTGAATTTGTACGACATGACGGAATATGGAAGGAATATAATTGCTCGATGCCTCGTTAAGTTTTCAAATGCGTAAAATTTATACATCTCTCTGATATTGATGGCTTTAAATGATTCTATGTGTTGAAGAAATTCTGGTGGATTGCGTGACATGACAAGAATTTCAGGTCTAGTTACATTATATTTGTATTCTTGGGTGTAAAATCCACCAAAACTTGTGAGTAATTCTACATTATTCAGCCCTGTGTAGTATTTTAAATATTCAAGGTCGTATCGACTTGCTGCTGCAATAACATGGTGTACACCTTTAGAAGAAAGCTTATTTTGTTTATCAAGATATTTTAATTTTGCATTAAGATTCGTCCAACTATCCACGTCACACCGACCCAAGTTATAGCGATGCGCTGGTAAAAAGATAATTGATTTTGTCTTATTAAATGGCATCCATAATTCACACATTGAAGCTGGAAAAGAACAGAAAAAGGCGTTGACGGTTTTAAAGACCGGATCTTTCTGAAAAAATGCCATATTGTTTTTAATCATAGAATCATTAACGGGCTTGTTAACTCGAATCACACGTAGTTCTTCAGATATGTGTTCGTAAATCTGGATGTGTGGCCGTTTAAAAATATCTGGGAAATGTGGTCCTTTTCGCAGTCGTCCTACCACATAGTGTTTTCCTGTTATATATATTGTCTGTCCTAAGCTAGCTAATAATGTGGGAGTATCTATTCTTGTTCCAACGTGTAAGTCAGAAGTCCAAAATGTAGCTTGTTGCTTTCTTACGTTTGGATGCAGACATCGATTGGGTATACCACTGGGTTGATATAAAGCCGAATGTCCAACGCTGAAGTCGGCATGACTGTGTGAAATAGGGTTATTATAGGGTTGCCCAACACGTCTAAGTTTATATTTTAGAGCAACAATGGCTTCAAGCCACAGCTGCAAGCTGAAAACATCAGCTTCTCCAATGAATCCAGCTTCATAAATCTGAATGTAAAGTTCCTCCATTAAATCCTCAATGGAGCGACGGAAATGTTCTTTTGTTCTTATTTTATTTTTTCTCCACGCCTCAAGAAATTCAACAAAAGCTTTAGTTTGATTATCTTGTGTGATTTTTCCAGTAAATGTTGTCTGAACAGATTGAGGAATTTGGCCTTGTTCCACTAGAGGTCGTGGAAGAAATCCCACAATCAAATCACAAAAAGAGAATAACGTTTGACCTATGTAACTTCTCCATATGTCAGACAGCCGTCCATCAACTGTAACTGGGAGATACAAAGCAAAAAATGCACGTTTGAAGTGAAGAGCTGCATTTGCGTTCATGGGAGAATACACGCCATGTGGAAGAAAAAGAGGATTGAATACACTGGCCCTTCGTTGGTCAAAATAAAAAGGCGTATTCTTAGTCTGTCTAAAATTAGAATCAACATCGGGTTCATGGTCGGCTAGAGACTGAAGAACAGCAATGTTTTCAAACGATAACGTTTCGTTGAAAAAGAGAATGTTCTTTTGCAGCTGAGGTTGGAATTTATTCTGTGGAAATCCTCGAGGCCAACTATTTGAAAACGGTGATCCTAAATAGCTAAAGGGGTTGAAGAATAAATTTGTATCATTTATCCTAAGTTTGGTTGCTTTCACATCCTTCAATTTTGGGTTATCTGGAACAAAAGATTCTATCCATAAGTTTTTGTCAACAGAGGCTCCATCAATCCAAAATTTTAACATACTCCTATCAGCGAAATCCCATATTACCCTTGCACCGTGCGCGATAGCATACAGGTATCCAATATTTTTACGTGCCAGACAATTCCAGGGTAATGATTGAACAAATGGCGACTTAATTTCAAGCTGGTCTTCTCGGTCAAGAAAGATAAAATTACGAGGAAAAGTCGTTGGTATTTTATACGTATCAGGTCCTTTCTCATCACCCACGATTACAACACACCATTTGTTAAGATAAAGAAATCTCCTAACTGCTTCAGATGGTTCAAAAAGTGTCCATACAACAGCCCAGTATTTACAAGAGTGGTGTGAAGTAAATTTATTGATCGGGTTGGGTTGAATATACCGACCTCGAAACTTTACTTTATCCATGGGAAACTTACGAGTACTGCGTGGTAAAAAGGTTTGTTTAGCAGATTTCAGAAGATGAAAATCTTCTTCTCTTGTCGCATTTTTTACGTTTTCCGTTCTCTGTATGTTTCCACTGAATAGTCGATATGTAATTATGACGAATACAAAAACGATGAGTAAAAACATCATTTTACTTGTAAGCTGATTGCAAATGTATCGTACTCTCGGCATTTTATTCGTATACACTGACGCATAAATATCCAAGATAAATAACTTCTAGTGGATTTCGGAGAGAGTAATGTCTGTAAGCATTAATACGCTAATATCGAACAGGCTTATTTTTCAAAACGCAACGGCGATCCATACGCAGTTTCTTGCAGTCCGAGAGCCGTCCATACGATTCACACAAACTTCACTGCCTGACTGATGGTTGTAATTATGTGGTGATTCTGGAAAAAGAAAATGGATTACTTGTATTATACGTTTTCGATTTAAGGCGTAAAATAATTACCGTACGACTAAATGTTAATGAAAAATACCATTAAACCCGTACAATATGATTTCATACATTAATCCGTTGAAACCCAGAGACCCCTTTCCGGTCCTGTAACATGATACCCAGGGACCGACCTGGGCATGCGCCAGTGCGTATTTGGTTCTGAAACATCAGGACCTGGCTCTTAAATCTCAGAAATAGGCTTCTCAGTTGGCGCGTAACTTCTCAGATCATATTTTGATATTCTTTCAATGGATAATCGAGAGAGACACTCTTACATGTATTATATATATGATTATCATTTATCATTGTTGTAGAGTGCTCAAGTTAATACTTCAAGTCTTAATTACCAAGCATTAATCTTCACTGTGGTTTCTGATCAAGTCTTAATTACCAAGCACTAATCTTCACTGTGGTTTCTGATCAAGTCGTGGCTACCTAAATAGGCAGCCAAGACTTGATAAGAAACCACAGTGAAGATTAATGTTTGCTATAGTGTACTAAATGAAAATGATGAGAGCTATTACATACATGCAGTGTGTGTTACAAACAGCAGTGTGACTCCGTAAATTGAAATCTGGCGCATGAATTGAAAAAATAGGCTCCGAGGCTAGAGCGTATTTTAATAGTCCTGATCGGCCCCTGGATACCTCATAATTTCATTAAGTACGTTGACTTTTGAGTGAAGGTGTGGTGAAGACCAATCAATATTTTCCTTGTGGGCTGCACGTTGATAATTGGTCTACCCCCAAATAAAGAATATGGACTCTTCCTGTTGCTGCCATTGAACTGATATGGAAAATACCAATAGCGTTTAAAGGGTTTACCCTTTACCTAACGAATCGGCCGCATCCGCCCGGCGGACTACTATTCCTAGAAATGTTAGACCTAGGACTATAATTCCGCGGAATAATAGTCCAGAGGGACTAATTTTCCTACGGACTTCCATTCCTGTTACACCGGTACAAACCGGTACAACCCGGTGCTTCATTAAGTGAAATTTTGCTGATGATGATTTTATATCTTACCTCCTACAAGTATCTGGGAATTTCATTGGCTCAAAGACGTCACATGCAGACTGCATATAAAACCATATACTGCCTGTCAACATCAATATACGCTGACAGCTATGGATAGTCTCCCCTTTGTTCATTGATTATTCAAATGGCGGCAGCCGGTAAACGCTTCAGGTTGAAAGTTTGAGTGTTGGAAGCCCATATTTGGTCTGAAGTGCAGGTTAAAAGGCTTCATATTCTGTGGATGTGTGTCATGTTACCTTCGAAATGAAACTGTTTGGTATGTATGAATTTGCCTTGTTATAATTTATGGGAGAGTGCCTGTAATAAGGCAAAGACGCGTGAACACATTGTGAGAATTCTCTCATTTAATTTTGATCGCTGCTGTTATTAGTTCTGTGCATCGATGCATATATATAAGATGTATTCGTTACACAGTTTCGCTCGAGTCCAATATCAAATTAACTGACACCATATATACCATATTCGGCCACCAACGGACTGTGTAACTAATATTATTACCCGGTAAACGCGACCTTGAACATCACTGCCCACGCGTGAATTTCGACCAGACACGGTAACTGCACTGTATAATATGAACCATGAAAAAGAAACGAACATGCGTCCAGCATTTTATTGTTGAAAGCAATTCAGTATCGTTTATCTTTCTTGACTTTTAAGCTCTGGAATAATGTTTTTGTTGTTCGGTAATATAATATGTGTTGAAGGCTGACTTAGAACAGATCCAACACACACAGAGCCACCCACCCATTCGCACACACTGACACACACCCTCTCACAAAACCACCGTCGCTGGTCGGATATCTTTCTAAACACCCACGTGCTAGACCAACCAGAACATAACACTCCAACAGGCGAATTTTGAATTGTCTTAGTTACACTTCACAGTGGCCAAGGTACAGCAAATGTTATTTTAGCATCATGTTCTCATCCGGCTAGACAACACGGTGGCGAATGAACACCAAATTACATTTTTGCATCATGATTACCGGTTAGACAGATACATACAGTTAAAACTAGAAGTCCTGTCATGGACTGTGTGCTTATCTAGGCTTAATTGCGCGTAGGAATTGTGCTCAGTTGTCATATCGAATGGCATCCAAAGCACGGCAGGTTCTTCTGGTTACTCATAGTAAACACAGGCAATGTTTCTGCCAATGGACCTCCGGCTTACCCGGAGGTCCATTGGCGGATACATTGCTTGTGCACAGGCCATATGAACATAATTTGATAGCGTTACTATGGTCATAACGCGTAGATTAACGCGCAGATCGACATGCTATTTGTGCGCCTTTCGTGGCAGGACTTCCAGTTTTAACTGTATGATTTTAGTATCAGGTTCTCAACCAGTTAGACAACCTGGCGACCCATGTATCCCACATGTGATTGTAGCATGATGTTCTAAACCGGTTAGACAACACGGTTGTCAAGCACAGCAAATGTGATTTTAGTGTCATGTTCTCAGCCCCTTAGGTAACTCGGAGACCAATGGAGAGTACATGTGATTTAAGCATCATGTTCTCAACTGGTTCGACCACACAGTGGTCAATGCACAGCAAATTTGATTTGATTTCAGGTATCCTTTTAACCGGCTAGGCAACACGGTGACCAATGCACAGACATATGATTGTGGCATTATGTTCATAACCGGTTAGACAACATGGTGGCCAATGCATTGCAAATATGAAGCTACATACACTGTCAATTAGTAAATTTACTGTCTCTCTCCTTTTGGGGTATAAATATTTTGAAGCTCTACCCTGCTCAACCTCCAGTTCTTTTGACATGTATTTCATTCCGCCACTGATAAATTGCTGTTACGAAATAAACGATTTGTTGTTACCAAAATTATACGGCAAGCAAATTTCTCCCCCGAACACGATTATTAGTAACTGCAATTTTCTTACGGAAGGGTATTAGGGACATGATAAAAACTAATTTTCAGACTTTTTATCTCGAAATTTCGACTTTTTATCTCGAAATTTCGACACAAAATCTCGAAATTTCGACTTTTTATCTCGAAATTTCGACATTAAATCTCGATATTTCGACTTAAAATCTCGACTTTTTATCTCGAAATTTCGACTTTTTATCTCGAAAGTTAGACATAAAATCTCGAAATGTTGACCTTTTATCTCGATTTCGACTTTTTATCTCGAAATTTCGACTTCTTATTGTACACTTGGTATCCTTATCATCTGCGACGGTGTTGCGTATTTACTGTTTATGCTCACAATGACGCTTCACTTTGCTTTTGTGGGATGTATGAAGTTGAATTAGAGGTGGAAGGCCATTATTTCCACGATCTTCTTTTTTCTGCTGTAATTTTGGAGTACTGCACTGGATGAAAGTCGCATATCTTCGTAAGGGTGGGCCACTCCAGTGGTGACATTTACCGGCAGCACTTTTCGAGTTGTGTGTGTGGGGAGAGGGAGGAGGCAACTTTCGCAGCATTGCTCATTGGCGGGTGGGAGAAAAGTGCGTGCACTGATATCTTTTGGGTGTATCGCTCTTTTTGTGTTATTATGGCGGAATGGGGAAGGCATCCGATGTTGTGGGACGTCTTCACGGAGCCTCATGTATATTGTAGAAGCAATATTTGGACTTTTATTTCAACGTGATTTAACGGTACTTGTCAATAACGTGTGTTGTTTGGAATTTTATTAGAATGTTTATTGGACGGACATAGTTGTGTGGGTGTGTGGGGTGCGAAAAGGGGGCGATTAGTAAATTTCACGTGGAACAGCATTTGTCAAGCTGCAACCTTTGTAAATACGGTTTCGAACGAAATGATTTCGCGCGCCGAAGGCGCGCAGGGACGGTCTGGGGGACAGGCCCCTTTCGACCCTCGGTGGCTGTATATGATGTCTGTCACATGTCTCGGCGTGTTGAAGGAGGAAAAGGATCCGGTACTCGGCAGGTGTCTCCAGTTGTGGGTAGGCGGTCTCGTTGTCTGATGTCGGTTGGACCCTCGGCTGAGGACCAGTGTGGGAGGTTTGGAATAGAGCGTCAGTTTTTATTTGATCATCAACTTTAGGATGCTGGGCGGGATTGCACTAAATTCTTATTTACCGTTAAGTATCGGAAGTAGTATTAAGGTGGGCGGTATAGGTACACTTGAGATATCGATCGATAGCCCTTAGCGGCAATGAGTATTCTTTCAAGACAAAGCCTATTGTTCTGGGTTGATGAGTAAGGCCCAGGTGTTCGAGCGATGACTGATAGGTCTATTGTGAGTGGACAAAACTTATTGCTCTGGTGTGATGACGAAGGCCAGGTGTGAGGCGTGTCACCCACACGTGTCCGATTGTTTCGAGTCAATATCTATTGTTTTAAGTGATGACGCATAGCGTGCCCAGGTGTTCGAGTGGCGTCCCCATGCCATCTAGGAACCGCCCACACCACATATGTATCGAGGGTCTGACTTAACGCGCTTTTATGTCAAGACAATGTCTGTTGTAGTCATCATAATAGACCCAGGTCTGACACGTGTTGAATGATGAGTCACACGTCTGCCTATGCGTGACAGGTAGCTGCAAGGCTGGGGAATTTCCACTACGTGAGGACACGTTCTGGCCCAAACGCGTCATCAACGGTAACTGAACAAAATAATTCATGTTTTTCTAGGGGCCTGAATCATCGATTTGTCAGCACGCGTTCCCGTATAATTACTATAATAGACTAATCCTCATTCCATATCACGAAATAATTTTGCTGAGTTAACACCGAACGTTACGTTTACAGAAAAAGAAAAACATTTCTTTCCAGCTTCAACACAAGTCAAGGTAGGATATTTTTAGTACACCTATTTTTGTAAATATATACAAATTATGAAATACCTTTTTTACCAAACACCATTTTTTTTTCTCCGTGGAAAACATAATTATAAACAGTACAATTGTACACGAATAAAAAATCACGAACAAAAACGTATCAAAGGAACGAGCTCGTGGAGCGCGTTTAATGACCTCCCGCATATATGTCATGCAATTTGTTCAGGGCACGTGCCACTCAAACTTCCTCAATCAGAATGAATTATTTTAACGTCAAGTGTCATCGACCTTCATAGTTGAAAATTGCGATTTAATCTTTCGCCGACCCGTTGTTAAGGGCGGTAACCTCCCAAAACTTCTACGGCCAAAACTTCTACAGTCTAAAACAACATATTTCAGGGTCCAAAGCATGATTAATATTGTGCATGTTACCTTAACTTGTGAATGGGATTGTCCAATTAAATAAAAACACAGTATGTGAAAAATGGGTTGTTTATTATTAATTTTATGATAAGGCACATATAAATTAAAAGTTTTTTTGATTTTTGATACAAAATTAAATTAAATACAAGTAGTCCATAATAAATAGAAGTAGTTTTGATTTTTGACATATGTCATGATTAGGCGCGTATAATTAAATAGAGGTAGTTCATAATAAATAGAAGTGGTTTTGATTTTTGACACAAAATTAAATACAGGATATAAGTAGTTTTGATTTTTGACATAAAATTAAATACATTTAGTTCCTAATAAATATAACAATGGAGTTATAACAAAAGATATAACAGTTGATTTAGTACCAAAAAAAATATTTTTTTTTAGGTTTAGGTAAAGGGTCAACCTCAACCTAATCTCAGAAGATAACCTACAACATCTAAAATCCTAAGTTTGTCTTTTGTCCTCTATTTAACTGCTCCTTCAAATGACCTAAACGATTTTCCGTTTCTGTGTAGACACATTTTCTGCTTGGTGGGGCTGCACCAAAATCTAATTGTCCAATTTTTGCTCTGTCTGCATTTTCTTCTTTTTTTATGACTTCAATAAAATGGTAAATGTTGGGATGACAGTGAGGTAATGTCCTGTTCAGTCGGTTATGAAACCCTTCTAGATTGTTGTTAGTTCATGGTCCAGTTGTGAGGTTATGATTCCACATGTAGATTGGGTACCTTGCATCATCGTCAACCCAGGTAGTCACTATGTAGTCATTGAAGTCTGTAGCTCTTGAGACCTCTGGTGTAGAGCTCATGACATCAACCCAAGTGTCTTGTATAGTATTTTCGGGAAGGAGTGCTAGACCAGCAGCCCTACGGACCCATTTTTGTACCTCAATGTCCTCTGGATATGTGGTTGAACCAGTACGTGCATGTATAACGTAAACTTGATTCCAAAGATCAGGAGAAGAAGTGAATGTTCCATCCATATATATGGTTTCATCTGACTGAAGTGACTCGAGCTGTTCAGTGGTGGAAAAATCCAGAATTTTGTCATCCTCACCATCTGTGAAAAGAAGAAATGGTCATCCATCTAATGTCATTGTCCAGTGTCCATCAAGATTGACCTCTGACCTGGTTTGTGGTAAAGTGGGTATAGTCTTCTGCCTATGTCTGTATAAGGCACGAATTATTGATGGAAATGAAGGAAGCTGGTGAACTTCATTCGGGTTTTGTCTTGCTACCTCCTCGTTGTACATAGTGTGCATCTGTGTAGTTGCGTCTCTGGCTCTCTTTCTCATAGAACTCACGAATCTGACTTGGTTGCTGTCTTCTGGGCCATGTGAATGTTCAGTTACATTTTTAGCTCACCTGACTTTCAGTCAGGAGAGCTATAGTGATCACTCACCGTCCGTCGTCCGGCGTCCGTCGTCCGTGAACATGGTGTTTGCGTCTTCTCCTCCCAAACCGCTGAACCAATTTAATTGATATTTGAGATAATAGTTTGTTATGACATCGCAATTTGATTTTGTTCAAATCAAGTTGCCCCGCCAGTGGGTAGGGCCACACCCAAAAAGTGTGCTGAAATCTTAAAAAATCTTCTTCTCATGAACCAGCAGTAGCAGAGACTTGATATTTGGTGTGCAGCTTCCTTTTGAGGTGTAGACTCAGATTTGTTCAAGAGAAGTTTGTGGGCTATACTTGGCGTCGTTATGGGAGGGGCGAAATTTTTGGCCCCGCCCAAAATTTCTATTTTCCAAACAGAGAGGCTGATTTGAACCAAATTTTATGTGAGGGCTTATTGGGTCATAAGTACCTAATTTATGCTGATTTTTTTTCCCCGTAGCCCCATGGGAACCGCAGGAGATAAAAATAGAAAAAAATTAAAACGCCCATATCTCCAAAACTGCACGGCACCGAGAATTTTTATTTGGTGTGAAGCTTCCTTAGGACCAACAGAAAGAATTGGTAAAAAAAATTGCCATCGGTTTTATCATAGGGTACAGTTTCGAGACATTGAAAAAGTGCCGAGTCAGCACTTTTTAACACTGTAGGCAATGGGAAAAACATTAAAAAATATTCTTCTCCAGATCCAGCAGGCAGAATCTTTTGATATTTGGTATGCAACCTTGTGGGGTGGATCTGATTCAAGTTTGTTCAAATCGGCCCCCTGGGTTTATATTTGGGCTCAGTATAGGAGCCCAAATTTGAACTTACTGCATTTCAGGCAAATTTCTTTGAAAATCGTCTTCTCCAGATCCAGCAGGCAGAATCTTTTGATATTTGGTATGCAACATTGTGGGGGTGGATCTGATTCAAGTTTGTTCAAATCGGCCTCTTGGGTTTATATTTGGGCTCAGTATAGGAGCCCAAATTTGAACTTAGTGCATTTCAGGCAAATTTCTTAAAAAATCTTCTTCTCCAGATCCAGCAGACAGAATCTTTTGATATTTGGTATGCAACATTGTGGGGTGGATCTGATTCTATTTTGTTCAAATCGGCTCCCTAGATTCATATTTGGGCTCACTATAGAAGCTCGAATTTGAACTTAGTGCATTTCAGGCAAATTTCTTCAAAAATCTTCTTCTCCAGATCCTGCAGGCAGAATCTTTTGATATTTGGTATGCAACATTGTGGGGTGGATCTGATTCCAGTTTGTTCAAATCGGTCACCTGGATTCATATTTGGGCTCACTATAGAAGCCCAAATTCGAACTAAGGGCCTATATAAGTAATGGAATTTTGTTTATTTTGAAATTCTCACCTCTCATATTCCTTAAATTCAGATTAAATATACACAAATTATACATCAAAAATGAAGGTTGGGATGTATAGAACACGAAACACATATGTAATCAACTCGTAGAGTCGACTGTAGGCACCACTGGTTCCTGGAGGTCTGCTACCGTATTCGCACCAGAACTGATAATAAAATAATATTTCATCAGAACAACTTGTGGCCAAATGTGCTTCATATATCCAAGAACAAAGCTAGGCATTCAAAACACTTTCGAATACAGCGATAGGTCTGCATTTTGGAAAAAGACAACACTGTCTGCATTTTTTATTGAAGATGGTTTCCATGCTCGACAGACATGCGCAAATCACTCGTTACCACGAATTTCCATCAAAAAACAAAATCGTAATTCTAAGAAATTTCAACAGGTATCATGATACCTTGCATTGAATATGGCAACTGTGCAATCTCTATCTAATAACAGTATACTGTATGAAGGCGATCTTTTTCATTATTTGATTTTAGACGGCGTTGTTTTTACATGCTTTTTCTGTCCGATGACGTCGACCGGAAATCGAAAGTACACTCAAACGTAAACAAAAGCAAAAGCGTTGGAATTTTCCCCAATGCAGCTCTGTCGCCGTGTTTTGAAGAATTTTTATCTCCTAGCTTTGTTCTTGGATATGTAACGCACATTTGGCCACAAGTTGTTTTCGTGAAATATTATTAAATTATCAGTTCTGGTGCGAATACGGCAGCAGACTTCCAGGAACCAGTGGTGCCTACAGTCGACTCTATGAGTTGATTACACATGTGTTTCGTGTTCTATATATCCCAACCTTCATTTTGATGTACATTTTGTGTATATTTAATTTGAATTGAAGGAATATCGGAGGTGAGAATATTCAAAATAAACAAAATTTCATTACTTATATAGGCCCTTAATGTGAATGAAAAATTCGGTGCAACGTACGAGTATTGGTTTTATTCAATGAGAAAATATACCGAGCGATATCTACACAACAAAAAGGTATTCTTCAGCAAATTGAATCGCTGTATTTTTGTTGACAATTAAGGGAGAATGAAAATCCATCCGTGTGTAACGCCGCTCTCAATATGTAGTCTATTCTTCGTTCTTTATTCGTTTTCAAAATTTGAATTTTTAAAAACAAAAGAAAAAAACCCCGTCGGCGTGAAAATATGCTCGCTCTGTAAACTTAGGACATCTGCCTGAGAATCAGCTGTCACACCTTACCAAAAGAGACATTAAGGCTTCTATGGGTCTTTTTAAAAGTGAATAATAAGACCATACTCGTGAGAAGGGTAGTCCTTGAAAATTAATCCCCACCTGTAACTTGACCTTCCGTTCTTCACACAGTTAGAGGCATTCAGACTCTAATTAAACCCTTATCTAAATGGTCTGGTAACCTTCATAGAGAGAGATGAGCATCATTATCTTTAGAAGAAGGCACTGTATATGTATCCAGTCTTAGAATTTTTTTTTTACCACGGTTCATTCAAACATGTTTGTTTTAGTTTGTTGAATGGACATGGGCGTCCTCTCTCTGGGTAGGTGACAAAAAAAATAAAATAACCTATTTCTTAACTTTAAAAAAAAATAATAACCGTTGCGTTATAACCCAAGCTGTTGAAACGTGTCGTTAAACCCCCACGAGAAGTGTTTCTCACCGACTCATGTAGTAGTTGATGATCATCTCCTGCAGGTTTACCCCGACCCTGGCCCCGCCCTGACCCCGCGCCAAAAGCGCCCAGGCCTTTTTTTAGGCTCCCCTCACCCCACCGTGTGCCCTAACTCGTTAGGCCCTCTCATCTCTTTCTCGTGCCCAAAGCCACTTAGGCACCCTCCCTGAGCCCAAATCTGTTAGGCCTCAAACCTCACATGCCCCTTTATGTCTTATACCTCTTTGGCCCCCCTTTACCCCTCCTTGTACCCAAAGCCGTTAGGCGCCCCTCACCCCTTCCCCGTGCCCAGAGCCCCTTTAGACCATACGCACCCTCTTTGTGCTCAAGATGGCGGTCCAAGATGGCGGCTTCCTCCATGATATCTGTGACGTGGCTACCGTAATACACAAAGTGGGAGGGCTCCCCCTCCCTCCCTGTACCCAAAGCCCATTGGGGCCCAAGATGGCGACCCAAGATGGCGGATGACAAGATGGCGTCTTCCCCCATGATATCTGTAAAAAGCGATACTTGTGGCGTAAAAATCTGAGGGGATGTTAGAATGAATGTTTTTTTGGAGTGGAGTATCGGTTATGGGTAAGATTTTGGCAGTGGAACAGTGTTCGTTTATAGTGGTTATTTATTTAAATGGTGAAATGAACGACTGCCCGAACTTGAGTTTGTCTGAATATATAGTCTAGATGGCGAATGTGACCTTATACACCAATAAGATGGTGATTTTGTCCGTTGATCTTCAAAAAATTTCGACGAAATTAGCGCGACAAGTAACACCGTGAAAAAATAGATTTGCAGTCAGATTTATAATTCTACAAGTAATTTTTACAAAGTGGTTTTAAAATCAGTAAAAATGGATTTTCAATCAGTTTTTAAAAGTGATTTTACAATTGCACCATAAGTAATTTGTACAACAATAAGTAGTTTTACAATAATTTTACTGGTAATCATATAAAAAAAAAACATAATTAAATGATCAGTAACTGTCTGTTGGTCCTGAAAAAGGGCATTTTTTGTTGTTTTTTCCGGACTTTCTCTAGTTATAATCTAAAGCTGTTTGCACATTCCCTTCAACTTGTAAAAGAGGAAGTTGTTCAAATCTGCCAAAAAGTTGACGGAGCGAACTGGTATGGTTTCAATATCGAGTATGAGACCCATTACTGTTAATTACAGCTTGACAACGCCTTCTCATGCTCCCAGTCAGGTTCCTGGAAGTCGTTTGTGGGATGTTGTTCCATTCTTGGACCACCAGGGCACCAAACCCCTGGACACTTCTTGGCTGGACTGGACGGGCTGAAATTGCAAGCTGCAACTCATTCCGGATATGTTCGATTGGATTGAGGTCAGGGGATCTTGCTGGCCAGTCCATACTCTTAATCCCCTCCCTCAGTCGGTACTCCCCGGCAGCCCGGGCAACATGAAGACGGGCATTATCGTCCATCAGAATGAATCTATCACCCTCTGTACCTGCATACAATCTGACGTGAACAGTCAGGATCTCATCAATATACAGTTGTGCAGTCAATGTACCGCGTCCAAGGACACAGGTGTCTGTACGTCCATCCCTGCTGATGCCGCCCCAGACCATGATTGACCCTCCGCCATAGCGGCCATGCTCAGCAATGTTGGCTGCATGGAATCGCTCTCCTGGTCTTCTCCATACCCCAGAACGTCTATCTGTGTGGCCTAGGCAGTACCTTGACTCATCTGTAAAAACGACAGGTCGCCAATCTTCTCTGGTCCATCCAACGTGGTCCGTGGTCCATTCATGTCGTGCCTGGCGGCGGTTCTGGGCCAGCGGATTGTGAATACATGGTCTTCTCGATCGGAGGCCACATTCGTGCAACCTTGCCCGGATAGTCTGCGTCGAAACATTTACACCGGATGCATTCTGATGGTCACTGTGAAGCTGGGTTGCTGTCGTAAAGCGGTTCCTACGGGCCTGAATGATCAAAAATCGGTCTTCAGCTGCAGATGTTGCCCTGTCTTTGCCACCACCATGCCGTCTTATTGGTGTGCCATACAACTGAAATCTTGCCCAGGCTCTGGTGATCACCGTATTATGCACAGAAAGGGTTTCACCAACCTGGCGATGGGTAGCCCCTTGCTCAACCATCCCTACAGCCCGCCATACTTCTGCTTCAGACAAGACAAATGTCTTCTTACATTTGCCATATTCAGTCATTAAATCAAAAGGGTTTGTGTTGAAATGAAGACTGAATACCCTACACATGTCATGTACGTGTAGACAGTACATGAAAACATCATGAAAATCAAGAAGGTACATGCTTTCCATGACCGTCACGAAAAGTCTGCTTGTCACGAGAGCTAATGTAAACACTGGGGACCATCTCAATACATTCCTCAATCATATCCAACAAAAATATCTCAAATATGTAACAAGCAAATTTCACAATGATGTGTCAAATATTTGGTGCTTACCAAACTTTGAGTAGTACACAAAGCCGCGGTTTTCATCAGTCCAGTGAATTTTGATTACTTCAGAGGTTAATCACCTCATACCATTGATATTGACTACACCAGTTCCAATTTAAGTGAAGGTGTCTCACGTGTCTGTTATTCAAACGGAATGCGCTTGAAAGGCTGACCTTGTGCAATTGATTGAAAGACCTGGAATCAACAACAAGTTTCGAGCGACATAACTTACGGTTGTCTATATGCTTTTTTATTTATTTTTTTTTTTTTAATTTTTCTAGTTTTATAAAACCTTATAATGTTGAAAAAAAATAAGTTAAAACGAATCTTTGAAAATATTTCCAGATGTTTTTGCAAAATCGATCCAGCGACAACACAACCCAAAACAGGAATTTGTGTAGACACCCCGAAAATTTGCATATGTATTTTTAAATTATTACGCATGAGAATATAATCAACTCATTTGGTATTCGTTGTTTTGAAAAACTAATGACACCATCGGAAAGAGCATGCAAAAGTCATGTATATACCAAAGGTATATACCACGAAATGAATTAGGAACGGTGGCATCTTGGGGTTTAAAGCGTTTTAGAGCATCAAACTTTGATCACACGGCATTCTGATGACGTCAATATGAAGTAGTTGGTAGCAAGAAACTGATACGATATGTATAACGTCATAATAACGTTGTAAATGTAATATGACAATACGCAAGGCGTAAGAAGGAACCCCAAAGCAACCAACATATTGAAATAGTTCATTCCGCAACCATTACTCCAAAAACATTTTATTTAATCGAATTCCTGCAATTGTTTAATTTCAGCCAAACACGAATACGTATCACAGTACTAAATAATTTCCCATAGGCGACCATCATAACGTTCATGCGAAAAAAATATGGTCGCATCATTTTAAATTGGGCATTCAAATATCTTTTGTCAAATATAGCCCTTCAGACAACCTTTTGTCATGCAACAAATAAGAGTTAAAAACTAACAGAAAGGGAAGTGCTGGTCACATGTACATATTTCTCAGGGAATTCAAAACACACCAATAGTCAAACGAATTTTTAGGTTCTAAAAGTCTTCAAACCATCCTCTTTATTCATCTGGAGCATTCAACAGTAATGCAAGATGTCAGCAGAATTCTTCAAATGTTTATTGAAACAATATATTTTCCCAAGACTGCTTAGTTTTGGGGATTACATAATTTTCAGTGCAATTTATCGAGGCAGGTAAATCTAATTAAAATATTTACAACAGTTATACCTATGAGCAAACCCAACCGTACCAAAGATACATTTATCTCTTTCAAGTGATGATAGACTCATTTCTGCAATAGAATTCGACTTTTGGCTTGTGCCAAGTCAAAAGCATGGGAAATTTGTTCTTTTGAAGAGAACTGTCCAATTTGTGTCAAATGGGCTTAAAAACTGGTATTGCCTCCGACAGAATTCCTACTCTGTTACTTAATGAGTAATTTGGTAGGGATAAGAATTCACAGCTTTCTTTGAAAACTACCCAAATCCCAAAACAGAACTAAAATCTGCATCACCAAACAAAACCTTTTTACAAAATCGGTTTTAATTAACCATACGGCAAGATAAATAGTGCCCCACCCCCATGAAACATTTAACAATTTCAGTGTGTGTGGGGGGGGGGGGGGGGGGTGGGGGGTGGGGAGGGTCGGGGTTAGAAACAAATTTGCAGACACCGATGCCGATTTTTTTGGTTTTGACCGGTCCCACCCACCCACCCTATGTAATGTTTTTCCAGTTTTACCATTTTTTCCGGGGTTATCTGAACCACCCACCCCCACTAAATACATGCTTCTGCATCATCCTTCCTACCATACTGCACCATAACCAATTTTATCATACAGTATTGAGTGATTGACCTTGTACAGTAGGACAGGTCTTGAAAGAACATCCGTTTTATCAGACCAAAGTGGTCTCTTAAGGCAGATGGTCTCCCATAACAAATCAAATATAGAGTAAAGCTGGTATGTCCAGGCATGTCCATATAAAGCATGTTCTCCAAAGACATCGGTCTCTTAAGGCATGTTCTATTGTAATTCATTAACACTCTTGAATGTCAAATCATTAACCTTTTACCTATAGTTATCTCTCCATGTGTTCAGACATGTTGTAGAAAGCAACAATATATATGGTTTTCGACAGAGTTCAGAGAGCTTTGTAAAATATCACACAAATTGTTTATTTTATTTTTTTTTACGAAGGTTTGGCTGGGGCATGGCTGGGTTGGGGGAGAGGATTTATTACTTATTTTAAGTCCAGCCCTAGAAGGTCTGGTACATGATTTTGTTGACACCTGTGTTCTCAGATGTGTTTGAAATAAAATTAGTAGTTCAATCAGGTTCAATGTTTAGTAGTTTTTGTGTTACATACTTCCTGCAATGGCAATAAAAGTCATTGGAGTTTTCGTAATAGGTCTGGATACATCGTTGTACAGAATTGTTCCTGCAGCTGAAATCTGTAACTGTTCCTGACTTCACATAATTGTCTTTGCTCCTCTTCTAAGCCAGCCAATCTCACCATATTAGAAATTTAATCAAACGGAACACCCTCAAGATAACTTATCCTAAAAGTGCAGTGTTTGATAATTGCAATTAGTGATGCATTTTAACTTACATTATTCAATATGTCATACATTGTATCACTATAAGCCGAATCATAGCTCAGCCGCAATAACAGTTTTATAATCGTATATAACCCATGGTAGGTACCCCCTGATAACTTGAGTGTCTTTTTATTGGTTCTTGAATGATACTTCACTGATTATGGTACACAATTTTGCCCAAAAGTGTCCCGGGAAAAAATTTGCAAGCATCGGAATTTTTTTTTTTTTGTCTTCCTTGACCACCCACCCACCCCGGCATCAGTGTTTTGCAAATCCCCCCCCCCCCCCCACCCCTGACAATATGTCAATTTTGTTTCAAAATTGGGGTTGTGCAGGGTTTATAATTCCTCAAATTTTGGTGAATCCATTTGGATTCTTGCGAAAATCGTTGCGAGAATTCAGACCTGCTATGGGCCAGGATCCCATGAGGCCAGTATGGTTGAACCCCTGTAGTGTACAGATAATACATGTTAACCCTTTACCCATTACAGCTTTTTAATTTTTAAAACACCAACTACCGGTACTCATTTAAAAACAAACAAAAGCACCCCCACCCCGGGGCCTTAATCGCTCACCTGACAAAGTGGTTCCGAGAAGTATTCTGGGTGAGTTAGTCTCGATATGCCGGCCGTCAGTCGGGGTAAAGATTGAGTTATAGTCAATATCAATAATGATGTAAAACTCTGGTTTCGCTGATCCCTCATCAACTGTAACAACAAGAGAACATTTAAAGTAATATATGTTGTACTTCAACAGTTTGGCAAATAAAAATCACAGTAATGATATGTATATGCCCTCTTTGTGGATATCTCTATCATTTGAATCAGTCTTACTCTCAGAATTATCAAAATGGCAAATGCACACGAAGCCTGGGATGAGGCGCTTGTGTAAGAAGATCGCCCAGTTGACCCACGTATAACAAAGTTTACAGACTATGTTACCATGTATTGGGTAGTATTGGCCCCCCATCCAAACATATTTAGCTCGATCCAATTTATCATAGAGGAGCAGGCATATCAAGAAGCATCAATATTACAAATAAGTAATGGTGGAAACGTGACACCCAGAAAAAAGAAGTACCAGGTCGTCGATAATGCTATAAGACATTATAAACGTTTGTTTCAAGGGGAGAAATGGACAAACCTGTTGGAATATTTGGACTTCAAAATGTTCGGGCCAGGGCCACTGAGAAAACTGCATTTCGTGCGTTCCATTGTAATATTTTCTGTATTTCACAATATTTTGAATTGTTTTCCTAACTATTGCATTGCATTACTGTATTATGTTATACTTTATTTCAAAGTAAGAATATATGTATGCGAAAAATATGTGATAAATCTAATATATAAATGCGAATGTCTGTATCTATATCTCTTTCTCTCTCTCTCTCTCTATCTTTGTTCCGGGTGAACTCCTCCGTTTCTCGACCGATCGATCTCAAATTTTGTACACGGGGGTAATTCGTCCCTGCGAGTAACATGGGATGGGTGCCGTGCCCATGCGGGGTGACCTTGACCTTGAAATTGATTACCATGACCTTTTATTTTGAAAACGGCTGGGCCGATCGGGCTAAAATTTCATATATGCAGGTATATTGACCCATCGATCATTTTGACTTTATCGGGGTGCCCGCGCGGGGTGACCTTGACCTTGTGACCTTGACCTTTTATTTCGAAAACGGCTGGGCCGATCGGGCTAAAATTTCATATGTGCAGGTATATTGACCCATCGATCATTTTGACTTTATCGGGGTGCCCGCGCGGGGTGACCTTGACCTTCAAATTGGTGACCTTGACCACCTATTTCGAAAACGGCTGATATATATATAACCATCTTCTCCCGTGCAACGCCGGGTATCACCTGCTAGTAGTTTTATATATATTGTACTAGCGGGTGATACCCGGCGTTGCACGGAAGAAGATGGTTATATCAGCCATTTTCGAAATAAAAGGTCAAGGTCACCAATTTCAAGGTGAAGGTCACCCCACACGGGCACCCCGATAAAGTCAAAATGATCGATGGGTCATTATACCCGCACATATGAAATTTTAGCACGATCGGCCCAGAGAGAGAGAGAGAGAGAGAGAGAGAGAGAGAGATTCGCATTTATACATTAGATGATGTATTAGATGATGTATGCGAAAAATATGTGAAAAATATTGTTAAATATATTGTATGGTAGAAGCGAAATGAGATAATAACTAGTGTGATGTCACGCATGCAGCCCGACTGTCCCAGCATTGGCAATGCTTAAGACACAAAATAGTCGGAGTCATTTTTTCTTAACCGATTACCTAACGAATCTACCATATCTGCACTCGTGATATACAAAATTTGCTATTCAAATTTTATTTTTCCATTTCTCTACTCCAAAACATACCTCATGACCTATTAATGGAACAAGCTTGATGAGCTTATTCCAATAAGGACAAATAAACCATGGTTAGAACAGTGCCGCCGAGAGAAAATACGCCCCCCCCCCCCCCCCGGATGTTATCACCTGGGCCCCTTGTTTCAAACCCAATGTAGCAAGGACCCATGAAAATATTCACCCCTCCCCTGACCGATATCTATTATAGCGGGGGAGGAATTCGTCACATACAGGTGAATTGTGCACTTGGTGATACCTTCTTGAAATTTGGCACACTGTTAGTGTAGGCTATGAGGTTCTCAAAAACGATCGGCTACAAGTTGACACCGACCGGTGGCGACCAGTAGCGGCACAATCCAAAATGGCCGCCAGCGGCTGAAGGGAACCTCCTTTTCGACGGTCTACCGACTATACATCCGATTGTAAGGGCGCGAAAGTGAACTCTGATCCACGCACGTGTTGGAAACAGACGTGGGAGATGATGTAGAATAAAACGAGATTCTCTATACGGACGCATCAATTTCTTGGAACTTGAAAAGAGCGTTGTTTCTCCGGGATCAGCGTCATTCAGGCAAACCTGAATGACGCTGATCCCGGAGAAACAACGCTCTTTATGAAGCAGTCTCTTTGCCATACAATCTCTTGTTTGGCGTAATTCCGCAAGCAATTCTGATTTGTCTGTCGAAATTAATTCGAGAACGCGATTGTTCACAAAAATCATTCACAGAATGAGTGAGAATCCTCTTCGTGTACGGACTAGTACTGACTGGGAACGTTGTTGCTTTTGCCAGCAAGACAGTTCCAAGAAATTGATGCGTCCGTATAGAGAATCTCGTTTTCATGACGCCTATAAAGCTATTGAGGAAGACATAACGCGCTTCCTAGATAATGGCGTTGAGCTTCCATATAATTTGACCATTGATTGTTTGATGAGAGAGAGTGATGAGTGTATGTCGATGTCACTGTTGACGAATAAGGCAATATATCATAAGACATGCCGTGACAGTATTCGGACTCACATCGTACAGCGCGTGCTACACAAGCGAGAGCGAAATGAGGCAGTGGCATCCTGCTCCACGCTGAGTCCTAAAAGAACACGGACAAGTTTTGAATCTGGCTGTGACAGGAAACTGCCCCAGTGTGTTTATTGTCACAAACGCGAAGGTGACAGCAGTGAGCCTATTTGCAGATCAATGTCTGATAACAATAAACTCAAAATTATGGCAAAGGAAGCCGAGAACTGGGTTGTTTTTTCTCGGGT
Source organism: Pictodentalium vernedei (assembly GCA_031216915.1). NCBI lineage: Eukaryota > Metazoa > Mollusca > Scaphopoda > Dentaliida > Dentaliidae > Pictodentalium > Pictodentalium vernedei. Next base: position 874,993,097 of record CM062297.1, on the reverse strand, counting down.
CAATGCAGCATTTGATTCCGCTGCTAGTGATCTTTACTATCACAAAACCTGTTATTGTAAGCTTGCCAATGAAGCACGAGCGGCTAAATCTAAAAAGTCGAAGAACGCCGAACATTCCGCGTCAGGCCTGCCCTATGACCCTCTCGTTATGGCAGAGCTCATAACATTTGTTGAACACAACGATTCCGCGATGAAGCTTGTCGATCTCAAGAATCTGTACAGTCGGAGGTTGAAGCAAGTCGGTTCTGATTGGCTTAGTGAAGAAATACATTCCACTCGATTCAAAGAACATTTGTTGCAGAAATTGGGCGATGGCTGGGACGCCTTCACACAGGGTAGAGATGTGTTTATTTCAAGTAGGTTTCGAGTTGGCTCCTTGTTGTCCGAATCTTTAACTCGTATAGTGTCTGAGGAAGAGGCAAAAAAGATAGTTGATGTGGGTCTTCTTCTGCGTAAACACATACTCATATCTCAAGCTCCTTTCACGGGATCATTTTCATCTTATTGCTTGAGCGAGCCTGTACCCAACTCACTCCTGACTCTTCTTAGAGTTCTACTTGAGGGCACATGTAGTATACAGAACTTAGGCGATGATGAGACTGTTAATGCCAAGACTCGAGTGGCTTGTACTATTTCACAGATGTTGATCAGCAATTCAGCGAAACGCTCCGAACATGCACAAAATGTTCACCAGAGACGTGACAGAGAAACTCCAATGCCTCTTTATGTGGGTTTGAAGTTGCATGCCCATGATCGTATGAAAAATCTTATCAGAGATTTTCATCAAATGGGACTCTCTGTCTCTTATGATCGCGTAATGGATGTTCGCAGGAGTTTCGCGAGAGCTGTTTCACTGCGGTTCAAGAACGAAGGTGTTGTAGTCCCAGCTAACTGCAAACGTAATGTTTTCTCGATAGGAACCACTGATAACATTGATGTATCTGGTAGATCTGATATGCATGGTACGTCCATCACACTCATTGGTCAACTGAGCAGGGACAATGTGGGTACTGATCCCCCACCACTGAGTTTAGATGTTCCAGAAGACACACAAATTGAACTCCCAGACGACTATGCATTTGTTCCTTTCGTTGAAGACTTTGGTGGGGACATCAGGCTTGAATCTCCAGATGAATGTAATGTACGGCCCAATGAATATGCAGATTTGAACGTGGGAGAGAATGACTGGTTGTCTCATGTGTCACAGATCAGCAATAAAGGGAAGGTTGATGGCAGCTGGCAGCTTGATGAAGTCCCTGTGACCTTTTCAGGCTTCTTTTCAAAACATGAAGATCAAGACAATGTCAAACCTCGTGCAGTTATTGGGGTATTCCCTGTTTTCAGTGAGCAGAAAGCGGACTCACTCAGTATGCAGAAGCATGCTATGTATGTGGTCAGGGAAGCTACTGCTTTCGTAAACCCCGGCCAGATACCTGTCATTGAAGGTGACTGTCCGTTGTATGCCAGGCAGAAAAAATGTCAATGGCTGTTCCCAGAGGAGATAGGTGAGGATCGAATGGTGTGTATGATTGGATTCCTGCATCTTGAAATGTGCACCCAAGAAGCTGGTGGTAAGCTTATGGGTGGTTCTGGTTGGGAGCGAATGTTTCACCTCGCAAAGATATTCACACCCGGTGTAGCATCATCCCTACTTGGTGGGAAACATGTCAAGAGGACGCGACAGGCATATCTTCTCACTCTAGCTTGGCTTGAGATCCTCAGAAAGAATGCTTATGAGATTTACTGTCAGCAGACTGGGCCCCATGAGTCATTTGAAATGTGGGAACAGAGGATTCTTTCACAATCTCCAACTGCGCGCTATTGGGGTGAAATCGTTCGGAACTTTCTCTTGACAAGCTGTCAATTCGTTCGGAACCAACGAATTGGTAACTGGCCTGGTACACTGTGTTCTATCGATGAGTTGTGCAGTTACTTTTTTGCCCTAGGACATACAAATTATTGTCGGTGGGTCCCCGTATTTCTGAGAGACATGTCTCAGCTACCCAGGCGGCATCCTTCAATCCACAACAAATTCATGGAAGGCCATTTTGTGGTCCAGCGTAGTGAGAGGAAGTTCAGTATGATGGGTTTAGATCAGAGCCAAGAACATAGTATCCAACTACTCAAAGAAGACAGTGGTCCAAAAGGTCTCTATGGCCAGGCTGAAGAGAAAGTCGTTATTGAGCTTTCAAGGTCAGAAGTTCTGCGTGTTATAGATGAGTATGAATATGCAAGTTTCCACACAACATCATCAGATAACACGGAACACCCGGAAAGTTCGGTATCAGAGCAGAAAAAATTTCTGAATCAATTGAAATCTCTCCTCGATCTGGTGAATCAGGGACTCATTATCAACCCTTATGATGAAACTAGTGGTCAGCTGGTGACATTAGATACTGGTGAATATATGGACCCCGAAGTTAGTAAGAGTTTACGGTCATTACCCGAAAGGGGCAAGCATTTATATTCCACTTTCTTGAAGGAAAGGCTTGTGGAATGCACCGTACCCCTGAATGATGTTATTCCCAAGGCAAATATATATACCTTCCTTAACCCACCCCCAGCCAACCTGGACAAAGGCCGAGACAAACTCATGTCAAGTAAAGCAACTGCCGCAATAGTTACCCAGATGTTCGTTTCACTGCAAGCCCGGCCTGATTCAAACATGGATGAGTTTTTCATGCACGAGAATGCACGTGATCCGCCAGCATTATCCGATAGAGGTAAGCTACGGAGTGGGACAAAATCTCAAATTCTCAATTGTTTACCAGCTATTCCTGCACAAGGGAAGAATTCAGCAGCTAGACAAGCTTCAGTTGTCATCTTGGATATGCCTGCTGTAGTCCATGTAATCAAACCACAGAAAGCGGATCTGTTTGGAGAATATGCTCGATTGCAATTATTGCCATACATCGAATCTCTGATTAACACGAACACCACAAGGGTTGATGCGATCTATGACTGTTACCCCGAAGGCAGTTTGAAGAATCAGACGCGAGCAAAACGCCTCGGTGAGACAGCAGTTAGGTTGATACGGGTGTCCGAGAACGTCCCTTTACCTAAAGGGAAGAATTGGCAGGCATTCATCCCTTGTTCATGTGTTGACAGGAATCTCTCATACCATGTTCATTTGACCATTGCATTCCCGAGAAACATTCAACACTAATTTATCTACGGACGGACGATCATACTGACAGTCAGACACACAGACGCACACATCGACGGAAATTCTGATCCCATTATCCATTAATCTTCCCCCCAACTTGTTCCAAGGGCTTCACTCCATCATTCACATCAATTACAGCACATGTATGGTGTTAGGTTTGGAGCTTCAGTTGTGCGATCGGCGAAAATAGCTTTTTTTCGATCCGCTTGGCGGCCATTTTGGATTTCGCTGCTAGTGGTGGCTAGAGGATGGTGCCAACTTGTAGCCGATCGATTTTGAAATCTCTGATGCCTACCCTTACATCATGCCAAATTTCAGGAAGGTATCACCAAGTGCACAATTCTAGCGAATTCCTCCCCCGCTATTATGACTGAATTGCCTCTCAAAGACTAGATTTGGTTACAGTAGCTGGAATTCCAGCGGAGAATAGCTAATTTTATAGTTTTGATATTTACGTGCTATTCTCCGCTGGCAGACTAAACGCGTTTTTGCTTGCAGTCGTTCGTAACAGATTTTCGGTACGAACGGTTTGGACGTGTTAAAAGCACTAAATACCTGCCTTGACAATGTAATTTCGATTCCAATTTGAAGCTGGTCATCCCTTCTACATTTTTTAACAAAATGACGGCTAAGCACGGGGCATTTCATGCACGAGAGACAATTATAATCAACAGACCCCCAATTTTTCTCACAAAACAAAACAAGCAAACTGGGAAATACCAGACATTTGTGACGTTTTTGGTTTGCGCGTGCTGAAAATAATCAAAATATGGAATTCCGGAATTTCAAACGGACTGGCATTTCCTAATAATCTCACACAACAAAACGGGACAATTTTCGAGCCTTGTGTTTCTAAATATATGAAGATATTCGGGTGTAACTTTTATACAAAATAATATGATTCTTCTAAATTATTTACGCAACAATTAAAATATGTCATAAAAATAAAATGACGATCGTAAAATGTTGAATATGCGAGCTCTTTGTGTGACACAGTCAGGGCCGGGTAGAGAAAGTTTGGGCCACAGGTTTATCCTGTTACGCCAACTTCACTGAACTTGCGGGACCTTTTTGAAAGTGTGTGGGGGAGGAGACGTACCGGCTCCAGCATTTCAATTTAGGGGGGGGGGGGGGGGGGGCAAGTAAGATATGGGGGTCCAAGGTCGAGATGCCGAAGGCATCTCCAGAACGCCGCCAGCCTGAGCTAGAGCAGAATAAGGGAGCAGGCAGTTTAGCGATCTGAACGAAAGGGTGTAGCAACAACGTTCAGGTCGCTGAACTAGGAAGGGGGGGGGGGGGGGTCTGGGGGATCTTCCCAGGAAACATTTTCATATTAGGACGCCCTGGGAGCGATATCTGAGCGTTTCTACAACAATGACATGATGTGTGTTGTGTGCCATTTGCGGGTGTGACATTGGGTGGGAAAACCACGGACATATAGTAATTTGAAGTTTGATTTTGGGTGTCCGATGGAAAAGGGGGGGGGGGCGGCACCGACGCCCCTCTATGGCGCCGTCACCGGTTGGGGGGGGGGGGGGCTATTTCTGCGAGGGCAGAAGGCACGAGTATTTCAATTTAGAGGGTCCTGAGTAAGATATGGGGGCAAGGTCGAGATGCTGAAGGCATCTCCCAATCGCAACAGGCCAGAGCTAGAGGAGGATAAGGACAAGGTAGTTTAGCGATCTGAACGTAGTGGCTAACCGCTTGTAAGGGGGTAGTCACTACGTTCAGGTCGCTGAACTAGGGAGGGGGAGGTTTCTCCCGTTTGTGTATGTGGGGTGGGGGGTGGGGGAAATGGGGATCTCCCTAGGAAAAACTTTTATATCATGACATCCTGGGAGCGATATCTGAGCGTTTCTACAACAATGACATGATGCGTATATTGTGTACATAATGTATGAGAGAATTACAATATTTTCATTGATTTTCTGGTCGTTTAGATTTACTTCAGACGTTTTATTTACCCGTTTTTAATAAAACCACGAGGTGGGGTGCAAGTGATTAAAAGATATGTTGATATGCTTGAGATCTACAGACATCGCCAACGGAAGCACGTAAGCGCAATGTGGCGGTGGTCATGTTGGTGTAGGGTGGGGGGTGGGTGGTTACGTGTTGGTTTTATTAGTAAACTTCATTTTTTCGAAGTGGCTATTTCACACGTTCCTGAGAAAAAGCCAATCGACTATTCCACGGACACTGGCGAAATAGCTGCCAGCAGCTAATTAGCATTTTCTCTGCCCTTGAATTGCACAATGGCATAAAGCTATTAAAAATGTTTACTAAGTTCGTGTAATTCATTCATTAGTTTCTTTGCCCACTTCATTCATGGGCTTTTAGAATGAAATGTGACAGATCGTCCCTCAGATCTCATCATTCCAGACTCTCCAAACTGCATAAACGAACCGAATGCTGGTTCACACCATTCAGAAGTTAAGCGTCGAAAAAGTTTATACAAGAAATTTTAATTGCAGGAAATCGGTCTCCTATCTGTCGCCAAACTCATCTTCGGTGCTCCACCTCTGTCAATTATATTAGGGTCATATGGTATTTTACAAATATTTTAACCACAATTGTAGCCGTACAAATGTTGATGTATTTGAAAGAACAAAAGGAGCTAGGCTTAAGGAGCAGGTGCCAATGACATCCGTATTTGTATGGTTTTTCTCGGCCATTGTCAGAGCAAAATACTTCAAATCTGCCATATAGACAATTTCATTATTTTTTTTGCTGCTGTGGTGTACAAAGAGATCAAATCTTGAATGAAATTGGCTTGTCTGTCGAAGAAATGCACAGTTAGCTTATTCTCAAACTGATGGAAAAAACTTATTAGAATAAGGACAGGACAGACACTCGAATTAACCGTTATTATTATCACTTTACAGGGCACTCCTTGGCGAATATTTTCATTTTCTGGGGCTGCACAAAAGTCAGATTGTCCAGGATGTACTGGGCTGCGGGCCAATATTGAAAAAAGTCGACTCAATATGGCCCGCGGGCCATTTCCGGCACCGGTAACATGATGCACATCTTTTATCATGTGACGTAATGTTTCAATTCAATTCAATTCCCAATTTCCTCTGCTTCCGGCTGCCGCGATTTGTTTCGAAAAATGTGCAATTTTCTTCATTCCTTTTCATCGCAAAGCTACATGTTTAGGTGAAACCCCTTCCAAATGGGACACGTATGGGATCTTACTATCGATATTTGGTAAGTAATAGTTAGTCAATGTGTCTGAAATATGTTGTTAGCACATTGTTTAGCTTCGTCATTCGGTTGCCTTTCTAGATTTCGCTGTAGTTTATTTGAAAGTTCGAGAGGTCAACTCACTCATCACGTGACCGCATTTGTCTATAAATATCACCGGTGACTGTTGATAAACAGACGACACATGCGATTTCTTAAAATCTGAAAACCAAAAGTATTCCCGGTATAATGTCACAATCAAGTGAGTTAAGTGAAGCTGGTTTGCAAAATTTGGACAGTGACTAGTATTATTGTTGAACTTCATGATCTTCATTTTTGTTCACCTCTGATGAATCATATATAAATGATTGATGATCTGATGTTTTCTCCCTCTTATCCATATATAACCTCACGGTAGTGATAATAATAAAAATAACATGATTTCTTTTCGAGCGTTATGGTTCATTATCGGCCCTACCGGAATGATCAACAGCCCGCGGGCTATTATCGGTCCTCGACTCCGTCTCGGGCCGATAATAGACCCTTGGGCTGTTGATCATTCCGGTAGGGCCGATAATGAACCATAACGCCCTCAAAAATCATGTTATTGTATGATTGTAATAAATGTATTACAATAGCGGTTGGTGGAAATGTGTACGTCAACCGCAATGGTTAAAAGTTTATTGCAACAGCAGTCATTGAAATCGTTTGCATTGAGCCATCAACCGATATTGTAATAAGTTTATTATAATTGCGATTGGTGAAAAAGTTCGCGCCAACTGTTATGGTAACAAGTTTATTACAATAGCTCTTGATGAAAAGGTTTATATTAACCGCTATTGTAATAAGTTGATTACAATTACGGTTAAATGAAATATGTGCTCCGAGCACTGCTGTTATAAACTTATTACACTAGCGGATGTATTTGTCTGGGGAAAGGTGCCCCCCCCCCCCCTCGCCCATCATTTCTTTTAGCTCCCCTGATTCCTTGCATATTTTATCTTTCCGTTCGATCCTTTTTTCCCCTCAAATTATTCCTCACCACATCCTTCCCGTTCCACCCTGCAATTATAGCCCGGTCAATTCAAAAGACGTGTTATAACAGGCCTGGCGCTGATCCTAACGAAAACAGTGGTAACTTTAATCCACAGCACTCTAGGATTTTTTTTTATCCAATCGTACATGTAATTATGAGTCCCTTTTTATTCTCGTGTAAATCATTTGGGCTGAAACGCACAGGTTCAGATTTTGCAACGAAATCATTGAGCGCGTCGAACGAATGTATGCCATTCTCAGCTTGCAATTTTTTAACCCCTCCATTTTTTCTCGTTGAGTGAGCCTTCATTTTCAAGCAGTTAAATGTATCGGGATGGGGGGAGGTGGGGGGGGGGGTGGGGGTGGTAGACGCAGTGTCAAGTGGCTTTAACAATTGATCGTTTGATAGTGCACCTCAGATAAGATAAGATAAGATTTATTCAGCAAATACACCAGAACAAAGGCCTATTCCTACACACAAAATCAGCATAAACAGAATCTTAAAACACACTAATTCATATTACGACATATATAATTCATATTACAGATAAGTCCCTCTGTAATATAATTTATGTATTTCATAATATAAATTAGTGGGTTCATTTGAACGGTAAACTTCATTTTTTCGAAGTGGCCATTCACAGGTATGCACGCTGCTGAGCTGTTTCGTTTCGCTCTGCAGCCCTACACCGATTTTTCAGTCAATCGTGGAATTCCTTGATGACGGAATTCACCAGAAAATTCCGGTGGCGACTCGATTAATAAAGTAGATTTCTTGATATTTTGAACGTTTTACATCACAATGACCAAAGCACTTTCTTTAGTAATGTGTAAACTACACACGAAGTGTTGTATATTTGTCAAATACTACGTATATATTTCATGAAGAACAATAATGTGGCCATGCTTCCCAATTCGTGCAACTGATTGGAAAAATCGCTTCGTTCGTTGAGCTTTGTTTTCAGCAATACATATCCGATTTTAAATATAAACTTCAAACAAGGCTCAAAAGGTGAGCTAGGGTTACAGTAAATTATGTATGTCCAGGTCTCAGAACTGACCAGGAATATCGAAGCGGGACGTCTATATAACCGAATAACAAAATAGCATATTGTGGGCGGATTGACCCATAATTGACCGGATAATCTAATAACTTCGACAGTTCTTGAAAGGAATATATGCTTACTAGTGAATTTGGGGGCCCGCCTGTCGATTCACACACACTGGGCATTGAAAAAAGCTCGGAAACTAGCAGTCTCGGGCGGCGCGGCTTCGTCCTCGCAGGCCCCCCGGACCCCGGGGTTACTACCCCGGCTTTCCCCCCTCTTGACGGCCCTGAGTTAGAGGTAAAAAATGAAAAAATCTGATGTTTCAGAAAATAGTTTGTACGGTTGGCTTCAACTTGTGTTAGGTAAAGGATTAAAGATTTAGTACATAAAGCAATGTTGGGCTATAAGAGTAAATTTTCTTTTTTGCATGTAATAACTCCCAATCTTTCAAAATGCATTGTGTGTGTGTGTGTGGGGGGGGGGGGGGGGGGGGGGGGGGGGGAGATGTTGTGGTGGTGTGTTATAGTAGTCAATGTTGGTTTGTTTCCATTTATTAACTCCAAATCCTTCAAAATATTCGGTATGCAGTGGTTGTGTGTTATGAACGACCGGCGTGGGGGGGGGGGGGGGGGGCATGTCCGTGTTTTTAAACCAAAACTTTATAGGCAATTTTTTTGTTGTGGTGGTGTGTTATAGTAGTAAATTTTGGTTTGTTTGTTTGCATTTATTAACTCCAAATCCTTTTGGGGGGGGGGGGGGGGGGGCTTGTCTGGTTTTTAACCCAAAACTTTATAGGCAAAACTGTAAAAACGCATTTTTAAAGAACGGAAAACAAAAAGTGCCTAATTGGCCCGGGGGAGGGTGCTTACGTGAGTTTAAACAAGAGGCCCCACTTGGCCTGAAGCGCTCATCTTGAACAGAACACAACATAAACAGAGTCCAAGAATGAGTCTACAATTAGCAATCCATCTCCATACGATACACTGTCAATCCTTGAGTCCCTCTGGAGTGACAAAAATAATTCGGGTATCATGCCTTTTCTCCATTTGAACATAATGTAAAACGTAGAGCTCCCTTATGAAGCGCCTTGATACAATCTATGAGGATTAATCTTAGTTACACACCTCTAGAGGGTACTGAATACAGAATTTTTAATTCTTCAGCAACATGGCCACTTCCGGCTCCCACGGAGAGCCCAAATTTATATTAACCCAGGCTCTCGATTGAACACAGCTGAATCTGACCTCCCTAGAGATGCTGTGTACACTCTTAAAAAAACTGTAAATTTTGGATCTTCACAGAACCCGTTGGTTCTAAAGAGACTCTGGTGGTTCTTCAAAGAACCCGTTGGTTCTGAGGATTCCTGGGAACCAATTTTTTTCCCTTGATTTATGGCGCATGCGTGATACGGGTATTTTACGTCGTCTGTTTTGATGTTGACGTGAAGCGTTAAAATGTGTGCGTTGGATGTTACAGTTGAGACTGGTCAGTGGTCATTGCATCGGGTTGTGAGTGGCTGGACTCGTGCAGTTTGTGAGATTTGACAGAGATATTTAACGGTAAGTTGTTGTAATATAACAATAACATGACTTCAGGAGGGCGTTATGGTTCATTAACGGCCCACCATAAATGATTAACAGCCCCAGGGCGTTATAACGGCCCGAGACGAAGTCGAGGGGCGTTATAAGGCCAGTGGGCTGTTAATCATTTATGGTGGGCCGTTAATGAACCATAACGCCCGACTATGGAAGTCATGTTATTACTATTATTACCACTTATTACCACATTGTTAACGGTACCTTGTATATTTTAAAGATAAAGTAAATTATTCAATTTCAATTAACAGTTTAATGAACATATATACAAACATATTTTGTGACATAAAATTTAACGGTCTCAACATTCAGCATAACATTTCTCAAGGAAAGTTAAGTTGTTCAACAACTTCACTTTCCTTGATAAATGTTATGCTGAATGTTGAGACCGTTAAATTTTATGTCACAAAATATGTTTGAAATCCAGTGATCCAGATCATTTTATAAACTTTATACATTTCAGCAGAATGTTGGAACGAAAATGCGCGTTCGATCATGGGAGGTAATTTGTGTCTCTATTTCAAACATTTTTGGGAGGCAATTGCAAATGAGAAACCGGAAGTAAGTGGCGGGCCGAAAAATCACAACAAAATTTCATAACGGCCCGATGCAATTCACTACCGTGCGTTATGATATTCCACCGTATCAATAAACTCGCGATAACCTACAGGGAACGCCCTCTGAAGTGGTAATAATACTAATTACACTGTTGGAAAGTTGTCATGAAACTGAAACTAGTGAAGGTCGATTTGCAGAACACAGGTTTCAGCGCAGCTGGAATTATTCGGTCACACAGTCAATCACCAGTAATTAAATTATGAATAGCAATTATTGATCCAGGTGGTCAAATATTAATAAAAAAGTAATTTCTTAATGGACAATATGTTTCGAAGGTGTTATTTTGAACTTATTTTGCTTCGTAGGCGAGTGATAGATGCCGTGCCCAACACTGTAAGTGTAGCAGTGCTGCATCATTGCAGAACGTTCATTGGTGACCTACATTCTGCAAACAATAATCTATAGTCTATACTATGAAATTGAAAGCAATATAATTTGTTTGTTTGTCTGTCTGCCTGTATGTCCTCTCATCACGCAAAAACCGCTGCATGGATTCGGATGAAATTCGGCATGAGTGATCCTTGGGTCACTGGGACGGACATAGGGGGGTTTAAATTAACCGGGGATAAATATCAGGATATATATTAAAACAATTTTTTTTTACCGCTGCATGGATTTGGATGAAATTCGGCATGCGTGATCCTTGGATCACTGGGACGGACATGGGGGGCGGGGGCGGCTTTGGGTGGGGGGTGGGTAAATTTATCCGGGATAAATATTAGGATATATATTTAAAAAACTTTTTTTCACTTCCCTTTGCATGGATTTGGATGAAATTCGGCATGCGTGATCCTTGGGTCACTGGGACGGACATGGGGGTGAGGGGGGTTGGGGGGGGGGTAAATTTACCCGAGATAAATATCAGGATATATATTTTAAAAAAATATTTTTCACTTCCTGTCCAAAGGACGGGTACCGTACCCCATCTAGCTGACAATTATAAATAGAACAAGACTATGCCAAGATAACAACAAATGGTCGGCTGTTCAGCCCCACAAATTACAGCCAAACATCGTTGTTTTTGAATGCAGATCGTATTTTTATGAAAGGTGAAGTTCTCAACTAAGTCTTATCTGCGATGTGCCGAATTACAGAAACGGCCTGAAACGATGAAAGTGTTTCACCGCCTGTTTTGGGGGATTTGCCCCCCCCCCCCCCCCCCCCCCCCCAGTGTCTATCTATATTTTGATTTCTGAATTCCTTTTAACCCTTTACGATTTAACCAACGCGAATAGCTGATGACACTTGCAAAGAAAATTCTTGAATAACCAAAAATTTTCTCAAAAACATAGCGTATGACCCCTCATTGGAACGGGCTGAGCTCGTTCCAATGAGGGGGTCATAAGCTTTGCTTTTGAGACAAAAAATTAAAACAGGCCTGCCAAAATTGCAGGAGCGATCTCTCAGGTTAAACGTTACGCAGAGGTTGCACAACTTTGATATAGCGAGACCTATTTTTCACTCTCGCAACAATTTTGGAAAAATTCCTTGGTTAAGCTCTGCAATCAAACGAAATACTATCACATCAAACGCATTCAAGGTACCAGTGGTCTCGGTAGGATTTTGGTCGTTACGTTGCGTAAGTAAAGGGTTAAGTCATTGTGCATTTGGGAAAGGTGGACAAAACAAGTTTAACCCACACGGCTATTTGTTCTGGGTACCAGTGGCGGAGCCAGGAACCAACTTAGGGAGGGGAGGGTCCCAATGACTGGGGGGGGGGTCCAAGTTTTCCAGAAGGGTGAGATGGAATCCTGCAGGAATATCCAGACGTCCTGGGTCTGGGACAGGGGGGGGGGGGTATGGGAATGGGGCATCCTCCCATTGTTAAGAGATCAGCCCACTACCCCCACCCCGAATTTGTGTTCAAATTCTGAGGCTCTGACAAATATTCTCGAGCAGCCTGAGAGAAGGTGGGGGAGGTTGGAAATTATTAGTGGTGTTGCATTGTGGGGAGAGGGAGGGGGCAGTCAGTGGGAATCCGCTCTTGATGTTTTGTATTTATTTGTCTTTTTAGGAACCAGAAAACGATTTAATTCAACAGCCATTCCAACAAAATTTCCTTTCAAAATGCCATTGTCTCCTTCAGCTGTTTGTAGACAGCAGCGAGTCTCAAAGAAGTTGAAATTTGAAGATGACAGGCAGACGAGTACTTATTTATAGCATACGCGGATGTCAATGTTGGGAAATGAGGTGGAAGTGGTTGTGCCAAAAGGAATTGATACATACATGTGACCACATGGAAAATTCAGTTTCGGCATCAGTACAGTGTGAACTACTTACTTACTGACAGAAATAGTGCATGTTCCATTGATCGCTATGAGAATGATGGCAGGGCCATCTCTTACTTCACAGGATTCAATAACTGTGAACATTTCTGTTCTTTTGCTGAACGCAGTTACCGTTGTTCTTTGTTCCCACCAAATGATCAACTTTTTTTTAGTTCTCAGGAAATTACGCTCAGGCGTGGAAGTCACATTTCTCAGTATATAGTTCCATATAAGCAAATCAACAGTATGTAAACGTATAGTGACCTGGATAAATTTACCGTATTTTCAGACCAAAAAGCTGGATATCATATTTGGCCAAGCAAAGAAAATGTGGAGGTGAACATGACAAGGGACTTTTTTTAATAAACAAAAATTTGGAGATACTCCGGTAGTTTTGAATGCAACAGAAATTCCCATACATAAACGTGCCATAGCCCAAAACACAGTGCATGCAGTCAGTGTTGGAGTCAAATGTATTACGGGAGTGACAGGTAGACAGCCAATCTGGCTATGTCATCTCCCAACGGTATAGACTAATTATATTTCTTTATGTATCATATAGTTTAACATGTAACATGTAAAATATACCGTTAAATAAAATATCTATCTATCTATCTAAACATGAGAAAGTTAATGCACAACTCACCACATGTTCGACATGCAAGCACTGCAATACATTTAAGACTATGACTGGTGTCACACCGTGTGGATTGGTGTCATATGTTTGTGACAGTTGTGGTACATGTAGTTCCACAAGTGATCGGTAAATAATTGAACGCTTCGAGTTATACAGAAATAGTAAGCAATATTTTTCAAAAGTTTTATCAAATCATGATTCATGACAGACAGGCATAATGGTTCAAGATTTATTTTGTAACAAGGATGTATATATTAACGCTCCTACCATGCTGAAAGGTGTACCTCAGATTGAACCTGAAATTCTTGTCCATGATCGTCGAGTGGCGTCAAGGCGTCTTCATGACGAACGAATAATAGGCCAAGCAAAAATTTATAAATTTGAAAAACAGAACTTTCATTGTCTTATTAAAAGCAACATTCGGTCCAAGAATAAAATTTGTTTATTTTATGCTTAGCAATTTTTGGGAGTGTATTGTGAATAAGTTAAGCTACGGCCACAAAAAGTGGTTTGTTTCTCAGATACTCCCTCATTGAATTTGAACCCCCTCATTGGGCATTTTTATGCCTTTCACTGTCTTCTAATATTAGTACAAACTCAGGAGACTCAAAACAGTTTACGTTTTTTGATTGATGAATATTTATTTATTTGTGCCTGCAATATGTTTGCCTCTATGGGGTTTTGCCTCATTGCAATTTATGGGAAGGTGCCTACAGCAATCTCTCATAAATTGCAATGAGGCAATTCCCCATAGAATTTGCCTTGTTACAATTTATGGGAAAGTGCCTATAGCACTCTCCCATAAATTGTAACAAGGAAAATCCCCATACTAGTAGATTAAATAACTTTTCTTTAAAGATAATATGAAGAGCATCAAAAGAAATTAAGCTTTTGAACTGTAGTACCTTCAGTTTGTTTTTAGAGGACAGTTTTATTTTTAAAATTATGATAATAAACTGATTTAAGAACACAAAATAGTGCTCTTGCATGTCAAACCTGGCACTCGGGATGCCTCAGGCTGGAACTACATAATGACATCCTTGGTTATCAGAAATAAAAAATAAAAATAAAGTCCCCTCTCCCTCATTGAATCTATAAAAAAAAATGTCTGAGAAACCAATCATTTATTTTTTTTTTGCCTAACAGGTATAACCCACCTGGAAAATGGCCCTAACTTTGCCAGGCACACTACATATACATACACTCACATAATACATGTATGAATCGAGTGACATTATCGTTGACTTCACAATAGCATTTTTGTTAAAATAAATACCAACAACTAACGCGCGATCTCGCTTTGGCGAAATCGTGCGTAAGTTGTTGGTATATTTTTTGCGAAAATTCTGTGAAGACAAAGCATGAGTGACATTGTGAAACAGAGAACCCAGAAAAGCATCACAATACATTTTCCTTTACCTGTAGGTTACCACCATGTTGTGTTGCATAACCTGCTAACGGGTTACGCTGTAAGCTCTTTATTGCCAGACCCGCTTTGTTACTTGTGTGCACATCAAAAAAAAAAAGATTGTCCAGGCAAATGTCATTAGATTATGTACAGATGTAGTAATCCACCTTCGATGCACTATAGTACATGGCAGGCCCGAAGCCAGACTTTTTCTATGTGGGTGGGAAATTTTCCGACAACATTTCTAAAAATACGGAAAATGACTATAAAACCTACATTTTGCACATAAATTCCAGTAAAAAGAGGCCAAGTTTCCGACAAAGGTAACCATGTGGCGTGAGGGTGGTTTACCGCTCCCCACCCTATTTGCGTCGGGCCTGGTACACGGAGAGTGTATTTATATCACGAGTGGAGTTGAGATTCCACCAAGCACTTTTAATATCGATCAAAGCATAAAAAATGCAAGCAAAGCTTCAGCCAATGGACCTATGGGTCGCCTTTCATTCCTTTTTCTTTTCCAAATCACAGCTTATGATCCCTTATGGGAATGGGGTAGTTCCAATGAGGTGTCATAAGCATTGGTTTGAAAGAAAAAATGAAAAACTTACGGTTGTGGGGGGAGGGGGTGGTGATAAGTGGCAGTGTCACACGCATCTAACATATTGGGTAACGAGGGTCGCAGAATAGCTCATCGACATGTGCATCAGGAGCGTCAGATTCGGAGGGGGGGGGTGGGGCTTAAAAGATATCATCGATTAGCAATTGTTGCAACGCGCAATACGTTGCCCGGGAGAGCACGAGAGGGGGTATCCCCCTCTCATTGGTGCGGTCCAGGGAGCCTCCACAGGGAAAATTCTCATGAAACTGAAGCTTAAATGGGGTCCCTGGTGGTGTTTCTGACCCCTCAACATTGTTTTCTACTTACGAAATTAGTAATTGTGACCAAAATTATTTTTAAAGCTGACTAGCTGAGCAAATAGAATAACACTAATTGTCTTTAGATTTAATTGCATATTCTCGTATTCATTTTGCAACCATTCCTACAGGAGAATGTTATGTGTAGATGACTAGAAGTAACTTGCAAGGGGCCATACATGTAACTCTGGTAAATCAGTATACCGTAAAAAAAAAGATTAGGGATTGACAACAAATGAGTGCAATGTCATCACTGGCACACTGCATGATCCAGTGAGGTGGCGACAACATTGCACTCATTTTTGCAGTCTGTATAGATAGGTGTCGACCAATATATTTTTAGGGCGATTTTGCAAATCTTTGAAAATATTGGGGGGGGGGGGGGGGGGGGGGGGAGTAAATAAAGGGACATAACTCTGGTAAATCAGTATACGGTACCGTAAAAAATAGATTAGGGGTTGGCAAAAAATGAGTGAAATGTTGTCACCGCCTCTCCGGCACACTGCATGATGCTGTGTGCCAGTGAGGTGGTGACGACATTGCACACATTTTTGTAGTCTCTTGATAGGCATCGGTCGATATATTTAAGGGGCAATTTTTCTAATCTTTGGAACATATTTGGGGGGTGGGGGGGGGGGGCGGTAAATGGCTCCCGCGCCCCTTACCAACCCCGGTTTCTGCGCCACCGATGTACATGTGTTGTTTGTGAACAGAATGGCAAATGTTATATTAATGAAATCATTTAATGTCCTTGTGTTTAATATTTTTCTTGAAAATGTAATCAAAGCAAGACATGGCTGACTCTGTCTCTATTTGTTGATTCGATTAAATTATCAAGAAAAATGTTAACCCTTTACCTAACGCTAGTGGAAGACGACACTCGTAAAAAAAATTCTCACTAAAAATTTTCATTTTTTACTTCCAAAACATAGGTTATGACACATCATTGGAACGAGCGCAAACCAAATTTGGTTCTGGGGATTTGTCTCCTATGGGGAACCAATCAAGAACCAACCAAGAACCAAATTTAAGAACCTGCGTGGTTCCACAGAGAACCAAATTTGGTTCTGTGGATTTGTCTCCTATGGGGAAACAAACAAGAACCAAACTGAAGAACCAAGCTGGTTCCTTAAAGAACCATCTGAAGAACCAAGTTGAAGAACCAACCTGGTTCTATAAAGAACCAACTGAAGAACCGAACTGGTTCGATGGAGAACCAAATTGAAGAACCAAACTGAAGAACCGAACTGGTTCTACAGTTAAAACTAGAAGTCCTGTCATGAAATGCGTGCAAATAGCACGTTGATCTGCGCGTTAATCTACGCGTTATAACCATAGAAAGGCTATCAAATCCTGTACATATGGCCTGTGCACAAGCAATGTTTCAGCCAATGGACCTCCGGGTAACCCGGAGGTCCATTGGCAGAAACATTGCCTGTGTTTGCTATGAGTAACCAGGAGAACCTGCCGTGGTTTGGATGACATTCGATATGGCAATTGCGCGCAATTCCTACGCGCAATTAAGCCTAGATAAGATCACAGTTCGTGACAGGACTTCTAGTTTTAACTGTATGAGGAACCTTACTGGAACCAAATTTGGTTCTTGTTTGGTTCTTGTTTGGTTCCGCATAGGAGACATTGCTGGGAACCAATTTTGGTTCTCCAGGGAACCAAATGTTTTAACAGTGTACCAAATATGACAGCATTCTGACTGTTGGATCTGAAGATGAGAAATTTTAAAGAAATTTCTTCATATTGCACTAAGTTAAAATTTGGGCTACCATAGTGAGCCCAAATATTAATCTATGGATCCGATTTGAACAAACTTGAATCTGGCCCCCCTAGAGATGTTGTATACCAAATATGAAAGCATTCTGACTAGTGGATCTGAGGAAGAAGTTTTTTGAAGAAATTCCCTCATATTGTATTAAGTTAAATTTCAGGTTCCCATATGGAGCCCAAATATTAACCCAGGAACTTGAATTAAGCAAACTTGAATCTGACCCCCCTAGAGATGTTGTATACCAAATATGAAAGCATTCCGACTGGTGGATCTGAAGAAGAAGATTTTTAAAGAAATTTCCTCATATCGCACCAAGTAAAAATTTTGGCTACCATAGTGAGCCCAATTATATACCTAGGGATCTGATTTGAACAAACTTGAATCTGACCCCTCTAGAGATGTTGCATACCAATTTTACCAAATATGATAGCATTCTGACTGGTGGATCTGAAGAATATGACTTTTTAAAATTATTCTCCATATTGAACAAAATTAAAATTTGGGCTTCCACAGGAAGCCCAAATATTAACCCAGGGACTTGGTTTGAACAGTCTTGAATCTGACCCTCATAACAATGATTAGATTAGATTAGATTAGATTATTTTATTCAACGGTACAGATAGAATGTGATACAATAGTTCATTGAAATACGTTAACATTATCATAACCTGCATTAGAAACACATTAATATCAGACACATTTATAAGACAAAACAAATCAGTATCTATACCGAAGGGAGATGACATAGCCAGATTGGCTGTCTACCTGCCGTCTCCCACACAGATTAGCCTAATTGTTAGTACTGTACACAAATCCGGGAGTGTGTTGTAATCTATGAAACTGGATTTTTACACCTATTGACATCAGAAATTAAGGACTTGGCCGGTCAGACATAGCATATTTTGTAGGATATTTTGTAGGACCAAACATTAAAAGATTCTGACTGGTGGTTCTGAAGAAGAAGATTTTTAAAGAATATTCCCATTATTACCCTATGTTGAAAATTTGGGCTCCTGAATTGAGCCCAAATATGACCAATGGGCTTTATTTTAACAAACTTGTATCTGGCCCCCCTATGAATGCTGTATACGAATATCAAGAGATTCTGATGATTGGTTCTGGAAAAAAAGATTGTGAAAACTTTTTGCAAATATGCTGACTCAGCATTTTTGGATGGCCATTACAGAACACCTTAACATTACCGATGACAAATTTTGTTTTCCCATTCAATTCTATTGCTCCTATGGACACTTCATACCAAATAACAGCTCTTTGTTCCGGGTGCATTGGGAAATATGGGCATTTGAAAATATTTCTATTTTTAGCTCCTAGGGATCCTATAGGGATGTGGAATTTTTTTTTTTCTTTTGCAAGAGTCAAGTATTTATGACCCAATAATACCACATACCAAATTTGGCTCAAACTGGACCATCGCTTCAGAATATAGAAATTTTCGGTGGGGCCAAAAATCTTACCCCTCCAATTACAAAGCCAAATATTGCTTCATGAACTTTGTTTGAACAAACTTGATTCTACACTTCAAAAGGAAGATTTTAAAAATATTTTGGAGCATTTTTCCCCACTCCCTCCCTATGGGGTTGGGCATGTTGAGTTGAACAAAAATGCAATGCCCCTTTGGACCCATCACACACACAAACTTTCACTTGAATTGGCCTAGTGGCTTTGGAGGAGAAGACCAAAACATGGTGTTGACGGACGAGGGACGCCGGATGGACAATGGAAGGAGAGTGATGAGATTAGCTCAGCTTGACTTGGTCAAGATAAGCTAAAAAAGTTCAGCATGCAGTGACAGTAAATTGTTGAAAATTCATATTGAAGGAAAGGAAAAAAAAAAAAAATGCCTAAGATTGGGCGGAGGCGTGGCAGGGCAATAATTCATTGGATAATTGTGGTCACCAAACTTGACCTAGAGACATGTACTGAAATTTATTGAAATCCGTTGACTTTTGTTTAAGT
This sequence comes from Pictodentalium vernedei, assembly GCA_031216915.1. NCBI lineage: Eukaryota > Metazoa > Mollusca > Scaphopoda > Dentaliida > Dentaliidae > Pictodentalium > Pictodentalium vernedei. The sequence goes on along the minus strand of CM062297.1, from coordinate 874,973,464 downwards.
TATGGCATAAAGAAAGTTCGGACAGATGGAGGGACTGACGGATGGACTGACAGACAGACGGCGCGAGCTCTATGCTATATCCCTCTCTTGTGGGAGGGGATAAAAAGTAACAAAGTATATGGTAGAAGCCTAATTTGAAATTTAGAGAAACTAAGTTCGAAAACTGTTGTTAAAAAGGTTAAATTAATGCCAATATTATTTGAAACCACTGTGTACAGCTTCAGGGATGTTTGGAGAATGAAAGGTAGAACCCTGAAAAGCAGAACTTTAATCCGAAACTTTAAGCTGGGAATACTAAGTAAACTTGATTGGCAAAAAAGGGTTAAATATTTCCTAAAACCAATAAAAGAAATCATTGATGTAAATGGAATCATTAAGTTGTATTGACCATGCAAGAATTAGAGTAAGAAAGTATATGGCAAAGTCTAATTTCAAATAGAAAGAAAGTCTGAAAACATGTTTGAAAGGGGTTAAAATCATGCCGATATTAATGAAAATAACTGTAGAAATGTTTAGTAGATAGTAGACATTGTCCCAAATATGAAACAGTGACATTCCACTTAACTGTTTGAAGAATTAAAGGTGAAATTTTAAAACAACCCACCTCCCCCCCCCCCCCCCCACAAAAAAAAACTTTAACCAAAAACTTTAACCTGGAAGTTGTAAGTTGAATTGCCATACAAAAAAGGGTTAAATATTTCCCAAAATAACATGAAACATAGAGAAAAAAAAATTGAGACATCGACGCCGTAGCTGCGACGGGTGGTGCAATTTCACAAAATTCTAAGTTCATCAAGGGCCATAACTCCAAGAAAAATATTTGGAACAACACATGCATTGAACAGTGGCTAGACATCAATAGGATACACTTACATGCCAAATATAAAGTCATTCCATCAAGTATTTCAAAAGTTATTGAGTTTGAAACTCGTTGGTCCCAGACAGACCGAACGACATTCTAAGTTCATCAAGGGCCATAACTCCAAGAAAAATATTTGGAACAACACATGCATTGAACAGTGGCTAGACATCAATAAAATACACTTACATGCCAAATATAAAGTCATTCCATCAAGTATTTCAAAGGTTATTGAGTTTTGAAACTCGTTGGTCACAGACAGACCGACCGACCGACAGACAGACAGACCGACATTGCCACTTATAGAGCTGCTAGTCGCAGCTAAAAACATAATGAGATTGATACAATCAATAGTAATATTAATTTAAAAGAAAAAAAAAAACACAAACTTTAAGGTTGACTAAAAAAACTTTAACCACAAACTTTAACAAAAGCTCCAAATGTTAACAGATAGACAGACAAAAGTCATGACTGAACAGGAAAAAAAAAAAAACACTTGAACCTTCAGTAAAAAACTTTAATCGCAAACTTTAACCAAATCTCTAAATGTTAACACACAGACAGACAGACAGATGTACGAAAGTCATGACTATAGCCCTCACTGTAAACAGTCGGGCTAAAAATGAAAAATATACAGCTGCTGTAGTTATAATTTCCTCCAGCAAGTCGGAAAAATAAGATACAGACTATAAGCTGTAATGCCTTGATCATCCAGATTATTCACACATTCTGACCATACTGCTGGAAACAATAAGTGCCGACATATCGAGATGACCCCATTTGGTCACATTCAGTTATTCATGGTTCATGATCACTACATAGGAATGATGTTAGGAAATTATTCATAACTCTAGTGTCCATGTCAGATGTCAGATTATTTTTAAGCATAAATTAAGTACTAATAACCCAATAAGCCTGCATATTAAATTTGGTTCAAATCAGCCTTTTGGTTTGAATAATAGAAATTTTGAGCAGGGCGAAAATTCTTGCCCTTTCCATAACGAAGGCAAATATAGCTCCCACAAACTTCTCTTGAACAAATCTGAGTCTACACCTCAAAAGGAAGCTGCTCACCAAATATCAAGTCTCCGCTACTCCTGGTTCATGAGAAGAAGATTTTTTAAGATTTAGGTATAATTTTGGGCATGGCCCCACTGAGAGGCAGAGCAACTTGATTTGATCAAAAATCAAAATGTGATGTCATAACAAACAATCATCTCAAATTTCACTTAAATCGGTTTGCCAGTTTTGAAGGAGAAGACGTAAACACCATGTTCACGGATAACGGACAGCGAGTGATCACTATAGCTCACCCTGACTGAAAGTCAGGTGAGCTAAAAACCTCAGTCGTCCATGAGTGCTGCAGTTGGGTGAGAGACTTGGTTCAAGGAGAGAAAAAAGCTTGTAGCTGCTGGTTGTCTAAAGTGTTGTTAAGACCCAATAAATAAATAAACAACAGGCCCATCAGGGCCTGAAGCACTCACCATAAACAGAACACGATATAAACAGAGTCCAAGAATGAATCTACATTAAGCAATCCATCTCCATAGGATACACTGTCAATCCTTGTGCCCCTCAGGGGTGACAAAAAACTGTCCAAGCATCATGCCTTTTCTTCAGTTGATCATAATGTAAAATGCGGAACTCCCCTTCGAAGCCCCTTGATACAACCTATATAGATTACTCTTAGTTACGCACCACAAGAGAGTACCGAAAAAAAATTTCTAATTCTTCAGCTACATGGCCAATTCCGGCTCCCACAGGAAGTTCAAATATTAACACAGGCACTCGATTTTAACAAAATTGAATCTGATCTCCTTTGAGATGTTGTATACCAAATATGAAAGCATTCTGACTGGTGGATCTGAAGAAGAAAATTTTTAAAGAAATTTCCTCATATTGCATTAAGTTAAAATTTGGGCTACCATAGCGAGCCCAAGTTTTAACCTACAGACCCGATATGAACAAACTTGAATCTCACCCCCTAGAGATGTTGCATAACAAATATGAAAGCATTCTGACTGGTGGATCTGAAGAAGCAGATTTTTAAAGAAACTTCCTCATATTGCCCTAAATTAAAATTTGGGCTACCAAAGGAAGCCCAAATATTAACCTAGGGACTTGGTTTGAACAATCTTGAATCTGATCCTCATAACAATGATGTACATGTATACCAAACATTAAATGATTCTGACTGGTGGTTCTGAATTTTTAAAGAAAATTCCCCATACTGCCCTAAATTAAAAAAATTTGGGCCCCTGCATTGAGTCCAAATATGAACCAATGGGCTTCATTTTAACAAACTTGTATCTGACCCCTCTATGGATGCTGTATACCTAATATCAAAAGATTCTGAACATTGGTTCTGGAGAAAAGCATTATTTTGATGCACTCTGCAGAGCTCCCTAACAAAACATATGGCAATTTTTTTTTTTACTATTCAATTCTACCGGTCCTGAGGATACTTCATACTGTATAACAGTTCTCTGTTCCAAGTGGTTTGGGAAACATGGGCGTTTAAAAATATTTCTATATTTAGCTCCTGGGGTTCCCATGGGGATGCAGGGGAGGGGGGTTTTGGCATAAGTGAAGTACTTATGACCCAATAATACCACAAACTGAATTTCGTTCAAATCGGACCATCGGTTCAGAAAATATAAATTTTGGATGGCACCAAAAATCTAACCCTTCCCATTACAAAGCCAAATATTGCTTCACGAACTACGTTTGAACAAACTTGATTCTACACCTCAAAAGGAAGCTCCATAACAAATATCAAGTCACTGTACCCACTGGTTCAGGAGATTTTAAAAATATTTTGGGAGCATTTACACCACACCCTCCCTATGGGGCTGGGCATGTTGAGTTAAACAAAAATGCAATACCCCTTTGGGACCATCACTCCAACAAACTTTCACTTGAATTTGCCCAGTGGTTTTGGGCTAGAAGACCAAAACATGGTGTTGATGGACGACAGACGGATAGACAATGGACAGAGTGATTAGATAAGCCCAGCTTGACTTGTCGAGGTGAGCTAAAAAAAATGAAAGTGTCAATGACACTGTAGCTCAACTTGTCAAGACAAAGACATGTACATGTATAGTATGTGACACAGCAATGACAAACATCTAGGTAATGACCTGATAACAAAGGTACATATAAAGTATTGTAACAGTCTGTACATAAATACTGACCATTGCCTGTACTGGTAACAAATGTATAGGTAAAGTATTGTAAAGGTGGGTGACAGTCAGATGCTAAACTAGAAAAGAAATCTTGGAGTCCCAGAGTGGGTCTGACTGAACCCCAAAATATTTGTTCTCATAGCACAGTGATAACAAAGGCACCCCAAAACACACTTATTCCTGTCACAAGGTGAAAACAAAGGTACCCAAGAAGTTTCGTGAAGATCAGTTCGCAAATATGAGCTGTGTAGAAGTTGTGACAAAAAATTGATTGGACCTAATTTCGGTACAAAATGGCCACTGGCAGCCATCTTGAATTTTGGACCGCACCCAGAAACACTCCTTCTCGTCCCAAGGTGATAACAAAGGTACCCAAGAAGTTTTGTGAAGATCGGTTCATAAATACAGCCTCTAGCCCGAGCCGTATTGACATGTGCACTTACAGTGTATAAGTAGCACTGAATAAATCAAAGTTCATCTAATTTGCATAATTTCTGCACAAGAAAAAAACCCGTACTATATGTGATGTATTCCATGTTACTAAACATTCATACAAAAATTTATTCAAATCAGAACTTTCATACAGAAGTTCTGTACAAAAAACTGATTGCACTAATTTTGGTACAAAATGGCTGGTGGTGGCCATTTTGAATTTCAGACCACACCCAAAAACACTCGTTCTCATCCCACGGTGATAACAAAGGTACCCAAGAAGTTTCGTAAAGATCGGTTCATAAATACGGCCTCTAGCCTGAGCCGTATAGAAGTTGTGTACAAAAAACTGATAAGACCTAATTTCGGTACAAAATGGCCACTGGCAGCCATCTTGAATTTTGGACCGCATCCAGAAACACTCGTTCTCGTCCCAAGGTGATAACAAAGGTACCCAAGACGTTTCGTGAAGATCGGTTCATAAATACAGACTCTAGCCCCGAGTTGTATTGACATGCGTACTTACTGTGTGTAAGTAGCACTGAAAAAATCAAAGTTCATCTAATTTGCATAATTTCTGCATGAGAAAAAAACCTGTATTATATGTGATGTATCCCATGGTACTAAACATTCACACAAAAAATTATTCAAATCAGCGCTTTCATATGGAAGTTCTGTGGAAAAATCTTATTGCACCAAATTTTGTACAAAATGGCTGCCATCGGCCATCTTGAATTTCGGACCGGACCCAAAAACACTCGTTCTCGTCCCACGGTGATAACAAAGGTACCCAAGGAGTTTCGTAAAGATCGGTTCATAAATACGGCCTCTAGCCCGAGCCGTATTGGCATTTGCACTTACAGTGCTGAAAGTAACACCAAAAAACATCAAAGTTAGTCTAATTTGCATAATTTACGCACGAGAAAAAAACCCGTATTATATGTGATGTATCCCATGGTACTAAACATTCATACAAAAAATTATTCAAATCAGAGCTTTCATATGGAAGTTCTGTACAAAAAACAGATTTCTGCATCGTCGGTACAAAATGGTGGCTGGCAGCCATCTTGAATTTTGAACCGCACCCAAAAACACTCGTTCTCGTCCCACGGTCATAATAAAGGTACCCAAGAAGTTTCATAAAGATCGGTTCATAAATACGGCCTTTAGCCCGAGCCATAGCAGCTTGGCACTTACAGCTCTGAAAGTAACACTAAATAAATCAAAGTCAGTCTAATTTGCATAATTTACGCACGAGAAAAAAACCTGTATTATATGTGATGTATCCCATGGTACTAAACATTTATACAAAACTTTATTCAAATCAGAACTTTCATACAGAAGTTCTGTACAAAAAACTGATTTTTGCATCATCGGTACAAAATGGCTGCTGGCAGCCATCTTGAATTTCGGACCACACCTAAAAACACTCGTTCCCGTCCCTGGGTCATAACAAAGGTACACAAGAAGTTTCATAAAGATGGGTTCATAAATACGACCTCTAGCCCGAGCCATAGCCAATTGTTGACGTACGGACAGACGGACGGACGGACAGACAGACAGACGGATGGACGGACAGATGGACGACGGGCCAGGACAATAGCTCAAATTTGACTTCGTCAAAGTTGAGCTAAAAATTAAATGGATCATGTCCGATACTTTACCCATGTTATTAAAATTGATAAATTTGTCTCTGAAGTGTGACAAGGCTTATTTATGCTATAGCATTGCAAAGTCTCCTTGTGCTCAAGGGATGGAATGCACCACCACCCATGCTATTCTGTAGATTATGAGGCCTAAAACAAACCAAGAACATGAACTTTTAATGGCAAAGAAATAATTACAAAATGAAATAAAAAAACACCCATCTGCGTGCAATTTTACAAAAATGGCCTGAGAAACAGATCTACTTTGTGGGGCCCTATGCTGCTATGCATGAAGACTATTACAATGAATGCATTGTCTTACACAAAAGAATACCATACAATCCAGTGTAGACTGATTTCAAGAAGTCCTCCCTAGTGGAAGGGCAATTTTAACAAACATACAGGCCCAAATAAGCTTCATACACAGTGTAAAAATTCCACAAAATGAATAAACATTCATGTATGTTTAATAGGAATTAGGAGTATCATAATTAAAAGTCAATTGTGTCATTTGTGTGGTTATTCATAAACTTGTATTACTTTGTTATCAGGTGTTAAAAAATATGAATATTTGTAAACACACCCACCCATTTAGATTAGTCCCTGCTCATTGCAGTGGAACAGACATACAGTACAGTTGCTGTGGACTGGTCATAATCCATGGGCAGTGATGTCCATGCATGCCTTTACCAGATAAGAAAATCATTATCAATAAAATTTTAATTAATGAACCACCGGATTGTACCGTGTGCTTCATTAATTGAATTTTTGATGATTATGATTATTACTGTAAACAGTGTTTGAAATCTAATATCATTGCATCCATGGAAATATTGCCCACCTGTGGAAAGTGACCAGTCCAGGGCGGCTGCACTGTAGGCATGGGGGCTGGAGTGGGGAGGGGCACATGCCCTCCCCAATTTCATTCATGCTCCCCCTCTTCTGTTAACCCATATAATGAACATCCAAAAGACATTTTGTTATCTAGATATTTATGCTAGTTCACAACTTACATATTATGGACACAAATGGACACAGAGTCAAGCAGGAGTGAAACGTGTATGGGGTGGTGTGTTCTTTTTATTATTTATTTATTGGCGTTTTAGGTCACATATTTCTGCCCAACAGCTAATCATGACCACAACACTTTTATGGGTGGAGGAAGCCAGAGTACCCGGAGAGAACCACTGAGCAATGGCAAGCAACTGTCAACTCCCCAACATACTACACCAGTAGGGTTATCCTTGTTCGAAGACAGTGTGCCTTAGTACACAGCACCACCATGCCCCCACATGGGCAATGGGGGTAAAGTGTCTTGCCTAAGGATGTATTCTGATTATGTAAATAGATTTAAGTAGTATGTGCATGGTTTCAATGCAATATTTGAGAATTATGGGTGCTGAAGTAATAAGAGTGTCCTGAAAAATCTTCCCTTTGGTATTTAGTAGGTAGCTTGATAATGGTATTTGAAGCAACTTCACCTCAGTAAGCAACAGTGTGAATTGTTAATCACATAGTGACTTCTTAATTAGTTTTCTTTGTGGCTGTTGGCAACTGTCTTCTTCGTTATGACAGAAAAATTGTTATGGACCAAAATCATGACATGAGAAACAGTACTTTTCGGAAGTGGTAATTTTTTAGTCGCAACGATAAAAAAAAATTAAGATAAGACTTGCGACATGGTCAGCACTCATTGCTGACCAATGGGACTGACGATTAAAAGGATACTTACTTAAGTTTTCTACAATTATATAAAACACCAGCAATTGTAAAAAAAAAAAAAAACTCGTCACTTGAAGAAGGTGAAAACCTTGAAAACAAAAAAGTGTCAACAAATCACCATAAATTAGTGCCATTATCACAGGTGAAAGGGCTACTAAGTATACCGTATATATACAGCAGATGCAGAGTGTATTATCACTAAATCACCCACAGAGTGGAGATTTCACTCAAGCAATAATTCCAAATTTGTTACAAAGCATAACAAGTACAAGTTAAGCTCTGGGCAGCCAATGGACCTCTGGGTTAAACCTGGAGGTCCATTGACTCCACTGGCTGAAACATTGCTCATGTTTTTTGTCCATATGTACCTAATTTGAAAGTGATACTTTGGGTGATAATTCCACTCCACAAGTGATTTTGTTGCAATCCTCTCCCCATGTACTGTACATATACCAAATGCAAGCTGTAGCTTTGGGTGTACAGTCGAGTGATACTTATCACAGTATGCCACAAAATCCTAATAACATAAAGCCAACAATGGCAAAAGTTGCAAAACAATAAACAAAAAAAAAAATTAAAATTAAAAAAAAAAACTTTAGAGCTGCCGGAACTGAAAAGTTTGGCTGGCCAAAAGGCCGAGATAAAATCTGATGGGAGCTTTATTTTTATCAAATATTACAGTGATCTGTTTTAAGATACCCAGTTACCACTTGAGTGCTTCATCCATGCACAGACGAAGCCCATTAATAACCAATCTACCTACTATATACATGTACCAAGGGGTAGTTTTCGGTAACAACTCGTTTTACATGTATATATCTTGCATTTACTCAAATAAATCAAGTAATATCACGTAGATTGCTTCAAAGGGATCAATTAAATGTCTGCAATTATATTTAAACCTTTTTAAACAACCCTGACTTACTTTTTTTCTTTTCACCTCAGTATCTCCTGGTATACCTCAGTGTTTAGTGGAACCCTTTTCTGGGGGTGGTTTGGTTTGGATCAAATTGCCATAGGATGATTTGGGTTAAATTAGCAGCTAGTTTGGGTCAAATTGCTGGGGGACAGTTTGGATGCAATTCTCACTGATGACAGTATATTATAGAACACATGGAATGTGGATTTATTTATTTATTTATTGGGGTTTAGCAGCATTTTTGACAGTTAGGGTCACCTCGTGTCGGACAGTTTTATGGGTGGAGGAAGTTGAAGTCCCAGGAGAGAACCACCGAGCAAATGCCAGGCTCCCAAGATACTAACTCCACACGTGCAGGGTTAGCAATGGTTGAATACAAGTGCACTATCAATGTACTGTACTCCTTAGCACACAATGCCACTATGCCCGCAAATGGGCAATGGCGGGCGCAGTTTCTTTCCCACATCAGTCAGTGCAGATACGGTAAAATTTTTCAATTTTGTGAAAATTTCAATGGAAATTGTCTACTTTGGTAAATTCTTCTGGGGAAAAAATACTAAAGTACTAAAGGAAACAATTACATTGCATTACCAAAATAAAATTTAAATTTAGGGGTGAAACCACCCTCCTCCATCTGTGGGGCGAAATGACCCGAGGCAAGTGAGGATTTGTTTGAAACGACTTGAGGGGAGAATGGGAACTGGGCGAAATGACCCAGGAGCAACTTATCAGCAACGTATCACCTATTTTCAAGCAAACGTTTCATTATTATTTATTACACCTTAAAATTAGCATAATTAAAAAAATGCATTTCGTTTTGATTCTTGAACTTCACTAGCTATGTGTTCATGCATATCTTTATGAAATCACACCAATACATGTATAATCAACAAGATCGCCGGTTATATCTGTGTTTTTTTATGAAGGTACATCATGGAATCGGCGAATAGGACAAGTTACAACAAAATCAGTTCGATCTGAAATAACAAGATTATTTGCTGAGCATAATGAAAAACCTCTGAAAGGACAGAATACGAGTGATGTGCAGACATATAAATATCACACAAAGCTGAGATGCAAGTTGGGTTGCAACAGAAAACGAACGCATTTGACATTTTGTTTGATTGTTGATATTGGCCCAAAGTTTCCTTGAGGGGATAAGCTGATTGCAATTGTATCAGCACTTGTGAACCAGAAGTCACGTGTTTTTTCCCCTGAAATTTACTGTCCAATTCAAAATATCGCTTGACGGTATTAGAGAATTCTGTTCTGGGATGCATTGATCTGATTGGGTATGTGCAACCCCTTGTGGGCCTACGGCCCGATGGGGTTCCTATAATGCCACAAGTGGGAAGGCAGTTTGCAGATATTTTCTTTGTTTTACTGCTGGGGAATGACTCATTTGAAAGCCTTTCCCAAAAAACAACTGTTATCCCAAGTTTCACCGAAATCTGATAAGCAATGTTCAAGTTATAATGCAAACAGACATCAGTGTGCAGATGGACATACATACAGACAGACATATGGATAGTGTTCAAATGCAAGAGATTGTACCAGAGGTGCTGATATACCAGTGTCAAGGATAAGGCTGGGTCAGATGACAGACAAAATCTCTCACCTAATGGACCCTGCAACAAATCTCAGGACAAATTTTTTTTGTGTATAATCTTTGAAGTGTTCACAAACCCATTTTAGAACTCAAAACACCAGAGTAACTCTACAGGGTCATGTAATATTAAGAACAGCACTCCCCCACCCCCCCATCTCTCAAAATACTAAGATGGACATATTTTCAACACTATGCATACACGAGGGGTTTATCATCTTTGTTTTACAGTGGACAGAAATCCAATCCTGCAAAAATTGAGAGATCAACGTGCACTTGATAACAATAGTTTGTCAATCAGATCATCTTCATGTGAGATGTGAAATTATTGTCTTTGTTTTGCAGCAACATTAATTCCCACCCCCCCCCACCCCCCCCCCCCCCCCCCCAACTCAGTAGTAACTGTAAATGATGACTGGACCATCAAAGAGAACAAAGACATAATGCCACATGTGATGAGGTGATTTGAATAAATTTTCTTGCTTTTACTACAGGGACGTGACTCATTTGAAAGCCTTTCCCATAAACAATCTTCATTCCAAATTTTATTGAAATCTGATAACCCAAACCTGAAACATGAGGCAAACAGGCAAAAATTGGTATTTTATGAGACAAACAGCAGATTTTCAAAGTTAAAAAGTGGGACAAGTCTGAAAAGTGAAAAGTAATAAATATGATTGAGATCCGATAATCCAAACCCGATATACGAGGCGAACAGACAAAAAATAGGCTATTTTTGTATATTCAAAGGGCCATAATGCACAGAAAAAATATTTTCAACAGCAAAACGGCTGTTAGTCCTTAACGATCTTACATGTATGATAGTGAACATGTGTATGAAATTTCAATGAAATCTGAACAGTAATGTTCAAGTTATAATGCAGGCCGACATCTGAGTGAGGATGGACAAACATACAAACAGATGCATGGACAGACACGACACTGACTCATGGATAGGCGCAATCCAGTATACCCCACTTTTTTAAAAAAAACTGGGGGTATAATTAGCTATCTGAGGGCCAGTATGTCAGAGTACCGTACCAGTTTCCGAACTCCTTCGGGACATTGCTGCAGTCTTACATACCAATTATTGACCAAATACAGTTAAAACTAGAAGTCCTGTCACGAACTGTGCGCTTATCTAGGCCTAACTGCGCGTAGGAATTGCGCGTAATTGCCATATCGAATGGCACCCAAAGCACAGCAGGTTCGCCTGGTTACTCATCGCAAACACAGGCAATGTTTCTGCCAATGGACCTCCGGGTTACCCGGAGGTCCATTGGCTGCAACGTTGCTTGTGCACAGGCCATATGTGCAGAATTTGATAGCCCTACTATGGTCATAACGCGTAGATTAACGTGCAGATCGACGTGCTATTTGTGCGCATTTCATGACAGGACTTCTAGTTTTAACTGTACTTGTTCAGGATGTCATGCTAAAGGGCTGACCACAGGCAACAATTAACTAATTGTGGGCCATAACACCACTCAGTTTGGCTGAACTGTACCAATTTTCGAACTCCTTCAAGACATTATTATGAAAGTCTCACATAGCAAATATTGACCAAATCCTTTGATAAGTGTGTAGGTCACAGTGCGAATGAGCTGAAAACAGGAAAACATTAACTAATTAAGGGCTATAAGTTTGTTCAGTATCGCCAAGCGGTACCAGTTTTCTAAGATGCTGTTAAGAAAGTCTCACATACCAAACGTTGACAACATCCATTGAAATTTGACGTCATCATACTACCGACGTGAAAACAGGAAAAAATCAACAAATTAAGGGTCATAACTCTGCTTAGTATAGCCGAAACATACCAGTTTTTTTAACTCATTCAAGACATTAAGAAAGTCTCACATACCAGTACTGAATCAAATCTACTGTTATTTGTTCCAAGTTATTGTGCAAACAATCTGAACACAGGCAAAAATTAATGAATTAAGGGTCATAACTCTGTATGGAGTCATTTTCTGGATTTTTCTAGCATTACAAAATTGATTTTCTATTAAATGAAAGTGTCAATGACACTAGCTCAACATGTGTAAGACATGTACATGTATAGTATGTGACATAGCAATGACACATATCTAGGTAATGACTTGATAACAAAAATACATGTAAAGTATTGTAAAGGTCTTACCTAAACACTGACCATAGCTTAAGCCTGTAACAAATGTACAGGTGAAGTATTGTGAAGGTGGGTGACAGTTAGATGTTAAACTAGAAAAGAAATCTCCATAGGGTTAATGTTACATTGGGGATCCTTGTATGGTGCATCATAAGCCAAATGTTAGCAATTGTTTTGGTCTGTTTGATTCAAACCCTTCTACGGTTGATTCCAACTAATTAAAAAATATTTGTCCAGTCCTTCTTAAAATACAGGTATTTGAATTTTCTATCTTTAGCTCATAGGGTTCCCACAGGTGAGGTTTTATTTTTCTCATTGGAAACAGAAAACTGGGTTGTGCTAATAATGTTTACGCTCCCCAAACAATCCCAAATATTAACACAGCGGAGCCCAAAAGCAATTGTTACCATCCCATGATGATAACAAATGTAGTCCTAGAAGTTCTGTACAAAAAACTGATTGGACCTAATTTTGGTATAAAATGGCCACTGGCAGCCATCTTGAATTTCAGACCGCACCCCAAAAGTCTCGTTCTCGTCCCAAGGTGATAACAAAGGTACCCAAGAAGTTTTGAGAAGATTGATTCATAAAAACAGCATCTAGCCCGAGTCGTATTAACATGTACACTTACTGTGTATAAGTCGTGCTGAATAAATCAAAGTTCATCTAATTTGCATAATTTCTGCACGAGAAGAAAACCTGTATTATATGTAATGTATTCCATGTTACTGAACATTAATGCAAAAATATATTCAAATTAGAACTTTCGTACTGAAGTTCTGTACAAAAAACTTATTGCACTAATTTCTGTACAAAATAGCTGCCGGTGGCCATCTTGAATTTCGGACTCCACACAAAAACACTCATTCTTGCCCCACAGTGATAACAATGGTACCCAAGAAGTTTTGTAAAGATTGGTTCATAAATACGGCCTCTAGCCCAAGCCATATAGAAGTTCTGTACAAAAAACTGATTGTACCTAATTTCGGTACAAAATGGCCACTGGCAGCCATCTTGAATTTTGGACCGCACCCAAAAACACTCGTTCTCATCCCAAGGTGAAAACAAAGGTACCCAATATGTTCTGTGGAGATCAGTTCATAAATACAGCCCCTAGCCCAAGTCGTATTGACGTGTACTTACTGTGGACAAGTAGCACTGAATAAATCAAAGTTCATCTAATTTGCATAATTTCAGCACGAGAAAAAAACCTGTATTATATGTGATGTATTCCATGTTACTAAACATTCATACAAAAATTTATTCAAATCAGAACTTTCAAACAGACGTACTGTACAAAAAACTGATTGCACTAATTTCAGTACAAAATGAATGCTGGTGGCCATCTTGAATTTTGGACTGCACCCAAAAACACTCGTTCTCGTCCCACAGTGATAACAAAGGTACCCAAGAAGTTTCGTAAAGATCGGTTCATAAATACTACCTCTAGCCCAAGCCATATTGAATTGATGACGCCGGACAGATGGGCAGACGGACGACGGGCCCTGGCATAACCTCAAATTTGACTATGTCAAACAAAGTTGAGCGAAAAATGGGGAGTATCCAGAGTATCACATGGCAAAAAACTATTTGTAAAAGACTCACCCTTTCAAGGACAATGGGACAGCGTTGGCATTTTGAATTCCTGTGTTTGTTGTTCTTATGAAATATTATTTTATTATTATCAATTATTGTACAAATACGGTACCGATAGCACACTTTCAGGAACTGCTGATGTCCAATGTCGACTGTGTATCAGTGCGTGAGGTGCACACATACTTTTGGGGTTCTATACACCACATCCTTCAATTTGCTATATAATTTGTGTAAATTTATTTGGAATTTATAGAATTTCAGACTTAGGAATTCCATAGTATTGTTTTGGCCTTAGTTATGGTGTTTTATAAGTAATGGGCAATTTAGTTTTAAAAAAAAGGTCCATGAAGATTCAACCACAGGATGATTCAGCCCTCATACTTTTTCTGAGAATATTTGGTCTCTGACTCTCAGTCGTGGTCAAATCTCAACAACTCAGAGGTCAAATCTTCACAGAATTATTTTTTTTAAATGTTCTATGTATTTTTTCTATAGTTGTTTTTAAGGATTCATGATTACTAATCATAACAAAATTGTATAATATGAAATAAACCTTAATGAAGCTGGAACAAAAAAAACTTTCCCAAAACAAGATGCGAGGTTCTGTTTGAATCCCACCTGCCGCAACTGTACAAAGGTGTACTGCACATTGATGATGTACTTGTCTTCAACCAATGTTAACCATACTTGTTTGGAGTTACTATGTTGAGGAGCCTGACAGTTGCTTGCCATTGCTCAGTGGTTCTCCCCAGGTAATCTGGGTTCCTCCCCTAGTAAAACTATCCAACATGAGGTGACCCTGGCTGTAAAAAGTGTTGTTAAACCCGAATAAATAAAGAAATCAAATTTGCTGAATCCAAGACTTCTGAATGATGGTTTTGATTGGGGTGGGAGAGGGGGTGGTTTTGGTTATACAGTGGGGCCCACTTAATTGGATATACCTTAATTGTATATCCCTGTTAATTGAATATAATTTCCCAACACAAAACCATTTACCAAGCCTCAAGTACAAATTTCACCTGTTAATTGAATATACGTTATACAGTAATCTCCTGTTAATTGAATAAGAAATCTTGTAACATGTTGAGAAATTACCCTGACTCTTCACACTTTTCCTTTGGTTACAGACCAATTTGGCCTCAGTACATCAAATACAGGCATTTAATCTATTATGTCTTGTTTGACAGAGATCATGAAGATCTGTCAAACAAAATATAACAGAATAATTGCAAAGTTTATCTCTGGAATACAGGAAAGAGATACAATCCCTGTTAATTAAATACTCCTGTTAACTGAATAATTTTCATTGGCAAAGTGGCTCCTCAATTAACAGGGTTCCACTGTACAGCAAAAACAAATATCACAAACTAATAATGAAACTACGTACTTGAGAAATGGCCCCAAGTCATTACGGCCCCAGTCATTACGGCCTCAAGTCAATTCAGCCCCAATATACAGTTAAAACTAGAAGTCCTGTCATGAAATGCGCGCAAATAGCACGTCGATCTGCACGTTAATCTACGCGCTATGACCATAGTACAGCTATCAAATTCTGCACATATGGCCTGTGCACAAGCAATGTTTCGGCCAATGGACCTCCGGGTAACCCGGAGGTCCATTGGCAGAAACATTGCCTGTGCTTGCTATGAGTAACCAGGAGAACCTGCTGCCCTTTGGATGCCATTCCATAAGACAATTGCGCGCAATTCCTACACGCAATTAAGCCTAGATAAGCGCACAGTTCGTGACAGGACTTCTAGTTTTAACTGTACCAAGTCATTTCGGCCTATATAAATATTTTTAAATATCGTTTGAATTTTAACATTTTTCTATTTACAGTTAAAACTAGAAGTCCTGTCACGAATAGTGCGCTTATCTAGGCTTAATTGCGCGTTGGAATTGTGCACAATTGCCATATCGAATGGCATCCAAAGCACGACAGGTTCTGGTTACTCATAGCAAACGCATGCAATGTTTCTGCCAATGGACCTCCGGGTTACCCGGAGGTTCATTGGCTGAAACAATGCCTGTGCACAGGCCATATGTACAGAATATGATAGCTTTAATTGGGTCATAACGCGCACATTAACGCGCATATCAACGTCCTATTTGTGCGCATTTCATGACAGGACTTCTAGTTTTAACTGTAATTGTTTTTCAACATTTATACCTCAAATAGATATTCAGGTATACATATGATAATGGTATTCTTTCATGCCTAGTAGATTTTCTTTCATGATGAATAAATGAATAAAAAGTTTCAGCACGCCAAAGGTGCACATGGACAATGTGGGATTTGAAATCCCTTGCGCCCTGAATAATTTTATTTTATTTGCTTATGAATCCACAAGAGTCGGAAGCGAGGGTCTGAAATGACTTTGAGGCTGAAAAGAATTGGGGCCGAAATGACTAGATACCATTCTCACAGATGAGAGACGTTAATTATTACAGAACACAGCAAATGTGAATTTACTGCAGAGATGATTGCTCGACGATATACATGTATATTAATATTTGTTTTTAATAAATATTGAGCAATATATTAATACTTTTTCTAAGAATTATTTTTTAGGAGTTAAAACGAATATCGTAGCATATCTAAAATATCCTAACAGATGTGTACTGCTTTTCTTTTGGACGAATCTTCCCTGGGCCGAGTTTTCCCAAGGCCGAATCTTCTTCCAGTTCCCGAATAAAGATGACATGCCATTTTCATTGCTGGTAGATATCCAAAAAGGTTATTATTTTCCATTTTTTGGTATTCGGAACTGCAGAGTACTGTTCAGAAATGCAGATGACACCAAAAAGTAACACATTATTACTTTGTTTTGATTTGTGGCGGGACCGAAAGCAAACTGTCAGTATCATTTTTTTTTTATTACACCGATTTCGTCCGTTAACCAAATCGTCCACTGCAATTTTACCCAAGTCGTCCGCTGTAATTTTACCCAACTTGTCCGAAACTCGTCCACTGGGGGAAAGTATCAAAGTATTGTATTTTGAATCATTTTTTATTTATATAATAATTTTATTGTATACTTTATTGTATATTATCTATTGTAATATATCCTAATTTACCTCCTTGCATTAAAATTTCATACACTTACACGAAATTCTGAAAACAGAAATGTCAGAATACACTACTCAGCCATCTAATTAATTTTGACACTGTTTAACGCGGCTGTAATTACCTTTTATTCAATGGATTACCTATAATAATTATATTATTACAGCAAAAGTTCTTAAAGTATATGTACGTTACATTTAGTTCCGCAACATTATCTTATATTTTGCCATTATTCATTGAAGATCGCCACCAGTGCTTTACAGTGAATAATTGCAAAATTATTAGCAAATGTATTATAAGAATTAATTGTATTAAGAAACGCATCAAAATTCACGTTATATTAGCTTCCGCAACGTAATCTTATAATTTTGCAATTATTCATGGAAGAGCGGCACCAGCACTTTACAATGAATAACTGCAAAATTATTAGCAAATGTATTACAGGAATTAATTATAGTAAGAATGCATCATAACTTGTTATAATTATATTAAGAAATGCATCAAAACTTGATACATGTATATTAAGTTCCATAACATAATCTTATAATTTTGGCATTTATTCATTGAAAAATATTTGCTATGCTATGCTGTTAATGTTATTATCTTGTGTACTGTATACAGGGACCGATCAGGACTATTTAAAATACGCTCTAGCCTCGGAGCCTATTTTTTTCAATTCAAGCGCCAGATTTCAATTTACGGAGTCACACTGCTGTTTGTAACACACACTGCAAGTATGTAATAGCTCTCATCATTTTCATTTAGTACACTATAGCAAACATTAATCTTCACTGTGGTTTCTGGTAAAGTCTTGGCTGCCTATTTAGGCACCCAAGACTTGATCAGAAACCACAGTGAAGATTAATGCTTGGTAATTAAGACTTGAAGTATTAACTTAAGCACTCTACAACAATGATAAATGATAATCATATATATAATACATGTAAGAGTGTCTCTCTCGATTATCCATCGAAAGAATATCAAAATATGATCTGAGAAGTTACGCGCCAACTGAGAAGCCTATTTCTGAGATTTAAGAGCCAGGTCCTGATGTTTCAGAACCAAATACGCACTGGCGCATGCCCAGGTCGGTCCCTGGTATAAATATCATTATTCCGCTTGATACTGAATAAATATCATTAATTTTATTTTCCATGTTTTTATGATATTCAAACCCTTGGCGAACGAAGTGGGTAAAATTGCAAGCAGCCTAATTGTGCAAAATTGCTAGCGGATGATTCGGTGCGCTGGCGGACGAAATGGGTAAAATTGTAAGCGTACGACTCGGCTTGCGGACGAAACGTCCATGTCCCTTTTTTTCAAGCAAAATTTTCCAACACCTTAACATTTGGAATAATTCAAAAACTGCGTTTCTATTCGTTTTGATACTTTACAAGATACGTGTCAATGCATATCTGTATACAATCGCCCCAATATAACAACAATTATCAGTTATATTATCGGCTATATCATATATGTGCGTTTTTTTTTTTTTTCAATTAAGGTTATCACTGCCACTGGCAGACAAGTTGCAACGAAATCAGGAGAGATTGATCTGAAATCACGAGATCATCAGCTAAAAATATTGACAAACCTCCAGAAGGACAGAATTCGAGTAATAAGAATAATAACACTTTGACCGGCCGCTGATTTGTCGCGGTTCTCGGATGAGAAGACCTTGGTTTCCCCTAATTATTACCACTTTGCAGGGCGTTTCCAAGTGCATTAATTATACAATAACATGATTTTCGAGGGCGTTGTGCTCCATTATCGGACCGGCATCGGTGATTAGCAGCCCAGGTAGTCATTAGAGGCCAGAGGCGATAGCCGAGGGCCGCTAATGACTGCCGGGCTGCTAATCACCGATGCCGGTCCGATAATGGAGCGAAACGCCCGAGAAAATCATGTTATTATTATTATTATCAACATATGGCTGCAGTCACTATATAAATACTACTATTATTATCACACTCATCGTGGCATTATGACTTCTTCTACCACACACAAGTACAAATTCTGACATGAAACAAAACTTTGACAATAACATTATTCATTTTCTCAATAACACACATTAATTTATTTAACTTTCAACAATTAATACAGTTAGGTCAGAAATCGCATTGTTTGTTCCTTTTCGCCAACCAATCTGTGAATTTCTTGAGACCATATACCGTAGCCCGGTTAGTATTCTTTGGCCTCGATTCGTTTTCCATTCGCTCTAAATCTCCTTCACTTAGTTCTGACGATTGAGAAAGAGAGTTCGACATTTCTAAAATTTCTGACATTTATCGTCTGGAATGTTTACAAACAAAGTTAAGCGTGACGTCACATCCGACTAGTCAGCGGTCGCTAATGGCTATAAATAGCCGCAGGTCCCCGTTTTTACCGCAGGCTACCGCAGGTCCCTCAAAATTACCGCAGGTCCCTTGTTTTTCTGGGTATTATCTTTGTTTTAACTAACAGTTCGAGGCAACTGTCGTCTCGTTGATATTTGGGGGGTATTTTACACCAAAAATCAATAATAACGGAGCGTATTTTTCTATTTACGCTATATAAACAACATTAACCCAACATATGCCTATGTACACACTACAGGAAGATCACCAGTACAACACTCCTCCCCTGCCTGTTTAGAGCTATTTACATTTATAATTGAACAGATGGGGGTCTTGATGTCCAAACGGGTGGACATACAAATTATCTACAACCAATAGATTATTTACAAGAAGTCAGTGTCGTACTGGTAAGCTATTAAAATATACAAAACTGTTGGGAAATGACAACAATCACCCCTTAACACATTTAGAAACAAATCGTGTAGCCAGAAATGAATATTCGCAAAAGCTCATACTACAAAAGTGAGTTCAACAGAACACTTGTGTAATCATCGACAGATTCATGAACTGGAGCATGACAAGGTAGCAGAAATCACCTCCCTGTCAGACCTGTCCAGCCACTAAAACTGTCGACAATTAAAATGAAAATGAATGCTGAGCCATGAATAAACATTTGAGACAAAAGTGATTTGCGCTTTTTACATAATTTAGCAGATTGTCAGGGCAAAGCCAGCCTAAATATAGGGGCAAGGGGCCTCATATTTAAAGATATTGTAAGTTCAAAATATATTCCGCATCAAGGCGAAAAACCCACGTGAATTTCACTTCTCTGTAAAGCTGGACATAGAAAAAACACACGTGGTGTATATCCAGCTTTAGCGCAGGGACCCAGGGGAGAAACGGTATGTTAGATAAGGTCTACTCTCGTTTAGTTTCTACAGTAGTCGGAGTCTTACGAGACGTAATCGGTTTTCGTCACGGCTAATTGAGAAACGAGGTTCTAAAAGATAGAAATGTCGTGTCATCATAAGTTATAACAATCATGGCAAGAACGAATCGGTTTTCTAGACAAGTGAAGTCACGCATGAGATAACTTGTATTGATTCTGCCTCGATACACGTCATCTCCCACCGTTTTGACAGGTGGACAGATGAGCGTCGGTCCACCTGACAGTTTAGGGTAAAAAGTATATATATACCTGGAAGAGCAGAGCATTAGACACACACTTGGGGTCACACACACGTTGGTGAAGTCCAGGACAGGCGGACTCTGTTTCCTGGCATAAGGGTACCTTCGATCACAGGACCCTGAAACGGCTGGAATCGCCAGAGAGGGCATTCCATGATTGATTTAGTTTAACGTTGATAGGCGGCTACGGGGCCGAATTCGTGAGAAGGAACACCCCAGGTGGAACGTATAAGTTTAGATTGTCGAGTAGCAGGTATCGTCCTGCAATAGTCAGAAGTGTAGGTTAATTGTATTGTGCGTATTAACCCTTTGAAGCGTCAGCCTGATTGCGTTCTGAGTAGTTTATTTTGCTTTCGGAACATCGTAATACCGACTGAAGATCGGTGTGAGTGACAATTTCGCCCTAGCACAAAAGGGGCATTTGTGAATCGTGAATTCAACCAGGAACGGTGGATATTTCAATAGGACTTTCACGGAGGACTTTCAAAAGGCGCATAAGGTATGAGTAGACAATATCTGACCCAAATCAGAAGTACGGTGGTTTATAGATGACGAACATTGCTGGTCGGAACCCTCCGACAGCCAGAGGTACAGTTACGCACAGACGTTGACATTTGAGCCTAAGCGGGTGAAGCTCTTATGGCGAGCTCACAGTAATAACATTTCAGATTTGTGAAGCTCTTATGGCGAGCTCACGGTAGTAACATTTCCAGTGTGTAGACTATAGTGCCAGTACAGGGCTATAGAATGACTATATGATTGTTTAGAATTATTTAACCGTAGTGACCCATTTTCTGTGAAAAGAATTGAATTGTTGATTGTTGAAATATTGAAACGGATTTATTTTTATGTGTAAATAAAAGAATCGTTGTTACTTTAAATCATTCTTTCCATTATACAGCCTGAAGTGATTAGGAATCACACCTAACGGAAATCGAACCTATTTCAGGACAATTTGGCAGAGAAGGAATCACGGCGTCGGTCTAACTCAGCTCTCTGCGCCGAGTTCGCGACACTTGGATTCCGACCCTCCACGTTGGTCTAATTTTTCCCGCAACTTCATCAGCGGGACTAAATAACCCCACGTCAGCCCAGGCCTTACGGGGCCTCAGGTGTTCCCTGACATTGATTGGCGAGCGCTACCAGGATATTTCTAAAAGGTAAAAAATGGCTATATGGAAATTTTGTTTTATTTTAATGGCGGTTCTGTTTAGGTTTTGACGCGTTCGGTCAGTTGATGCCGTTCAAGGGTTTAATATCGCAATACAGTAGTCCCCAAAAGGATACTTAATAGCCACTATAACTGCGGTAGGTTTCAGAATATTTGGTGCGTTTAATTACGTTAAATTACAGAGGTAAATTAAGATTAATTGCCATATTTTTTTTTCTTTTCCTTCTTCGTTCTTTCTGACGAGTGTTGAAGATAGAAAGAAAAAATCAAAATGGATGTTGTTACACCCCTCGCCCAACTGGTATCATTAGGCAAGGAAATGGGCCTTGAGGGGGCAGAACTTCATAAGTTCGTTAAAGATGAGCAGAAACGTGAGGCCAAGGAGATTGCCTTACGTAATGACGCAAGAGAGAGAGAAGCCCAATTAGAACGAGAGCGTGAGAAAGACGCAAGAGAGGCGAGGGAGAGAGAAGCCCAATTAGAACGAGAGCGTGAGAAAGACGCAAGAGAGGCGAAAGAGAGAGAGATTCAATTAGCAAATGAGGCGAGAGAGAGGGAAGCCCAATTAGCAAGGGAGGCAAGGGAGGCAGAGCGAGAGCTCGAACAACAGAGGCACGAGAGAGAATTAGAGCTCCTCAGAGCAAGGGCCGATGTGGAGAATGAAAGTCGGCGCTCAGGGGATGGGAGTGCAGGGGTAGCAATTCATGCCCCACGCCCCCATCTCGCTCATTTCAATGAAAACACAGATGACTTGGACTCGTACTTGGAGAGGTTCGAGCGTTTTGCCTCCAGTCAAATGTGGCCAGAAGACACATGGGCTATGTGCTTGAGCCCTTTGTTGTCAGGTAAAGCCCTCGAGGCTTATACCAGTATGCCTCCTGCACTTCTTAACGACTACAGTGAGCTGAAGAATGCCATCCTTCGGAGATACCAGCTCACTGAAGAAGGATTCCGGACCAAGTTCCGAGAGATTAAGCAGGAGAAGGGAGAAACAGTACCTCAGTATTTTGCCCGAGCTAGGCGGTACTTTGACCGCTGGACTGATCTCGCAGAAGTGAATGAGTCATATGGAGCCCTGCGAGATCTATTTCTCCGGGAGCAGTTTTTAACTACATGCTCCAAGGAGTTGGGCCTGTTCATCAAGGAAAGGGGTCCGCCCACCTATGATGAGATGGCAACTGTGGCAGAACGCTACATCGAGGCCCACGGTGGGAGTGTAAACGCACCCAAATCGGCTAGGGGTGGGGCAAACGGGTTGGCAATGGCACCCGTAAGGCAACACCACCCCGATCCTCCTGCGTCGCAGACCAGCCGGAAGGGGGGCGCTCCCAAGGACACCACTTGTTTTATCTGCAACAAGCGGGGTCATATTGCCAGGGACTGCTGGCAGAAGCAGGTAAGGACCACTGGGAACATTAGGCCACCCCAGCAGGGGGCCTGGAACGCAGCACCAAGGGGTTGGAAGCAAGGTGACCGCGTAGATCCAGGGCCCAGTAGACAGACGGCAGCGTTCTGTCAAACCATCGGTCCAGAACACAACCCCCTCCGGGAATGTATACAAGAGGGAGAATTAAGGCTGGAAGGCGGGAAGGTTGTCCCGATAATAAGTGGCATGTGTGAGAGGCTCACAACTTCGCAGGAGAAGGTTGATATGCCAGTGTACCCAGGGTATGTGGGACAAAGGGAGATCCGTCTGCTCCGGGATTCTGGGTGCTCCTCTGCAGCGGTTAGAAGGCAACTGGTTGACGACAAGCAATTGTTGGGGCGTGACCATTTGTGTATTTTGATAGATGGGACCGTTAGAAGGTTCCCCATCGCGAGGATAACTGTGGATACCCCATTTTATTGTGGCGAATTGGAAGCCATGTGCATTGAATCACCTGTGTATGACCTGGTCATAGGTAATATCCCAGGGGTGAGGGCAAGCCCTGATGAGTTATGGTCCAGGGGTAGGGGGCCAAGTGAGGGCCCAACGAGTAAGGAAGGGAAGGTTCCCAGGGGGAACCAATCCGACGGTCCAGGGGATGGCCCCTACGCGACGAAATGTCGGAAAGTTTCGGGAGGGACGACTCCTGTCCAATTAAGGAGAAGGGGCCGCAGGCGGTCCAGGCTAAACGCCAAACAGCGAGGGAACTCAATGGGGTCATTGGGGAAAGACCCTCAAGCAAATTTATGTGGGGGAGTTGAGCGCCCCAAGAAGTCGGTGTCACTCGTGTGGAGAGGGGAGGCCAGACCCACGCAAATGGCTGGGCAAACTCCCCCAGAATTGAGAGGGCACGGGTCAGCACAAGTTGAGGGTGTTGAAGTGGATGGGACCGCTAAGGTGGGCGCGCAGGGGACCGAGAAAAGGGTCCACAAATCAAAGGAGAAGCATCCTAGGTGGCGGAGACCACGTAGAGAGTGCCGGGGGCGCACAGCGCCCAATGTGCGCAAGAAGTCGTCGCAATGGACCGGGGAGTCGACGGCACAAGGGCCAAGGACGACCAGTGTCGTTCGAACGACGGTAATCGCCGGGACGAGTGAGCCTGGGGGATATAGCGCCAAGGGAAGCTCTTGGGAATGCGACAACGACAGGGTATGGGGACCCTGGTGGAATACCCGTAGAAATGGCGGGGCGAGAAGTAGGGGTGTGTCAAGGGTTACCCAAGGGGATACTGGGAACCGGGCCCCTACCAATGGTCGGTGGTTATAAAGAAGCAATAGTTGGGTGGCTGCGGGCCTGGTGTCTGGGACGGGGGCTCCAGTCGCAAATATTTTTGTTGGTGAGGTGATGGGCTTCGTAAACTCGGTGTTAAGGCCCGGAGGAATTTTCTTATTTTAGTATTATTATTGCTTTGACTGCTGACTAGAGTTGGTTGTGAGTGCGAATGTGAGATACACTGCCCTGTCTGTCGCGTGTGCGTGGACGGGGAGCCTGTGTGTCGAGTTTGTAAGTATGGGATGCACAAACCCGGTGTTAAGGCCCGGGGAAACCGCGCTTGTTTTTATTGACGAGAGTTTGTTGTGAGTGTGAGGCACACTAACCCCGTCTGTCGCAAAGGCGCGGTCGGGAAATCTGTGTGTTGAATGTGTGAGTGTGTGCGTCACAATTTTAATCCCCTGGTTGAGCTTTGCGAGGGTGAGGCTCAACATAATGCAGGGGTCGTTTGCCCCGTCACAAGACATAGGGGAATGGGAGGCGAAGTTACACTCCGTTGGAATTAACCCAACTGACGCAAAGGCGCGGACGGTGTTACTCGTCGGAGTGAGTGCCAAGTGAACTGTTTGCAAAATGGGCGAACGTGTATAAAAATGTGTATGTTTAGGTGTAAATATATAGTATTACAGAGAGAGAGAGTGCTGCAAATCTGAGGATAAGGCTACTCCCCATATCATATGTAAACCCGCAAGACGGGAGCATGTGGTAGCGTGTGTGTCGTGGGAATCGACATGGCCGACGCATGAGCCCGGTCATGAACCCCCACGACCACGAGGGTACAGTTTTGTAGTCTTGAACATGATGGTAGATTGTAAAAGGGTGTGAGAGGCGAGCGTGCGTGGCTTTGCCCCTTGCGTTTTAAGAGATACACAGGGTGTTTCTCTCGGGAAGGGAGTTGTCAGGGCAAAGCCAGCCTAAATATAGGGGCAAGGGGCCTCATATTTAAAGATATTGTAAGTTCAAAATATATTCCGCATCAAGGCGAAAAACCCACGTGAATTTCACTTCTCTGTAAAGCTGGACATAGAAAAAACACACGTGGTGTATATCCAGCTTTAGCGCAGGGACCCAGGGGAGAAACGGTATGTTAGATAAGGTCTACTCTCGTTTAGTTTCTACAGTAGTCGGAGTCTTACGAGACGTAATCGGTTTTCGTCAC
The DNA here is from genome assembly GCA_031216915.1 of Pictodentalium vernedei. NCBI lineage: Eukaryota > Metazoa > Mollusca > Scaphopoda > Dentaliida > Dentaliidae > Pictodentalium > Pictodentalium vernedei. Next base: position 874,947,752 of record CM062297.1, on the reverse strand, counting down.
GGCTAATTGAGAAACGAGGTTCTAAAAGATAGAAATGTCGTGTCATCATAAGTTATAACAATCATGGCAAGAACGAATCGGTTTTCTAGACAAGTGAAGTCACGCATGAGATAACTTGTATTGATTCTGCCTCGATACACGTCATCTCCCACCGTTTTGACAGGTGGACAGATGAGCGTCGGTCCACCTGACAGTTTAGGGTAAAAAGTATATATATACCTGGAAGAGCAGAGCATTAGACACACACTTGGGGTCACACACACGTTGGTGAAGTCCAGGACAGGCGGACTCTGTTTCCTGGCATAAGGGTACCTTCGATCACAGGACCCTGAAACGGCTGGAATCGCCAGAGAGGGCATTCCATGATTGATTTAGTTTAACGTTGATAGGCGGCTACGGGGCCGAATTCGTGAGAAGGAACACCCCAGGTGGAACGTATAAGTTTAGATTGTCGAGTAGCAGGTATCGTCCTGCAATAGTCAGAAGTGTAGGTTAATTGTATTGTGCGTATTAACCCTTTGAAGCGTCAGCCTGATTGCGTTCTGAGTAGTTTATTTTGCTTTCGGAACATCGTAATACCGACTGAAGATCGGTGTGAGTGACAATTTCGCCCTAGCACAAAAGGGGCATTTGTGAATCGTGAATTCAACCAGGAACGGTGGATATTTCAATAGGACTTTCACGGAGGACTTTCAAAAGGCGCATAAGGTATGAGTAGACAATATCTGACCCAAATCAGAAGTACGGTGGTTTATAGATGACGAACATTGCTGGTCGGAACCCTCCGACAGCCAGAGGTACAGTTACGCGCAGACGTTGACATTTGAGCCTAAGCGGGTGAAGCTCTTATGGCGAGCTCACAGTAATAACATTTCAGATTTGTGAAGCTCTTATGGCGAGCTCACGGTAGTAACATTTCCAGTGTGTAGACTATAGTGCCAGTACAGGGCTATAGAATGACTATATGATTGTTTAGAATTATTTAACCGTAGTGACCCATTTTCTGTGAAAAGAATTGAATTGTTGATTGTTGAAATATTGAAACGGATTTATTTTTATGTGTAAATAAAAGAATCGTTGTTACTTTAAATCATTCTTTCCATTATACAGCCTGAAGTGATTAGGAATCACACCTAACGGAAATCGAACCTATTTCAGGACAATTTGGCAGAGAAGGAATCACGGCGTCGGTCTAACTCAGCTCTCTGCGCCGAGTTCGCGACACTTGGATTCCGACCCTCCACGTTGGTCTAATTTTTCCCGCAACTTCATCAGCGGGACTAAATAACCCCACGTCAGCCCAGGCCTTACGGGGCCTCAGGTGTTCCCTGACACAGATACAGAACAATCATCCCCTAAAACCAGAGTGAAAATAAAACAGATTTCCAGTTGGAAACTTCTCTTATTGCTGAAATGGAAAGTGTGAAGAGTGATTTTCAGTTAACCAGGCATTATTTCTTTTCGAGGGGGGGGGGGGGGGGGGGGGGGGGGGGGGATTCTGTTTACAAATATAATTTTTTGTTATCATGCATTGAAAATTACCGGCAGTGATTTTCAATGCATGATAACAGAAAAAAATAAGATTTTTAAACAGGCATTATTGTTTCTTTTTTACATTATTTTCGATTGTACATGTCAAATTATTTCTATTCTCACACTATTCAACAGGTTGCTAATTACATGTATTGATCTAAAGGGGAACGGGTCAACTCGCCCTCGGGTCAACTCGCCCCCGGGTCATGTCACCCCGGGTCAACTCGCCCCGGGTCAAGTCGCCCCCAGTTAAAAAAACATAACTCTAGTTATATCAGCAATTTTTTTTTATTTTAATACTATAATCTATTATTTACAATAATATTATGAAGTCCAGCCAGACCAGCATTTTTTATTTCAATAATATATATTTTATTATTTTACAATATAAATTACAATATAAAGTTGGTTACAGCACTCGTACAAAACACGTAAAGACACATTTATACTAATTAAACATGAAAATGTATTGAAATCGCCGAGAAATATATGACGAACTATGGGGAAGGAAAACCTATTTCCTTTTCGCCGAGGAATGGGGAGACGTTTGTTTTTTCCGAAGTTCGAGAAAATGTATTGAAACTATTAGAGAGTGGGCTCTATTCGTTTCCAGCTCGGCGATTGTAGAGGTTTGAGTCCCACCATGGTGGCGAGCCAGAATGTAATGTTGTGCGATGGCAAATTTAAGGGAAGAAGAGAAAAGAAAACCAAACAGCAACGCCGGTTTGGTAGCGGCCCCGGTATATGATAAAAGTGATGCCTAATCAACCCTTTGAAAACATGATGAAATGATCAAATAAACACCAACTGGTATGTGATTACTGTGAAAACAAACATCTTGACTGTTAACAAAAAAAATAATTCATCAAAGATGTTTTTGAAGAACCGCTATTCAGTTTGAGTAATTCGTGTCAACTCGGTCCCTGTAGATTTGTTTTTTATTCAATCATTGTATCGTCTGCCTTCAAGATGTTAGCATGTTGTGTTTATGTGCTCCCTGTTATTCCATGAGTTTTCTATGAAAGGATTTACGTTTTTGATTCTTGGATTTTTTAAAAGGATGATTAAGGCGAGTTGACCTGGAACCTAATCGGCCACCTCTCTTACTCCCCGTTTCATTTGTTTGTTATCAAGGTGGATTTACGGTATCAGGTGAGTTCGGCCCATTGCAAGTTCGGCCCAAGTGAGTTCGGCCAAATTGGTGAGTTCGACCCCCTAAAAGTGAGTTCGGCCCAACTAAAAGTGAGATCGACCCAGATGAAACTATCAATAAGGCATTACTAATTTGGGAATTCTATTGAAGTGAATTCGGCCCTTTCTTTAATAAATTATAAATTGAGTTGTTTTTTTTTAATTCAATTGATTCAGAAGAAGAAGAAGAATGAAAGGTTTTAGCGCGCCGAAGGCGTGCAGGGACGACGTGGGATTTACAAATCCCCTGCGACCCGGTTAACCTTATTTTATTTCACTTGGATCACACAGGCCTAAGAACAAAGCCTTGCAAAAACAACACACTCTATGATGAATATTGTTTGTGAATGGCAGTACTTGATTGATGTTGCGCGTCCTCGAGTTCACATCACGAGTGAATATGATTTATCAAAGTTTCACTAAAACAACACATGCCATAGAAATATATAAAACCCATGCTGTTTGAGGTTTTGGTCATCAAAAGGAAGGATAACTACAGTACGTGGAGAGTGGATTGTAACTAAAACACCCGCGGAGTGAAGTTGTCACCCAAGCTATAACTTTCAAATTTTGTATATATCGACAAAAAAACACAAACAATGTTTCAGCCAATGGACATCCGGGTTTAACCCGAGGTCCATTGGCTGAAACATTGTTGGTGCCGGTTATGCTTTGCAACAAATTTGCAATTATTGCTTGGGTGGAATCTCCACTCTACGGGTGATTTAATGATAATACACTCTCCACGTACTGTAGATACCTCATAATCACATAGGCATTCTATCTCCAAGTGAAATAAAATAAGGCTAACCGGGTCGCAAGGGATTTGTAAATCCCACATCGTCCTTGCGCGTCGTTGGCGCGCGAAAACCTTTCATTCATTCTTTGATCATCAGTCTCCTTGAAAAATCGCCATGGATAACAAGTGTTTCAAATGCAAAACAACTGTCAGACCTCGCCAGGAAGGATTGCAATGTCCTGGATGTGAAAGATGGCAATATCGTACATGTGGCACTGGAATATCGAGGACAGTTTATCGTGATGCAGTAAAAGCTGACACTAGTAGAAATTGGAAGTGTGAGACTTGCTCCAATGAGACTTCATCATCAACCGTTACTACAGAGGATGCTCCAAACTTCGAAATAGAAACCAACGGCTTGTCAAGTACAGATGAACCACATGAGAGTACACGTCAAAATAAATAATTAATAAAACCTCTGAGCAGTTTTTTTTTTCTCTCCCCATAATTATATCAGACTTTTAGTTCAAGTTTGGACTGAGGCACAGGTTTGGTCCGAACTCACTTATGGGAGGTCCGAACTCACTTAATTATGGGTGGTCCGAACTCACTTGGGCCGAACTCACTTTTTTGGGCCGAACTTTGGGCCGAACTCACTTGGGCCGAACTTGCAATGGGTCGAACTCACTTGCATTCGGATTTACAATAAGGTAAGACTACCCTTTGGGCTGAAAAATTACCATTGAAAAAAAAAAAATTTACCCAGGGTCGTTTCGCCCCAATTCTGGGGGCGAAACGACTCGGGGCGAAACGACCCGGGGCGAACGGGAAAAGGGGCGAAACGACCCG